>OX375877.1:127491214-128091214 GCA_947359465.1 Metellina segmentata | reverse complement strand
CCGCTCAAAAGAAGTAGACCTAGGAACTGAAGAATATCTTCACAGTTAACAGTTATTATCGGCCCCTTTAGCAACGTATACAACGCTGTCATCTCAACTAGATGTTGCAAATAATTCATAGGAAGTATTTTGTGGAATAACTCAAGAGGATCCATTGTCTCAAGCTCGGAAAATTTTTCAGCCAGCTTTTCGAGGCTTTTTTTTGAAATATCATTATTTGACGTTGCATCCCTTTTCCATCTGGGATTGGGTTCTTGTCTTCGCCTCTTTGCATTCGGAGCAGAACATGAGGGTGTGCTTCTCCTTTGATCTTCGCACGAATCGGGAATTCGGTCATCTGAAATAGTCGAATCACCATCTTCATTGTTAATCATCAGATCATCTGGCCATAAACATCTTGAGAACGAACCTCATTTAAAGCTTCGTCATTGATGTGTTCTTCGTCATTCAAATTAGCGTCTTCATCAAATGGCAATATGTAAAGATCAGGATCGTCTACGTCCTCGAGCTCGTCATCGGATAGGCTGTTGAAAAATTCCAGCGTTGTTCCCAGGAACTTGCGAGGGATCTCTGAATGATGCAAATGACATGGAGTGATACCTGAGAAGCACGTGTATTGTCAATTCCTATTAGGAATGACGTATTACGTAAAAAAATGATTAAAACTACATCATTCAGCGTATACTATACAGTAGTACTCTCTGAGATAGGCGAGAAAGAAAATATTTGGTCAGAATGAAACTTATTGGTTGAAATCGTAACGACTACAGGTCACACCTTCGTTGAATCTTGAAAAAGGAATATTGTTGGAATGTGATCTTTGCAAAGGTCATTCAAAACGCGCTCCTCTCCTCTCCTACCCGTAAGTCACGTGATACATTTCAACCAACCATTTCAACAAAGGGGAATGGGGTTACTATTCTTGTAAGGTGATTAGAGTGAAATAAATCATCCAAATCGTAAACATTTATAACTGTAACAATGAGGTTACCTTACAATAGAGTATCACGGTTTGCAGAAAAAACGGGTGTTAGGCACATGCAGATACAAAAGTGCCAGCTGGAAGTATGAAAGAATCAGTCACCACATTTATTAAGTTACCCATAGTAGAAGAATTGTGATAGTTAAAAAAAAAGAGAGTATTGACTCAAATTTTGCGAGTTAAAAACTATCCCCTCAAACACTGTACCCCAAACGCCTATGTTCCCATTTGGGAACATCAAAATTGTTGTAAGAATTACTACCTACAAATGACACTTGGAAATATTTTGTTAAATTGTAAGAGAATATATGTCCCTTAACTACCAAATCACGTCAATAAAATTATTTTAAAATTTATTTTACAAACAGCATAAATTAAAATGTGCATAACACTTTGAAGTTCACAAATTCAGTAAATTTGACCGAAATTATGTAAAAAAGCTGAATTTAGTTTTTGAAATTTGGTGGCACCTAAAACAAATTTATATTATTATGTGGCATTTCAGCAAGTATGAATATTCTAAACAAAGAATGTAGTTATTAAAGAATTCACAAAAAAATGTTCCTATGGGAACATTGGCAGGTAAAAGGTTAAAACGCCTCGTGATTGTGAACCATGGCCCGATGACAACGACACCGAAGAGAGGACACTTGAGTCCACGGAACAATTGACGTGCACCAACCCCCGCGTATACGACAGACTTGGGTTGGACCTAGTTCCGATATCGCAACCCTCCCGTTGCTAATGCACCTACACTTCCAAGCAGGCATTGGCGGCAGACTTAAAGATTGGGAAACAGTGAAATAATTACAGTTTATTTCTTTTAAAATTGACCTCGAATGAGTACATAACCCCTCTCAAGACATCAACCCATGGATTAGAACATCAGGACAACTCGAAAAGAGAAGGTAGTATTCAAATGTGCGCTGAAAGCTCACCGAGTTGCATCCTGACTAGAATCGCAGAACCACCATGCTGCGATCCCAGATAAGCTACTCTATTAATAACACATACCGATTCCATAAAAGTCTCAAAATCTGTGTGGCGCTACAGATACAAGAGAGCGCCGTTTTTTCCGTGTTCTGTTTCGTCGTCCCGTTCGCAGCTGCATCGATTGCCTCCCTCCTGAGAAGCTAACGCGAGGCACGTGCTCGAGAACCCCTCGAACGTGTTCTAGTGTTTAGTTAGAAGGGCACGTGGGTCATTAACTACCGATAGCGTGACAGGTACCGCATTCATGCGCCCCTGGAAACTGGAGCTTTCGAACCAACTTCGCTTGTTTGGGGACTTATTATTTTTATGTCTGTCCCCCGTGTCGCTTGAGGGAGGGGGTTTATGGAATACGTGTAACATAGACGACGACTCCATTTTCGAGGTAAAGGGATCGTGGGTTTTATTTTGAACAGTACACGTGTGTCGTAAGGGATTGGAAGCTCCGAGAGCGGAGAAATCATGTAGTAAGGAGGGCAGTGTTTTCCAAACAGAGGGTGGTAACCCGGTTGGTAAGTAGGTGTGTGTCTTAATTACTTGCTATTGAGGACGGTCTGGGATCCATTCCAAAGGGAAAGATTAGTGGACAACACCTCGATATTTTGGACCCCTGTCAGATGACGAGGTCACACCTGAACTGGCAACCCCTCTCTCCAAACTTCCACACACACGCCAACGTGAGGGGATTTGAGGCCACGTCAGAGTTAACATGCACCACTTGTACTCTTTGGTTGAATTCGAACTCGCAACACTCCCGGTTCTTAATTCTTTACACTTCCAACCGGGACACCCATTTTTTTACTAAAAGAACGGATGCTCCGGAAAGTCTCTGAAAGAAGCAGGAGCGTTTTTTGAGGCAGAAGAGCTCTTTTACCCTGAGCGTGCGAAGGGGTTACAGAAAGATGACAAAAATGTTCTCACAATCAGTCAGAGGAGTTCAACAATCTTACCATATGTTCAAATACATTGTTTTACAGCAAACATCAGTGGGGGATTCAATAAGTGAACCTTCAACCTTTCATTTTTCGATTCTGTGCTCTGCTGTTTGACCGTTTCACGCAGTATGTTGCATTAATGTTTGTAATAAGTGTGTCAAGGAAAGTATTATTACTACTTTATATTCAAATAAACTATTCTAGAAAAGTAATATAACCAAACTAAACCCTTTACTGTGTTTCAAATGGTTTTAAATCCAACTTTAAATCAGGGCTCGAAATACCCGGGTGCACAGGTGCACATGAAAATAAAATTGTGCACCTAATATTTTCCCACTAGGTGCACGCTGTCCACCTAACGTTAAAAAAAAGGGGGATTGAAACGTGTTTAATGTTATTTTGATGTTTGAACAAAATATTTGTATCGACCTCTCTCGCTCTAAAGGAGAGTAATTAAAATTCCTTAATACCCACTATGCGAAAACAAAATCGCTGAGCTGTAACGGGTTTATACAGGCGGAAGGTTTTCTTGTGCCACTGCCACCAGAACTTTCCAATGACCGAAACATTTTCCAGATGGCTCTATTGAAGCGGCTGTCGTGACAAACGTGCGCCTGAGAAGTGAGAATTTAGATGCTTAAATATTTATATTTACTATCTACTACTAACCTATATAAACATACCCAACTAATAAAGTTGTTTACATTACATTAATACTCTTATTTTACGTTTCTTTTAAATGTGCACCTAAAATATAACCTGTGCACCTAATTTAAGAACTTAGGTGCACAAGGTGCACCTGTATTCAAAAAATCTATTTCGAGGCCTGCTTTAAATGTTGGAAATGGTCAAACTATTCATTAAATTACCCAGTGTTAGTCAAATTCATGAATAGTTTACCAGTAAATTATCTATTTTTGTTGGCTAGGTATACTTATAGAGAACAAAAAATAATACACATATTTGTTTATAATAACACTTCAGTTTGATGAACAAAAAACGTACAGGACACAGAACACGGACACACAGACACAACTACTACTCTAAAGTTATATTTAAAACATTTACAAATTCACAAACATGCAAAAGATTTACCAATAAATTTAAGCTATTTTGCATACAGAGACAATTTATTAACGATATCCAAATTTAGTAATTGTGGAGGGGACTGTGGTAACGTAGAATCAGACAAGACAAGTAGTTTTTAGCAAAATTTACGAATCAATTTATTTTAACAATTATAGCAGGAGCAACAGACATAAACATCCAGTGACGAAGTCCTTTTTGTTATCCAAGATTATGTTCTAAAGATTAATTATAGTTAGTGTTCCCCTTTTGCTGAATCGACTCACTTGCAGCATTTGTTCTAAATATTAACTTATGTGTGGTTTGCTCACGAATAGATCCGCGACGAGAATCATGAGCTACGAAAAACAGCAACGTGGTGTCCGGCACGAGCATAAAACAGTACTTAACAGTAAAAAATATTCGCAGACAAATCGAAATGGATACATGCATTGGGTTTATAAAGTTTTTTTTTTTCTAATGGCGGGCACATTTTGACCGAAGTCATTGGCCACTACAAGGCCGGAAGTGATGGCCACTTGTGAAGGAGCACCCAGTGGGAGGGCCATCATTGCCCCTAACAATTACATCGTAATTTTGAACCATGTTCAGATGACGAAGCAACACCTAAGCTGGTATACGCTTACAAACATCCATGCCGTAACCCGGATTCGAACCGGGGACCTTCCGATCTAGAGGCTAACACCTTAACCACTATACCGGTTGGTCGGCGGTTTATAAAGTATTAAACAAACTGTTTTTTCAAATCAGTATCATGAAAATTCCGAGCAGTGTAATATTACTTTCCCCTCACAACAAATATAGAAAAATAACCACATCTGTTGCTTGGAAGGATCTTAGAAGGGCGGAAATGGTTTCAAACATCCTACATTCAGATTCAGCAATCTAGTAAGAAAAGTTATTTTGCAAATTTTCTAAATTCGTCGACATTCTGCAAGAAATCACTATAGTTGCTCTGAATGAAAACTGGGACAAATATGTACATAAAGCTATTGAGAAACGTGCAGTAGTTTTCAAATGAAACGCCAGAAATCACTGAAGACAAATATTTTCAAGCGTCCAGCTGAAAACTTGCTATTACATCGGTACTTTCTTATCTTGCTTTGATGCATTATATCCCTATAGAACTCTCTTTTCAAACTTACATTTATCGATTCAGAAAGCTTCTTCTCACAAACTGGTATATTTTAAATGAAATTAGAAGATTATTGAAAGTACTGAGCACGTTTTTCATGAATTTTCTGACCCAGATAAGGCTTTTTATGTATAATACATTATATTCATGATAAATATCACCCAGAACGAAAAGAAGAATAATGTCTAATATTTTAAGCTACGCATAATTTAATAGATTCGAATAATAAAAATGCAAAGCAGATCAATTTTATTCATGTAAAAGTAAATCCATTTGCTGACACATACAATATTCATCGAATCCATATTTAAATAAAGATCTTCATATAAATACGTTGGATTAGAATAAAGAATCTAGACGACATTTATCTATCAATATTATTATTCTAAGTGAAATTATACATTAGTTAACTAATTTTGTAAGATTGGAAATATTTCGATTCAAATTTTTAATTCGATTCTACAAAACATATCTGCGATGACTTTAACGCTTCGGCTTCGAAATGTTAGTCTATATTTCTACAGCGATAATAAAATAAATGTAATTTTCTATTTCTAGGAATAGTGTAATTTTAATTTTTATATCGAAGAGACGAATACATACGCAAATTGTCAAAAACAAAGTAATATGTTTCAAAAGTTCTACAGTCCAATTTTATATTTGACTAGCAACTTTGTGACTAGCCCACTGTTGCACGTGTCAGTTGTTTTTGTGGGATTAATGGTTTGCTTCGCAAACCAAATGTGAATTTGTAGCCTATTGGACAACAGCCATAACGGAGTTGCCCGTGGTGTTGGTTTGCGAAGTAAACCAAACGGGAATTCGAAATCCAATCTCTTGCGAAAATAAAAAATTTTAATTGAAAATTTTTTTATTAAAAGAAAATCAAATGTATAAGCTATATCTGATGTCAATTTTTCCACAGATTTCAAATCCGTTGAAATTTTTAATCTATATTTAACAGTCTAAGAGATAGAAAAAAGAACTACATACCTCCAGTTAAATTTTTTTTTGTTTTTTATCGTCTGCTGGAAAATCATCCATCCGCGCAAAATGGAAACGAAAATAACAGATTTAGAATCTGTGATCTTTTATGTTGTTGCATTCTAAGGAAAACAGTAAAAATTAAATTTCCTTAAATTATTTTTAAAATGTTCTAGATTGAATTTTAAAATTCGCCGTGACCCAAAAATTGCAAAACATTCGAACTACCTGTGTACCAAATCTCATTACAGACTCATTACTAGACCATGGTCGAGTGGAAGAGTTGCCTGGTCAGATGAATCCCGATTTCTAATTCATCACGTCGATGGTCGTGTCAGGGTACGCCGTCTGCCAGGCGAACAGTTGCTCTCCTCTTGTACAGCAGGTCATACACAGGCTGGTGGCGGCGGTATTATGCTTTGAGGGACGTTCTCATATGCGACTCTGGGACACGTAGTTGTGTTAGAACAGACCATAAACGCTGCGAACTATCTGAACATCATTGCGGATCAGTTGCAACCTTACATGGCGTATGTCTTCCCAACTTGAAATGGAATCTTCCAGCAAGACAACGCCCCATGTCACAAGGCTCGGATTGTGTTGGAGTGGTTCGAGGAGCATACTGATAAATTCCACTTAATGTTCTGGCCACCTAACTCGCCGGATCTTTATCCGATAGAGCACTTTTGGGGTGTCATGAGCGGCAGCTCAGAGCTCAAACACCACCATGTCCGAATAACTTAACTTTGCGTGACCGCTGCTTATACGTTTGGTACAACCTGACTCCAATCATGTCCCAAGAACTTGTGGCATCTATGCCCAGGCGAGTTGCAGCTGTTTTTCAGGCAAAAAGGAGGCGCAACGCGTTATTGAGTAGGTGGTTATAATGTTTTGGCCCTTCAGTGTATAGCTTAATTCTTTTATTCATTCTTTCTAAAGGCATAATTATTTTTTAAATTGGTTCATAAATAAATTCAATGCGACGAAAAGTATAATTCTGCGATAGAGTGCAAATTTTTCATCGCGGAGAGGAAACGCTACAACTTTTTAACTGGCCTTGAGGTTCACCTCAAGCTAAGTCACTTCAATCGCTGTGACGTCATGCAAAAGGAAGCGTGCTTGCGAAAGAAGTGTTTGTTTGCGAAGCAAACCACATGGGGTTGCGTAACAAACACCGGGGATTGGCGAACGTAGGCGATCAGGGGTCGAGCCGCCTAGTGTTTTAAATTCTGTCATTTTATTGCAGATTTTATAAAATAACTTAGTGAAAGCTGTGCATAAGCTGTGGTACTTCATTTTCAAAAATAAGCAAGGTATTTAAATGTTGTAAAAACGTTAAAGCATTATAGGTACTCTTAAAAATACTTCAACTATGTCCGATTGTTTTTTTCAGGCTGTTGTTATAAGAATTATAAAAATGTATTCCTAGATTTGTAACAAATGGAGAAACTGGTTAGGAGTCGTGCAGGAAAGCAAATGAAGATATGCGTGTGAAATCCTCCCTTATGTAGCTGATACTTGAAACTGGAATTAATCTATTTTGACAGCATCGACTAACTACATTGATAAAATATGCCAGCTATTCGTTTTATATATTTTATTTCACGCTATAAAAGTTTGACATTTCCTTTACATCGGCCTTAAGTCGTTCCTGGCTACGTCAGAAGCTTTCATCAACTGAGACTTTACCTCATTTTCGCCTCGAGGTGATATAGAACACATTTCATACAGAAATTCAATCACAGGCTTTTACATTTCGACAGCCACTGCACACTTACCAATTTGAAAGTTGAAATACGACGAAACACAGACGACAGGTAACAAAACCAAAGCGGGCATTTTGCAGTCAAATGCTTCTCAGTATCCCCTACGGAGGCAATTTTAGTTTTTTAAAGTCTCCAAGTGGATATCGAAGTAAGTAGGCAACCACTGCGAAGAATTCTATCAATGTAATAAAATCTATCGAGGATGCAGGAAAAATAAAATTTCAATATAAATGTTTTGTAGAACTGTGCCTTTGAATATCGCGTCAAGTTCTCACGAGCGATATACAATGGACAGAACTATTTCGAGAGAATAGCGTTGGAGGAATCTACAGCTGCGTTGAGTGCTCAATATGATGGGATTTTCTTATATACTCCTTAGTACAAAGCGTTGGGTATCCCAAAGTGCCTTACTTCACGCTGTACATTTTCTCGTATAAAAGCAGCCTTTAGAGCTAATGGCTACATTTACTGCTACGTCTAGAAGAAAAATGTCTGCGAATTTTAGACACTTGGGAGAGGATCTAAATCTGTTTGGAAACGTCGCCCACGGTATTTTAGAAAAAAAAATCTATATTTAACTTTTGGAAAGCTAAAATTTAACGTAGTCTAGTTCCATCTCACTACTTGTAAATAAAAATTCTAATGCAGTTCAAAATTCATAAATGTTCGCAAAGGGAAACGTCTCAGTGAAGAGAGAGAGAGAGGGAAAGAGAGAGAGATGGAGAATATAAGCGAGGATTTTTGTAAAGATTAAGGTTGTTTTATTACAGTACATTTACTGGTTAAGCAAGTTTTTTGTCAAGCGATAACAGACATATCAGGGACAGTTGTGCCAAACAACCGTTTGGGATGTCTCTTAAGGCGGGTTCTCACGAATCAGGTTTAATTGACCGCTTAGGGATGATCAAAGTTAAATGAAAAATATAGTGAGAACCTTTGTTTCAATATAGTTGACTGTTTAGTCGATAAAGAAAAGTTTGACCCATTTAAACTTTATGGTTCAAGTGATGAGCTTTCAAGTTGAAAATTGTCTTGAAACGTGTGAACATCAGTTGAGTGTCAAGTTCACTTTCAACGGATCACGTCACGCGTGCCTGTGGTTTGTTTCTAGATATAAAAAAGTTTTAAAAAATGCTCCTCAAATGGTCTGAAAGTGTGATGCTAATATTTTTAGAACTGTATCATAAGCATCATTGTCTTTGGAACCACCGACTGGATAAATATGAAAATAAAGATGCAAGAGTTGCAATTGATAAAATAGTGCAAAGTAATAAAATAAGACTGATGATGAATTCGACGTATTTGCTAAATATGTCGCTGTCCTGCTAAAACAAATGCCTCTTTACGATACAATCATCTGCCAGGAAGAAATTCAAACTGTTATAAGACAAAAGCGATTGGAACTCTTAAAAAAATCACCTACGTTTTAACTTTCTCCCCACAAACTTAAATCACCAGCTGTTTCAAACGGCATGGAAGGAGAATAATGGTCGTCGTCAGTATCAAATGAATCATACAACAGAGAACAATGCGAGGATTCACAGTTGTCCTCTGATATAACTAAATAACGCCAAAAGTCATAGGATACTTCCTAATATCGTGTGGGTCTTCCTTTTGCCCTGGCGAAATGTAGCAATTCGACGTGGCATTAAGTCGGCCCGTCATTATTAACGACTCGGCTCGTCATTAAGAAGGATCGTGTAACAAAGGTAAATGTATTTCTTCAAGCATTACCGTTTGAAATGGGATAAGTTCCGTTGATTATGTTTATCTGTTGAAAATCGATTGAATAAACAATTTCAAAAGATAACAATCTCAAGTTTAAAAATGATAATATATTTCCCCGTTTATTTCAAAGCTCTTTGAGACGTCCACGCTCTCTATCTTTTCACTTGTAATTTCTCCACGAAACGATCGGAGTCTTCATTTCTTTCGCAATCGAAAATCTCTCCCAAGTAATTTAAATCTTAAGCCATTTATCTCCAAAGAACCCCCCGACTCGAATAAAGGATGCGATGCGGAAATTATTATCCTAGTGTGGTGTGACACACCACCCTCATTCTATCCTCCCGAACTCCGAGTTTCCGGCTCATTAGAATATCCCCTCTTTGATTAGAAACCCTGCAGGGGGCTAATGGAAGGTGAATGCCTTCTCCGGCGACAAATGGAGAGATCATCCAATCGCATTGACGGAGTTTTTGAAACAGTCTATCGAGAGAGGAACCAACTCGGGTTCCAGATTATAAGCGGAACGGACGTGGGTCAAATATCTTTGAAAGTGAGTTCTCTGTAACGCTTCTAAAATGGGAACTGTCCAGCATCAGAAAGGGTTGAGAGCTCGAAACTCGATTTAACCAAACGCCCGTAATGTACGCGGGGGTTGGTGCACGTCAACTCTATTGTGTGTCCCGGAAGCAGAAAGTGCTTAAAACTGCGAAGTGCGTCGCAGAAACAAATCTTTGCAGAACATTTTTTCCTTAGTTTATTTTGACAGATTTTTTTTTCCAATCATAAGTTGTGTGCGATGTTGTACAGTGCAAGGCGCGCTCCTGACCACACCTTTTCTTTCTTCTCTAGCTACGAAACAATTCCATACACCGCCCCACATTACCACAAACATTTTATAAATAACACATCTTCTATGTCTCAATGAAAAAAATAGTTAACTTGAACAGGTATCGACAGAATTGCAAATTCTGAAAGTATGCCTTGGATTTAAGTTAATAAAGTAAGTGAATTGATTTTGAAGTTTTATTATAAATATGTAATACATATTTAGCCGATAATTGTGCTTTACGCCGGTTTTTGATCTGACTGCAGTTTTCAAAATTCGGACGAAATGTTTGCAGATTGCAGAACAATTGGAATTGCTTGGAGTTGTTTTGCAGAGCACTGAATATAAATCTGCACCTGGGTTGTGTGCTATACGTTGGCATGGTGTGGAAGTCTGGAGAGTGGGGTGCCAGCTCAGTTGTTAATCTCATCTGACCGTGGCTCATAATAACGAGGTGTTGCCCTTTAATATTTCCCTTAGGAATTGATCCTGGACCGTCGCCAATAGACCATTGTATTGCTCCAGTTGGACGTTAATTCAATTGAATACTTTTTTCAACCTCTACTATATGGTTTCTCTATTTGTTACTTCGTGTAACAAAATATAAAAATTTATAAAAGTTTTATTAAGCGTGACAAATAGAGGGTTGCGAACCCGAAACTCGTTCGAACCAAACACCATCGTGTACGTGGGGGCTGGAACACGTCAACTCTGTCGTGGCCTCAAATGTGTACACGCTGGAGTGATGTGGAAGTTTAGAGAGTGGGTGCCGAATCATGTGTTCCTCTCGTCATCCGTCTTTGGTTCAAAGTGATGAGAAGTTGTCCTAGATCTTTCCCTTCGAAACGTAATTTGGTTTAAGTATGTGTTAGTTTTAACTGCATTATATAGAGTTTCCTTATTTATGGAGTTTTAGCAAGCCAGAAGCAATGAATGGAGCGAAATTATGATAGTAAATGAGCAGTGTTTGCTGGTTCGATTCTTCAATGGGTGAATTTCTTTTTTAGATCAGTGAAAGGTTCGTCGCGTGTTTTTAAATTAGTAGATGTTATTTGTCTGATGCTTGGCCAAATATGCCCTTGCGCCATAATACCCAACCTACCGGCATCAATAAACAAGTGCTGTAGTAGCGAAGTGAAGTGAAGGGAAACGTTGTTTTGGTGCTCGCGGATGTTTTCAAAGAGTCTGGGAGGAATGCATGCTGATATATGTATGTTTTTATAATAGAAATTTATAAAAATTGAGTGTTTGTTTGCATATTGAATGTTTTGGACCCAATTTCAAGTTTTCAATTCGTCGTGGACCTTTCTGCTGCCAAATATGTCTCTTACGAGTTTGTAATATGTCTGTCTATCTGTGTCTGTATATGTGTGCACATGCTACGTCCAAACGGTTCTATAAATTTTTATAAAAATTTGTATATTGTGAATACTAACATTCATTTAGCGACTGATCATGGTTGTGTAGGTCCAACTTCTTGTTCTGTATTCGATTTGTGTATGTGTGTGTTTGTACAACTATCGCATGAAATAAATTCAACATATGTTAATGCAATGTTCCAAATAAAATACACCGTATTTTAATTTAGTGAATACTTTATTCAAAATTTCTTTGCTTTTATATTTAGGTTTTATGTTAAAAACATCTGAGTAACAATACTCAAATCAACAATAATTTGCTAGCTGTGGAGTAGCTCGAAGGTATACTGAGCATTGCAGTTACTTCGATTGTTTTACCAGTACTGCTGAAAAATCAATTATTTTTCAAAAACTATTTCTACTTAATTTAAAATGTAATACATTGTATTTTGAGCCTTATTTATTTTATTTTATTAACATAAACTACTATTTTTCGAATATTTGGGACAAACAATATTCTGCAGCGTAACGGAAACTCGTGTTCGTTTGCCACGTACAGTGATATTTTCTGGGTTTTTTTTGCTCGAATTTAATTTTGTGTTTTTAAATGTTGTCTAATTGTTAGATGTAAACTGTGGCAATTGTGCAAGACCAAAAGATAAAAAAGAACGTTCATGTTAAAAATATCCAAAGTAGGACTTTTGAAAGAGCACAAATTCTTTGTCATAGCTACAGAAAGTCAATGTGGAGTATTTTACGATTCGATTTACTATTAAACAATTAATAATAGGTTACCTTTGCTTCGTCTTCACCGAAGACATTCAATACTAAAAAAGTTATTTTATGAGTGCGTTCAATTTCTTCCATTATTTTATTATTATTGCACGTGCCACTCAACGGAATTTTCAAGAGAAAACGCATTCGCTTTACTAAACAAACTGAGTTTCCTAATCCTCCCTCAAAATCGTCTTTTGTAGTAGTTTCCATAGTGTCTGTCACCTTTCGTCAATTTGTACCTTTAGCAGGGGTGCTATATCTGTGAAATGTATTACATGTATGGATATGTATTTACTGGATTTGTGTCCAGGTCGTAGAAGGCATAAAAATACAGTAGAACTTCATTACAGAGAACCCTATTATAACGGACAGTGAGCGAAGTGAAAGACCATTTAAATTTTGTTATTCAATATGTTGAACAATAGGTAAATAAAAATGTGTTCGCATATTATGAACACTTACGGCACCTCCGTAAGTTAATCAATGAAGAAACAAGCAGCAAACAAACTTAGCAGGAAATTTTTTTTTCAAACCAAAGAATATAAGCAACCAACATTAGGACCTTCTTGTACTAAGATTAATGCAGTATGTAAGTACACATCTTTTTCAATTCAACCTTTTAAGGCTGTTTTTTATTTGATACACAATAAACATTTTTTATACCTAATGACTGTACTTCCATTGATGTACATACTGTTGCATTATACCCCTATAAGTATATTATTAGTTATAACTGGACTTCCACTAAAACGGACAACCTTTAGCCCCTACTAGTTCGTTATAATGGGGTTCTACTGTATTGTCGAAAAAGCGTTAAAAATGTTTTAGGCTTGAATGATTTGGCATTTTTCTACGAAAGAGGAAAGTTATTATTTTTCTAGTCATTTTGAATTTATTGTTACCCAATTCAACCCAAGTGAGATCGGGTATTATGCTCTAGTAAAACAAAAAAATATCAACACTCCAAAAAGGTGCAAAATTACAGTGGCGCCGGGCTCATTCCACTTCTAACGGCGCTGGCTGGGGACTTATAGTTTTTAGTGATGAGTCCCGTTTCCAACTGTGTCTTGACGACAAGGCAGACATGACTGGAGACGTCCAGGGCAGCGTGGGAATCCTGCCCTGACTATCGCACGCCACACATGCCCACAACAGGGTGTTATGGTCTGGGGTGCCATCTCCTTTGATGTCCGGCCCCCATTGGGAATTTCTGGCACACTCACAGCACAACGGTACGTAGACGACATTCTACGACCGGTTGTGTTACCGTTCCTTTTGCGACACCCCGAATTTACTTTTCAACAAGATAATACCCGGCCACATACGGCACGTGTTGCTATGAATTGTCTTCAAGCTTTCCCAACACTTACTTGGCCAGCGAGGTATCCTGATCTCTCTCCCATGGAGCACATTTGGAACGTTTTGGGAAGGTCATTGCAACCATCCCGGAATGTTGACCATTTAACCCGACAGTTGGACATATTTGGCAAAACATTCCGCAGGACACTATCCGGGAATTTTTTCAGTCTATGCCACGCCGGGTGACAGCTTGCATTCAGGTCAAAGGTGGACCAAAATCTATAGACCTATTGACTTCCTACATTTCTAACGTTCAAACTTTGAAATAAATCGTTCAATCGTTCTTAAATTTTAATCGTTTATTTTTCTATGTATGTTCTTCGCACTCATCAATTTTTATCGCAATTGGACAACTACTTCTTGGTGCGTCGATTTTTTTTGTTACAGAGTGTAATATAAATAAGATCAATAAACCTAATGTAATTAGTTTTATGATTCTTAATTATCCCCCCAAGTGGTTTCCACAAGATATATCGTCCATGAAGATCTGGCAAATCGATGACCACATATTTTGTCATCGAGGTAGTGTAGGGTTTTCGATGACGACGATATTAAGATCGAACCAGTTTTCTTCCAATGACGAGAAATCTCATGAAACAAGTCTGCTTTGTAGTTTTGATAATGACGAGATATCTCGTTAATGCAATCACCATGTAGGCATTTAATTAGCGTCGTATCGGCGCAACACAACGGGCTGTTGGAGAAAGTCCGGGATCATATCCGAAGGGAAAGAAGCGAGGATAACGTCATTTTGAACCACGATCAGACGATGAAGTCACACCTGAATTGATATCCTACTCAAGAAAGCTCCTTCTCTCGTCACAAGAAGAAAACAGATATTTATCATCTTGATGACGAGATTATCAAAGGTTTCGTCTCGTCATCATCAAAGTGGGTCCGACCTTGATGGACGAGATATCTCACCGTAAGCACTTGGAGCGTTAGACAGACAATTGAGAAATGAGCTTTCAATTTAAAGGAGCACATTTTATTTGGTGTTTCTTCATGTCTGCAATAAATCTGTTTCGGTGTTTCTCTATGTCTGCAATCAATCTGTTTTTCTTTTTCTTCACGTCTGCAATTAATATGTTTCTGTGTTTCTTTTTCTTTGCAATTAATCTATTTCGGTGTTTCTCTATGTCTGCAATCAATCTGTTTTTCTTTTTCTTCACGTCTGCAATTAATATGTTTCTGTGTTTCTTTATCTTTGCAATCCATCTGTTTATTTGGTTTTTCACGTCTGCAATCAATCTGTTTTTCTTTTTCTTCACGTCTGCAATTAATATGTTTCTGTGTTTCTTTTTCTTTGCAATTAATCTGTTTCGGTGTTTCTCTATGTCTGCAATCAATCTGTTTTTCTTTTTCTTCACGTCTGCAATTAATATGTTTCTGTGTTTCTTTATCTTTGCAATCCATCTGTTTATTTGGTTTTTCACGTCTGCAATCAATCTGTTTTTCTTTTTCTTCACGTCTGCAATCAATATGTTTCTGTGTTTCTTTTTCTTTGCAATTTATCTGTTTCGGTGTTTCTCTATGTCTGCAATCAATCTGCTTTTCTTTTTCTTCACGTCTGCAATTAATATGTTTCTGTGTTTCTTTATATTTGCAATCCATCTGTTTATGTGGTTTTTCACGTCTGCAATCAATCTGTTTTTCTTTTTCTTCACGTCTGCAATTAATATGTTTCTGTGTTTCTTTTTCTTTGCAATTAATCTGTTTCGGTGTTTCTCTATGTCTGCAATCAATCTGTTTTTCTTTTTCTTCAAGTCTGCAATTATTATGTTTCTGTAATTCTTTATCTTTGCAATCCATCTGTTTATGTGGTTTTTAACGTCTGCAATTATTATGTTTCTGTAATTCTTTATCTTTGCAATCCATCTGTTTATGTGGTTTTTCACGTCTGCAATCAATCTGTTTTTCGTTTTTTCATGTCTGTTATCGATCTGTTTTTATTCTTTATGTGTCTGTTATCGATCTGTTTTTGTGTTTCTTTCTCGAGAAAAGGAAAAAAAAACACGGGTATATCCGGATAACCTCAGAAATCAAATACTTTCTATTTAAGATTACAGATCTCCAACGAGAAAGAATATAAACCATCCCTGCACCAAAATGAATGCCCCGAATATGAAAGGGAAATATTTTCCTTGTTCGGGGGGAAGAACACTTTTCGCTCTCTCTCTGCATCCAGGATGGCTGGAACTTCAGTGAAAGAAGCTGCTTGCGTCGCATTGTTGAACTTTCGCTCTCTAACTATCGGAATCAAGTACTTCCTCAGAGATTCGAGGGGCTAGCATGACCTTAAAATAACTAGGACCTATGAGAAAGGAGTCCTGACTCTCCTGCAACTCAATTCACTTCTAACTTAACTTCATTCATGCTTTGGTACAGAACGGGATCTCTGATGCTTTAACGAGTCGGCACTTACGTTGAAGAGACTTGCTTATATGAGTGTTCAGCACATTTCGTCTCTTGCTTAGATGAGCGTTCAGCATATTTCGTCTCTTGTATGCGTTAGTATTGTATTTATTTAAAGAGCAATAAGAAACAGTTAATTATGACTGCATGATTGTCATTTTATCATATTCTGTCAGTTAAACTTTGTAAAAACAAATTTTCAAGACATTATTTTCAAATTATGAAGGAATTTTGTAGGCAAAACACTGACTTTAAAAGGGCTAAATATAATTGGATTAATTAAATCTTATGAGAGATAATAATACTTAAAACCAAGTAAAAAAATAACCGTAAAACAAGCATTGCAGAAAAAAAAATTAATTTAAATACTTCTGTATATGAGAGACTATCCGTGTAAACGTACAAACAAGATGGAAAGAAGAGATTTTGTTTTCTGCTACACAAATGCTCTTGCATGATACAAATCGGGGGTTATCTTAAAATGAAGTAGAACGCCGTTTAGGCAAATTATGTGTTGTCTAATATAGTTTTGAATGAACCAAATTAACCAACTATGTTTCTGAGTTCGATGTACACTCATTGCCATAAAAATTTCGCACGAAGAAATAATTGTGGGATCGTAACGAAACTTGGCATGAAGGTACATGTTGGCTAGATATGCAAATGATTAGAAATGCAGCGTGATTGCGCATTGCCCCTAGAGGGCGTTGAACTTCGTTCTCCTTGGAGTATAAAACAGGTAAGCAGAGCCTGTTTGAGTGAACTTAATCTTTTGCAAAAGAAACGGTGAGATAAACATGCCGTTAAGCCGCCATCGAAGACAATATGAACAGCTATCAGAGTACGAGAGGGGAAGAATCATCTGGGTGATGGAAGCTTTGTGGTCAGCTCGGCGTATAGCTCGTCAAGTAAGCCGTTCTGATTTTACTGTGAGGAGGTGTTGGGACCAGTGGGCAGAAGAGACGTCATTTACAAGGTGACCAGGCTCAGGACGCCCTCGACAGACCAGTCGTCGAGAGGACCGTCACATCATACGAAACGCACGCGTTGAGCCAATTGCCTCATTGGCCGCTATCCAGACACAGGCAACACCTTCACTACGGGCCCCTGTGTCTTCCCGAACCATCGCAAGGCGCCTGGCTGAAGGACATCAGGTATCGCGGCGCCCATTACGTGTGCTGCCAATGACACCCACCCACCGACGTCTCCGTTTGGAGTGGTGTCGCGCACAATGGGACTGGACTGCAACGGAATGGAACCAGGTCGTCTTCAGCGACGAATCTAGATTCAATTTGAGCAGTGATGACAATCATGTTCGTGTGTGGAGGCCCCGTGGAGAACGCCTCAATCCTGCCTTCGCCTTACAGCGACACACCGCTCCCACAGCTGGTGTGATGGTATGGGGTGCCATTGTTTACGATAAACGGTCACCCCTAATAATGATGCATGGCACAATGACAGCACATCGGTAATCCAAGACATCCTTCAGCCACATGTGATGCCACACATGGCAGGGCTCCCAGGAGCCATTTTTCAACAACAAGACAATGCTCGGCCACACACAAGGATGTCACAAGACTGCCTCCGCCACATTACTACCCTTCCCTGGCCTGCTCGATCCCCAGATTTCTCACCAATCGAGCATATCTGGGATCATTTTGGACGGTGTTGGACACCCTACGAGTTTGGTTGAACTATAGGCGCGTTTACAGCAACTGTGGAACGAGACGTCTCAGGACATCATACGGAACTTGTATGCCTCAATGCCCGCTGGTATCGCATCGTGCTTTCGCGCTAGAGGGGGTCCGACAGAGTACTAAAACTTCCGATTATTTGTACTTTTTTCTGCAATAAATTATCCTTTTTCTTTGATTTTCTAATCACTTACTTATATCAAAGTAGTACTTACATGTGTAAAATTTCATTTAATTTTGACGACTTTTTCTGTGTGCGCAAATTTTTATGGCAATGAGTGTATTTCTAAATATGAATACTGCATTTCAAACTAAATTCACTTGGGGGTTTCGAATGAAGATGAAGTTTACCATTTAAAATTCTTGGCTTAAGTAAAAGTACACCCGTATGTACACATTGCATCTTAGTTTCCGTTTAAGAGTTGATAATTAAAAATGAATGCAAAGTAAATCAAAGTAATTTGTCTACAATTTGTGCGATTTCTCATGTTACACAAGTAAATCGATCTCCTCATCTGACTATGGTACAGTGTAACCAGGTAATGTCCTCAGATCTTTCCATTCGTGATTGATCGCGTATCATCTTTAATATCCCGTTGTGTTGCTCCAGTGAGACGAAAATTAAACTACCTATCTACTGACTGATACATTTATTAGTTAACCAGTGGAAGGTAGGTAGTTGAATCAACACAACGGTCTATTAAGGTATTTCCTGGATCAATCTCGAAGGGAAAAATCCGAAACAAATGGAAGAACCCCTGAAAACATTTTCCCACACAAATTAACCCATTAACGACTGACGTTGCGTTTTCGCAACATTAGTGAAAACATTTTTTTTCTTATTCTGTATTCGGTTTTTTCTATATAATTTTTTTGTATGTTGTAGAGAGACAAAGCTTCAATGTCTCCAGGGGAAAAAATTTGTTTTTCTCTCAATGCAAAATTTTACAAAATAAATTTCTAAAATTGTCATTTTTTTGCGTTTTTTGTACTCTAATTTTGAAAAAATCTCACATATTTCAGAACAGTTCAAAGGATTTCATGAAGAGACGCTTATGTTTTAGGAACATAGATTTGCAAAATGGCATAAAAAAATACGGTTACTATTTTGTCTTTGTTTGTATAAATATGCATTTTTTCAAATGTTGCGAAAACGCAACGTCAGTCCAAATCAGTGTTTTTATGAACATTTGTCCGAAAATAACGGATGTCGAAGAAAACGGTTTTAACTGTGAATGAAGCTTTTGAATATATGAGAGTTAGATCATGAAGATGTTTCTGAATTTTCATCAGATGAAGACTGTTAAGGTCAAGCAGATATAGTGGTGATTCCCCCCCCCCAGACCTACTGACTTACTGACCGACGAGGAATGCATTAATAACGATATGTTAGGAGATAATTTGCCGTGACCGAAAGACATACCTGGGGATATCGAACTTTTATAATAAAAAAAGCTTTAAAATTTATCGGATTCATCACAAAATGATAAACATTTGTCTAAATCACCTAAAAAAATATTGCTTGGAGAAATTTGCCTCCCGTATACACAGTAATGCCTGCTAAAACGAAACCGTAAAAAAAAAGCAAAAAAAAGGAAGTTATTATACAAAAATTGCATGATCTAGAGCCAGTAGATGTATTTTTACAATTATACAATCAGAATCTTTTGGAACATATTACTCAAGAAAGTATAAAATATGCACAACGGAAAATCTTCAACATTTTTCCTCTTTCTGTTCTTATATTGAAGCGTTTTATAGGATTTCTGCTTTACATTGGCTATGTGTATGTCTTCCTCTAAAGAGACTTTACTGTTCAGTTGCAGAAGATGTCAGTTGTCCATTACTACGTACAGCACTAACACGTTCGATGCATATTATTATCAAACAGAATTTGCATTTAGCGGATAACAATGTTTTAGATAAAACAGATAAAATGGCTAAAATTCGTCCGTGTGTAAACATTTTAAATGCCAAATTCATGCATTGGCGTGTGTTTTTTCATCAAATCTTTCTATCAATGAAGAAATAATACCTTATTTCGGTAGAATTCGTGCAAAATGTTTCTGAAAGTAAAATCCGATCATTTCGGGTATAAAGTTTGGCGTTTGTGTTCTTCTGAAGGGTACTTATATCATTTTGATATGGTACTGGTTTTTGTACTCAGGTAAATATGCAGATAAAGCGACGGAAATGGGTTAAGTGGAAACGTCTTTTAAGTGTAGTCGAAGTTCCTTCAAACCACTATGTATACTTTGACAATTTTTTACGTCACATATGTTGTGGTCGAAACTGAAAAAGTCATGGTTTCATGCCACTGGAATGATCCGTGACAACAGATTAGGAAAATGTCCTATTACACCTGTAATCAAAATGAAAAAAGAACAAAGTGGAACATATGACTTCGTCTTTGATAAGGAGCATAGTATCGCAGTAGTTCGTTGGAACGAAAATTCCGTTGTTACTCGATGGCCACCAACTTTGATGGACCAATCAATCCATCTTCAAAGGCCAAGAGATACTAAAGAAAATGAAGAAATCCGCATCTGTAAAGCAACCTAAACTCATCGGGGATTACAACAAACATATGGGTGGGGTCGTCCTGCTTGATAATTTCGTTGCAATGTATAGAGTAAAGGGAAAGAAATGGTGGTGGCCTAGGATCCCAAAAGTCATATTATCGAGAAATATCCAACAAACCAAAGAAAAAGATGCACAACCTGTAGTAGCCAAACAATAATTGTATGTAAAAAATGTAATGTGCCGTTACATAGCAAGTGCTTCGAAGATTTTCATCTTTCCCAAAAGTAGTCGGTTTTGACTGACGTTGCGTTTTCGGAACATTTTATATCTTTTATACAAATAAATGTTTTTTTCATGTTACTTTTTTTGTGTCTTAATTAGACTCTAATACGTCTAAAAATGATTTTTGTTCATTTCCTTCAAGCGAAAATTAGTGCGGTCGTTAATGGGTTAAAATTAGCTTTTTTTTAAATAAATGATTAGAGATGTTTATAAATTGAAGAAAATAAAAAGTTTACAAATTTTCTCATAGTTAAAACTTCCAAATAAAAATTTTCATTTCGTTTATTTTTTGGTTTTTACTATGCAAAACCACCTTTATTTTCTGTGTGCTGCGCTTCATTTTGGTAGCATATGAAGTTTCTTCCCCTTTGAAACATAGTTTTATGAATTATTCATAATATTACGTTCATCTTACGTAACAATAGAGTTCCGATTCGAATTGAAGAAACAGAGATCAAGTAAGCTTCCTCCTACTCAGGGGTTGGGCTTAAAAATAGAATGGATACATACCACGTGCTAGTTCTATCATAAAATGGAACAACTTGAAAAGAGTGATTTTGCTTCAGGTGAAATTGAATGGAAACATTCAATTTGGTTCGAGGAATCGACCAGATGCACCCGATTTTTAACAAGTTTTCCAATTCTTTTTCTCTCAAAAACTTATTTTCCAGATAAACGGTCTATAGCTAAATTTTCTGGGGAAAACGATGAGCTTTTGAAAACTTTTCCCTCATTAATTTAGAATTAGATTTCAAAGAATAGCACTTTTTTTATTGATACACGCGAGTGTCTGCTTTTAAATTCATGGAAATAGAAATAAATTTATTTGATTTGCGATCCTTCTGCTTTTTTCGCAGATACGTTTAAAATGGAAAAGTAATTTTAACGGAATTAGACATAGCTTACAATCGGAAAAGTTAGGAATCGCTTTTATATGAAATAGTCTCACTTTTTTCAAACCATATATTTGTTCTAATACAAAGCTATTTTGAATTCTAAAAGATTTTTGAGTAAAAGTAGAATGTTTCGAAAAGACTAGAGAAACTTGTTGTTTACAATTATAATTTTCTTTGGAAAAACAAAAACAAAACCGAATACTTATAAAACGTCCTTTGTATTTCTTTCAAAATCTAGTGAGGGCTTTTATGAAATGTGATCCTTTTTCAAACGATAGAAATTTTAAAGAGCAAAAATTGAAGGAATTAATTTGAAATTAAATAAAAAGTATCGGAAAATAAGAAATAATATAATATAACAAACTAATTTTGTTTATGTTACCAAAATTTCTCCAACGAAAAAAAATAGAGAAGACAAACATTTTTTTGTAAACCTTCAATCTACATTGAAATTCAAATCCGTTTGAATGCTCAATTAATCATGAGTAATTATATTCTTATTTCTAAATATAGAGATACAACTTTTGAGATCATAAACAGAAAAACAGAAAGACTTTTAGATAATTAAATAACAGACCTTTAGTTCTAAGAAATGAAATCCTACACGGTCCAAAAAAAAAACTGTCGTTTAGGTTTCTAGTGGTTAAGTTTTCTGATGGACTTTTTACATGGAATGCCGTTGAATAGTTATCGGTTGAGACAAATAATTCCCCCCGAGTTGCAAAAGAATGACCGTAGAAGTAATAAAACAAAAATAGTCGATGGCCTTTTCGGCGAATCAAATACGTTCATCGTCGGACCAAAATAAAACAAGGGTGAAAAGTCAAGTTTGGATACCATATTTCATTAATGTACGCATGAGATGAAAAAGACCTCAGTACAAATAACATTGAAAGATAACTTACTTAATCTTTATGCTGCGGCGCTTTTCGATCTTCTCACAGAACGGCTCTTCCGCCTGCATGTCCGACCCCCTTACCAAATTACGTTTCTTTTTGTTTCTTATTTTTTTACGATGGAGCCTTGAGTAGCATTCACGACTGACTATCGTTTGGCGTGAGATAGAGATCACCGGAGCGACCTTACCCCCAAAGCGTTCACACCTCACGGTCGACAGGGTAGAGTACCGAACAAAAGGAGAACCCCTCCAGAAGGTCAATCGCTGACAGCTCGGAAATGAGGATCAATGCTAGCGATCACTTAAAAGGTGGTTAACATCCACAGTACACAGATCTATACCATGCCGCTGGGGTAAACGAAATTTTAGAGGTAACAATCGTCTGTCTGCCGCAGCGTAAAGGTTAAATATAATACTCGTGTTTTACTTTGGTCGTGGCTATAAGAGACCTATTGATCTTACGAAACAGCCATGGACTATTTTTATTATCTGTATCGGCAGATATATAGAATATATCTTTATTAGTCTTATTTAAAGCATTTTTGAATACACTATTACTTTGGCTGATTCGTAACTTTATTCTAAATTAAATGACTGGTAGATAAATTCCAAAACCAGTTATTATTTGATTAATTTGCATTTTGAATTCTTCAATCCCACACAAATTCAGACGTAGCGTTTCGAATGTTACCAAAGCGAACTTTCTGTTCACTGTTCGTATAAGTCGAAAGGAATTAACTGTGGTATTTGTAATATCTTCTCTGTTGGATACTTATCGGAATGATCACTTCAGATATAAGCTAATCTCGAAAGCTCATAGAGTTAGAAACTCTGTGTGAGTATGGAGGATGGCTAAAACAAGATTTTCAATCAAAGCCATTGCAGTGGACTTTATTGTGGATGAATAAATACCGAAGCAATGGTTTAGTTGATCTGTTGTGACGAGAATGGGCCGCGGTAATTCAGTTGGGGGTGTAGCGGAAAAGTAAAAGGAAGGTTGAGAGTTCGAATTCAAACAAATACCGTCGTGTGCTAAGTAGGGATGCGATATCGATGTTGATGTTTTCAAAACATAGATGGTTTAAAAAAACATCGATTTATTTACCATCGATTTATTGGATCCGATGTTTCTTTAAAGTCGATGTTTTTACGTTGTCCATGTTTTATTTTTGAATGAAAAAAGTACCATTGTAAAAATTTAAAAAATAACCGCGCAACTAAGTATTTATCTGTGATGGCGACATCTGTTCAATCAGAAAGAGTTTTTTCCCTAACTGGAGGGAAAGTTAGTGAAAAAAGGAGTCGGTTTAAGGGGAAGAAAGTTAACAAACATTTTTTTTTACAAACTGTAAATAACAAATATTGAGGCATATAGTAATTATTGGCCCCAATATTTTTTATTTACAGCAAATAAAAAACAAATGTGTTGCCCCCCCCCCAGAAGTTGAAAATAATTAATAATAACAAACAATAATTATTTTGTTATGTACCTATCTAATTATACTTATAGTACGTAGTACCTATTTCATGTTATTGTAAATATTATTCCCTTTAATATTATTCAATTTGAAAACAAAAAATTTGTTAATTGTTCGTATTAATTTTTTTCACTTTGTTTTGACAGTTAAAAAAATATTGGTTATCAATTAATATACACGGCAACTCACTAACATTAAAAACCCGGGCTGACATTACTGTTACAAGTTACTAAACCAGGTTTAAAAAATTGAAAAAAAAAAAAAAGTTTAATACACATCGATGTTTAAAAGCATCGATTGTTTCTGTGCGATGTTAATAATACATCTCGATGATTTGAAACATCGATGTTCCATATTAAAACATCTATGTTGTATTGTCGATGTCGCATCCCTATTACAAAGAGAGCTGATGCACGTTCAATCAACCTCAACTGTCCTCATGTTGAGATGGTGTGGAAGTTTGGTGAGGGGGATGTCGGCTTAGGTGTGACCTCGTCATGTGACAGTGGTGTTGTCCTCGGATCGTCTTCTTCGAGTTTCATACTGGACTGTCACAAAATAGCCTGTTGTGTTGCTTCCGTTAACGTTAGTTAAAGTACCTACCTTGTAATTATAGATAATATTTATAACATAAAAATTGAAGGTAGACTTGGTCTATACGTCTTGCAAAATTTAATACAATTTGTTGGTATGAGATGCTTCCAATGCAAATAATAACCCTTTGAATATAAGTAAATTTCCCATTTGGGTTGAAAGCGGATCTATTGACAGAGGGGCCTCATTTCGACACAACGTCAAAATCATTGTTTTGGGGGGAAACTTTAAAATATTCAATGCTATAGCAAAGATGGCAAATGTTTGGATATTATAATTGGGGCCATTATACAACGAATAAGACTCACGCTTTGCAATAGTATGAAATATGGAATGGCACTCCACAAAATTCATTCACTCAAATGAAAGTATCCAAAATTGCAGATTTGTATCTCTTTGGCATGTCTAAAGACAGTAAAGTAAATGTTGTTAGTGATTTTGACAGAAATCAAGGAATGGTTGTCATTGGGTTGGTATGCATATCAGTCTAAAGTCACTACGAACATAGATCAGGATTCGAATCCAGAGTCTGTTAGACCAGGGATTAGAACCCTAAACTACTCGGCTACCAGGAAGCCGTTGACTTGCATATACCTTAGTTTAAAAAAAACCTAAAAAAATGTATTTGTATGAAAGTAAAATGTAGTTTCTGTATTGTAATAAAAAATATTTGGTAAATAGTTTTTTTTTAAATTAACCTTGCACTGGAGGAACACAGCGGGCTTTTAATGACGGTCCGGGATCAATCCCAACGGGAAATATTCGAGGACAACACCACTTAATTTTGAACCACGGTCAGATGACGAGAAAAATATTAGGATTGGTTCATTATTGCTGTAAGCGTATGTTTTTCTTTTGAACTTTTTGTAAGAACCCTTAGACTTCTTTTGAAATCAGCCCATTTGGGTGAAGTTAACAGTCTTTCTTGTAAACCTTACACACAAACTTGGGTCTTAATTTCCAATTCAAAAGTATTATTCATACATCATTAAATATTTAGTTTTAAATTTATAAAAGAACAAGACAATTGTTGAGTAAAATTATCAATAATTTTTATTTCTCTTTGTATGCATGTGTATTTTTGCACATTTGTTGAATATTTGAATTATTCTTACGTTAGTGGTTGAGATGCCTCTTTGTTTTTAACGTTTTGCGTTTAATACAAGTGTAGTAAGTAAATGGAATAAAATATTAAAAAATAAAAAAAAGGAAAATTCTCATAATTCGATTTTTTCCCCATCTTGTCTTGCCTTTATGTTTAAATTAAGCAGAAAATAAGTCTGTGCATCCAATTAAAAACCTTTTTTTTTTTAACAAATCATATGTGGTAGTTCAAGTATATTTTAAATTCTTTTAGACCATAGCCTAGCAAAAAACGAAAAGAGTGGAGAGTTTTAATCCTCTTCGATAGGTACTTTTCCCAATGAAAATAATACTGGTTTCTCTAACAATATATTAGTCCCTGAATTGAATACATTCAAATATATAAAATAATCCAAATGAAAAAATGAATTGAATGCTTTTTTTTATTTCCAATGGCTGGGTATATGAACAAGAAAACAAAAAAAAAAGAAAGGGAACAGAAGAAGATTAAGAAACATCAAAAAGTTCAAAGGAGAGCCAAGGGCTACCACCCCAAGAGTCTTACAGCTTCCCAGTATCTCGAAGTATCAGTTTCTCCATGGAGAGCTCCGCAGACACGCAGGGATGTTTGCCCATAGGCTCGTTTTTGTCACACAGGGGACAGGCAGCTTCATTAAAAACGCCAATACGACACAGATGCGCAGCAGGGCAATCATACCCGATATGTAGACGAAAAGCAGCCACTGCCTCCCGTCTTGGTCTATCAGGAACAACCAAAGAGCAGTCTTTTACATATTTAGTTTCCATTTTACACAGGAGTCTATCCTGGTACGTCGACTGCATAAATAGTTTAGCAGTGTAGAAATAGATTTCTCGTTTTATGCAGTGTAGCGTGGCACCCTTTTTGGCAAGAAAATCTGCCTGATCGTTACCATATAAAGTAAAATGACCAGAGATCCACTGTAAAACAACACGTTTATGCCGAGACCTCAAGAAGATCAACAGCTCTTTACAATGGGAAATCTCATTTGTTAGTGGAGCCTGAATAGAGCTGATGCACTGAATGGCAGCCTGTGAGTCTGACAGTAATACTACATTCTTAAATCTACCCAGGTGGCAAGTTAACTGTTTAAGTGCGATCCTCTACCTCACCGTCAAAGGCAGTACCATACTTTTCTAAAGGTGCATAAAAGGCTGAACTGGCTTCTAGGGAACAAGATCGCAAAGGTTTTTTACTGATGTGACTCTTAGTTTAGGGTGCATTATGTGTTAAAGTCGAAGTATAAAGCGAAATCACTTGCGAAAGGAGTGTTTTTTTTGCGAGCGTCTGTGATTAGGGAGCGAAGCCCTAGCTGTGACGTCATGGAACGGAAAATAAAGTCAGGATTATACGAATTATTAAGATAGTTTCGCCGTCACAGGAGATTGACTCTGTGAAAGTAGTTTTGGTTTGCCAAGCAAATCCATGGATTTTAAAAAACATTTAAAAAAAATGACATAAGTGGAAATCTGCCTATTTTTATCCAAAATTTCTTAGAGAAAAGATATTTTAAAATAAGGATTGGATCGATTTTATCCGATGTTTTTATTCAAGAGGAGGGAGTGCCACAAGGCAGTGTTTTAAGTGTGACTCTATTTATTTTAAAGATTGATGATATTGTTTCTAATTTGCCTCCATCTGTAAAAGGTCTTATTTACGTTGACGATCTGCAAATTTCATGCGCAGCTAAAGACATTCGTTTAATAGAGAGACAACTTCAACAGGCCGTTAACAAAATCACTAATTGGACAAATGAAAATGGTTTCAGCTTTTCACCTTCAAAAACTGCATATGTTCATTTCTGCAAAAAACGAAATCTTCATCTTGACCCTGAAATATTCTTCAAAGATATTTTAATTAATGTGGACATAATAAAGTTTTTAGGTGTTACATTTGACAAGAAGTTGACTTTTCAACCGCATATTTTAAATCTACGTAAACGTTGCGAAAAGGCTCTTAACATCTTACGCGTTTTATCAAAATTATCATGGGGATCTGATCGAACTTGTCTTCTAAAAATATATAGAGCATTAATACGATCAAAATTAGATTACGGCTGCGTCGTGTATGGTTCAGCAAGAAAATCTGCTCTTCAAACCCTGAACACTATCCACCACACAGCTTTACGTTTATGTTCTGGTGCCTTTAGGACTTCACCCGTAAGCAGCTTGTACGTAGAATCTTTTGAACCTTCTTTGGACTTAAGACGACAGTTGTTATCACTTGAATACTATTTTAGAATTACCTCAACCC
This sequence comes from Metellina segmentata, assembly GCA_947359465.1. Taxonomy (NCBI): domain Eukaryota; kingdom Metazoa; phylum Arthropoda; class Arachnida; order Araneae; family Tetragnathidae; genus Metellina; species Metellina segmentata. The sequence continues at coordinate 128,063,132 of OX375877.1, read as the reverse complement.
CTCATCACCCCCATTGCATACCATTCATCACAGTTCATATTTAAAACGACTCTATCAAGCTAAAACATCCTTCATTCCTACATTCCACTTAAGAATGCTAGATTTGATGAACGAATCCGAAATTTATGCACTTGACGTCACTCAGAAAAAACTGTATTCTTTCTCTCCCTGGTTTAATCATTATTTTGAATTTCAAAACCCATTCCAAAATTTCAAAAAAGCAGGCACTTCTGATATTATATACAAACAACTTTTTCAAAAACATTTAGAAAATTACTCTAATTTCATTCATATTTATACGGACGGATTTAAAAGGGAAAATTATGTTGGAGCTGCGTTCACTATTAATCACTCTGTTCACAGTTTTAAACTTCATTCTTCATGTTCTGTTTTTACCTCTGAAATCATGGCCATATATAAAGCATTGGAATATATATCTGATCATTGTCAAAAAAAATGTGTCATTTTCACAGATTCATTAAGTGTTTTACAGTCATTGAAACATCCTGATCATGACAGTCATCCCATTGTTTTAGAGACACTGAAAAGAATTTATCATCTTTCTTTAAAAGACTTTAACTTAATATTTTGTTGGATTCCATCTCACGCTGGGTTATCAGGAAATGAAATAGTTGACCAAGCCGCCAAATCGGCAGTAAATAACATTAATCATACCATCCCTTATCGTGACTTAAAAACCAGTATTTACAAGTTTTTGGAAGAGAAATGGCAGAGCGAATGGAGTGATCAAACGGAGAACAAACTCCACGATATTAAATCAAATATAACTCAATGGCAGTCACCACTTTTAAGAAGACAGCAGGTAATAATAACACGCCTCCGCATTGGACATACTAGGATCACCCATAGACACCTCCTCCTCGGAGAAGATCATCCCATTTGTAACTACTGCATTTGCCCACTAACCGTAAAAAAATTTTAATTGAATGTTCTCATTTTAATAGGCAACGACTTAAATATTTTAATTCATGTACCTTGGTTTTAGAAGACATGGTTGGAGAGAATCCTCATCCAAATATTTTTAGCTTTTTACATGACATTGGGTTCATACATCACATATAATTTTATATAGTATTCATTTTATTAGGACATCACTCATTCCATTTTATTATTAGACTATATATACTAGACTTTTTATCTTGAGTTTGGCATAATATGTCCCAAGAGGACTCAATGCCACAAAACCATATACAATCCAATCCAAGCAAATCCAACGGGATTGCGTAGCATAATTCCCGGGGACTTGCGAGCGGAGGCGAGCAGGGGGCGGAGCCCCCTAGTATTAAAAAAATGTAACTTAGATACGGGCGTCGACATATTTTATGAAAGGTGTATGTGAATTGAAAACCACCATTTCCTATAACCCGGCAGAGAACCCGGCATGTTGTGACATTCACATTTCTCTTCTTGACAATAACATTGCGGAAGAACATGTTCTCCGATTGGATGTGCACAAAAGCAAACATTAAATCTCCATTTAATGTATAATAAATTGATTAAATATACTGGGTTCTTTCCATATGTTTGGAACTCACGCGAAAATAAACACTCCATTCGAAAGTTTTCCCGATCAGAGAAAATTTCCACCGCATGATTAATAAAATACTCATTATTTCATTCTTTGCTCATAAATCACGGAGGCTGCTTCAATAATTACCCAAGTATTAAACACTCAATAATATTTACCTGAAGGATACGAAGCAAATAATCGCTCGGTGAATTATGAGTTAGCGGTGAACGTGGACTAATAACAGAGTATTAGTGATTAACTCAATTGATTCGCTCTCGTTTTGAATCGCGTTAATCAAGTATAAGTCCAAAGGGACATTAGCAATGGTATAATTTGGATGTTAAGAGAATATTTGATTGGATACGGTATCACATTCACCAGTAGAATTTTCACTCTTGTTGTACAACAGTCTCTACATTCTTTGGTTGTTGTCAAAATCTCACTCTGAATTATTTCTCAAATTACTTCCGACAGTATTTCCTATTTTTGATTTTTTTTCAATTAACCGCTCTGGAGCAACACAACGGGGTATTGACGATGATCCGAGATCAATGTCGTCCAACGTAAAAGATCCGACGACAACACCACGTAATTTTGATTCAAAGTCAGACGACGAGGTCAAAACTGAGCTGGCATTCCACTCTCCAAACGTGCTTTGCACGCACAAAATAAACTGCGTAATTGCTTGCATTTTTTGTTGAGGCATGGGAATATTGGAGGGTAGATAGTTTTATTAACGTCCAATTGGAGCAACACAACGGGATATTGGCGACACGTCTGCTGCACGCAGTCCACGGTGCAGCAGACGTCGGCAAATTGACGAAGCCGACATTAGTACACCTGTAGCAGTAGACCAAAGTGCTGTAAACAGCCTGGAGGAAGCTATGCGGTCATTCACCGCCATGTGGACCAGGTGTCTATCATCGCGCGCTGACGTCACCTTCCGTCGTCCGTTCCTAGTTTTTTGAGTTGTCCGGTGCTCGTCGATCCACTGCTTCCAAACTCCTATCTCTGTAGAACTGTTCCGCTGCACACGAGTTGCTATTGCGCGATAGGAAAATCCTCCTTTACGAAGGCCGATGATCCTCCCCCGTTCAAACTCCGTAAGTTGTTGAAATTTCGCCCTATTTCGTCTTGGATGCATACTTAGGTCTCACTAAACGTTTGTCACTAAAAAGTAACCATGCATTACCTTCAACGTCTCGCTACAGCCCTCTATTTATACGTTTTTAGCATCAGTTCAGAGCAGGGTGTCAAGATTTAAATCACTTGATTTAAATCAACGATTAAAATCATGATTTTAATAAAATGATTTTAAAAAAAATCATTGATTTAAATCACAACCAATCTTACATTTTTATCACTAAGGAAATACACCCTAGAAAAATCACAGAATTTGTCAAATGCTTTGAACTTTCTGCACACATGGTGATTTCAGCACTAATGGCTACACCTCGTACTGATGAGCTTTAAAAAAAAATGTTTGGCACTGGACACTTGCAAATAATTATCTGAGGTGTCTATGGACTAAGTAATCTTTTGAGTTTTGAGTCAGGGATTCTGCCAAACACTAAAGTAAACAATAAGTTGACATCTATTTGAAAGTTTTTACAATGTTCATGTATAATTTTATGTTACAAACAATAAAACAGTAGGCCTACATCTACGTAAATGTCAAGACAGCCAAAGAAAATCCCCACAAAGTAGGCCTAAACTTCTTGTTACCCATTTAATTGATTGACCAATGGCTTAGCTATAGTGATTTTTCAACTACTTTTTTTTAATTGAGACATAAATACAAAATAACACAATTATAATGTGATTAATAATTTATTAAATAAGAAATTCAACTGAGCTTTCTATTTGAAAGGATGAAAGTTTAAACATTATGAACATCTTTTATTTTGCGAAATGCACCCTGAAACAGTCACCTTTCACTTTAAGAGTATTGACCTGAACAAATATTTATTTAATCAGACTAATTTAGGTCTCACTTACACTTACTGATACATTTGTTAACATGATTATGTTAATTTACTCAAGAAAAACTATGTAGGATGCCAACTTGTGTTTTAAAGTTAGACAAATGTTTTATCTTTAGCTCTTGTTTAGAAAATTCATTTTTTAAATGTAATACCATGTAACACACAATGAATTTTAGTAAAATAAATATTAATTTACCATTCACAAATTCTGATTGTTTACTTAAATAAATATTGGTTTCCATGTCATGTCAGAAACTCAATTTTTTATTTAACAAATTTATAGGCCCTACAGAAATTTAAATAAAAAAATCCGATTTTTGATTTAAATCAAATAAATCCGATTAATTGATTTTTTTTTTTAAATCATGATTTTTTTACACCCTGGTTCAGAGGGCGCTGCTCACACCACGCATGCGTGGTGGCTCTGAAAATTTACTACTTTGCATAACATCCTATAGTTGACATTTGCTGCAAATTTCATTTCATTCGGATGATTACTTCATGGTGTTGCATATTTTTTACATACAGCAGTGTATTTTTCTTTCTATTACGGAAAATAAAAGGTTCAAAACACATTTTAAAACGTTTTGAAAAATATATCTTTTATAAAATCTTTCACTAAAAGTAGTAAGCATAACTGAAATTATTTTTTACAACGGAAAATGAAAGCTCCCAAACACATTCGTGAACCGGCAGAAAAACTAATCTGCGAGTTATGGGTAAGAATATCCTGAAACTTATCAATTACAGTAAATACAGAGGGCATGTTGAAAAAGAAAAATATTTTCAAAAAGGCAAGAAATAATACAACCGGATACGCCGGAACTGAACCGTTAAAAAATTATGATAAAAGAGAATTCCACAATTGGCGAAAAACATTAAATGAACCAATTTAAAAAAATTTTAGGACCAATGCAATGAAAGGATATTTTAAAAGGACCAATGCAATCAAAGGATATTTTAAAATCAAAATAATCAATGGAATCAAAGAAAAAAATTAAAACGAACCAACAAAATCAAATGACTTACCGGATTTTGAAAGAACTTTCTAGAATGATCAAAATGAAAATTTAAACTTTCCATTTACCGAGGTTTCTATGAAAACCGCAATAACAGTAAATACAGATGGGTTGCCTTAACCTACCATAACTCGCTACTAGAAGTGCGCCAAAAAGTCGCCAAGGCAGTTGCCATCGCTATAAACGTAGACTACAGCTGCACCTATAAAACTAAATTTTTAAGCAATCAACAGAGTAGAGTTGAAAGCACAATTTACTGATTGGGTTTCAGAGCGCAAGGGTCACTCGGCCACACTGACCCACGTACTGGACAGAAAACGACAAGTAATTGTTAAACGCACAAAAGGAAAGTTTTTACTGATACGGAATAGAAAAATATGCTCAGGATAAGTTATCTGAATCGAACCAATTACTCGCAGGTTGCTAACGCAGAGCAAACCTTTTGCCATGGCGGCACCATGGGATTGTTGAGCTAACGTGATAAAAGAAGGAAAAGATTGGAAGTTGGGGTTTAATGGCGCATGGTCTGAAAGTAGACAAACTGCACCATTCTTAAAAATGTAATCATCACCGAAGAAAGCGACACACATAAATATGATCAAGACAAAAGAAGTAGAAAAATTAGAAAGGATTTGAAAGTATTAACAGTAAAAAACGTATGAAAGATTTAAAATGCTTAGAACTGAGAACCTGGAATTTAATCTTTCAGATGAACAGTAAGTAAATTTTGATTAAACAAGATGAAACTACTGATGCAATTTTATTTCTGCATTAAAAAAAATATTTTTGTTGTAGAGTTTGTACAAATTTTAGTACTTATTTCCATATACTGATGTTGCATATTTTAAACTGATATTTCGTGCAATTATAGTTAGAAAAATTCCCTAAAATATTGGAATTTTTGTTTTTCTAAATATTAGAGGTAAAAGAATTCTGGCAATTTTCTTTGGACGCGAAAATCTTATGAATTTGGATGGTATTTAAATAATTTATGTTTTTGGAATTGTAACATTTTATCACTTCTTTTAAGTTATTTTATTCGCTTCAAACATTTCAAGCACATATATTGAGTGAGTCTTGTTGTAGACACATAATTTTTAAATATTGCAATCTTTTTTCGTCACGCCTGAATTACTCTAGTTACCAATGACATACTTGCCTGGTTGATTTCAAACATTTTTATTGACTTCTAAATTCCAGTGAACATTTTCTAGTGGAATGTCTGAGAGTTTCAAATATATAGTCTATAAGACTAGAAATTTTTTATTGAAGTATTTTTATAGTTATAAAATGTTTAGAACACTTTAGATTTTTTCTCTGTTTCGCTTTTTTTTGCGCACTCAAGTATGAAATTTTTGTTTTTTAAATAAAATTACCAGCATTTGAAGAACTATTTTAAGGAATAAATCTAAGCAACGAGTAAAATTTGATTGCAGCATTACTAATTAATATAGTAACATATAGTAAATAAACACTCATAAAGATATAAAAACTGAATAAACCAAAATGCTTCTATAATGCATTTTCGATGCCCATACCGTAACTTTTATCCATGATTAAAGTTTTGTAGTTATTCTTAATGCATTATGTTTTATTATTATTTTGAACAAACTACGACGCATAATCTTTTCATTGGATTAATACAAAAGTTCGTTAAAACAATTGAAGAAGAAATATTTTTTCATAAAAATTACATTCAATCAATGTAGAATGTGCCGTTCTGTTCGATGACCTTACTTCATCTCTCCGGTAGCTGCTTCATCCTGCGCTCATACAAGTTCTGAGGATTCCGGCTAAAATGATCCAGGAAGCGAAATTTTCCAAACCACTGATAACACGTGGAATAGTTCATAGTATCCTCAACCTACCCAACATGTATCTTTTATGTTGCGTTTGCAATGCATAATTGAATTTTCTAAAATAAAAAAGCATCCTTGGTCGAAAATGCTACTTATTTTCTGCCATTTTTAATGCGTAACAAAATTTTTAAAACGCAACTCAATAAAACAATTTTTTCCCAAAGTACTCGTTGAAATTCCTTCCTTTAAACAACCTAATAATCATTAGTAATAAACCAATGATACACTACATGGAGCATTTGGAACTTATTGAGTTCAGTTGAACAACGAAATAAATTTTTGCCTTAACGTGGAACATACATGCTTATTCTTACCAACTATGGAACCACATACGAACAGAAAACTTCACAAATCTTATAAGTACAGATATTGGAACATTTCAAGAATACAAATTGTAGAAAACGTATTGGACAAACTACGTATGAGCATTTTACAACTTGTCAGGGAAAGGAGTCGATAGATTTAGGTGAATGTTTTAGTTTTTCATTTCTTACATTTTGCGTGTATATTTTAAAATTCAATAAAGATCCCTCATGTCTTTTTACGGGTCAGAGCTGATTACAAGTTCCTTTAGAACGAGAGCGGTCGATATCGAATATTTTGTTCAAACATCAAAATAACATAAACACGTTCCCCCTTTTCTTAACGTTAGGTGCACTGTGTGTACCTAGGGGGAAAAATTAGGGGCACAATTTTATTTTCATGCACACAGTGCACCTGTGCACCCGGGTATTTCGAGCCGTGGTATAATATTACGCTAGAATAGTCAAATCAACACAAAACGTGAAGCGTACAAAGCTCAAAACGGTCTTCGCCGACGCAAAGAAACTACTTACTTAGGAAACAGGTGCGACTTGTCTGAAGCAGCAAAATTTCTCAGAGAAGTCGGGTAGCAAAGCTAAGTTTTACCTATAAATCAGTGGTCTCCAAAGGGGTCTGAAGCCAATAGAAAAATGTTAGACATTGTACTCCATCGTGAGTGATAACGCAATTAACAGTGAATATTGAATTCCGTGGCGATTTTGAAGGCTCAAACTGACTCATTTTGAATCCAACATTTCTAATCTTGTCAAGAGTCACGAAGAACACCCTTCACATTAACAACGTTTGTCAGTTGTATGTTAAGCTAATAAAAGTCTTATTTTCTCGTACATAAGGAAGATTGTATTATATTTTAAATTTATTTTAAATTTTGTATTTTAGGTATTATTCATCTCTCCTAACCAAAATGTAATATTAAGGACGTCAAAAACAAAAGTGTCCTTTCCACGTTAAACTAATGTAATAATATATATACTATATTTTATACATGCAATAAAAACACAACTATAAAATAAACAATCTAAAAACTCACATAAGGGTCTTTTCTACTTTTCCTATTGTAATTACGTGGTAGGAAAAAACAGGGGGTGAGAAGTCAGGAAACTCTTAAACGGGTCGACGGTCTAAGAAGTTTGTCAACACCTGCGTATAAACCATCTTAATGCAGCACTCAAGTGTACGTGCTTCATTATTATTGTTTGAATTACACTGGTCAACAGTGAAATTGGTTCTTAGATGAAAGAACCCAATCCTAAATGATTTCAACGTGCTAAACACGAATATCATATTAAAAAAAGTTGATTGGCTCTCCTTGCAGATATGCACGTTTTGTCCGTTATATAGGTGCTATCGCGTAATAGAGTGCAATTTAGTAAGATGGAGACGAAATTGTTGCGACATATTTCACATTATCCTTTTACACAAATAAGTTATTGAATCATACACACCAAGTTTCTATTCGTGGCTTCGTGAAGGTAATTGGGCAAGAGCAAGCAATAGTTAATTTATAAACGCGAAACGGCAAGGCTCAAGTAAGTTCTTTCCATTTCGTCCATACTGTTCGAAGCTCTAGCCTACACAAGTGATTGTTGCAGTGTAAAATCAATAGTAGTAATGCCTTGTGACTGCGTGAATGCTCGTAGTGCTAATAACGTCTGTTATATTTACGGAGAAATGTCATTTACTGCACAGAAAAAGACCACCAGTACAATAGTTAAGAAAGCGCATCATTTGTATTTCGGTTGCAAGATAAACGACCAGGACAAAGATTGGGTCCCATAAGTATGTTGCTGCACTTGTGCAGTAAATATTTCACAGCGGCTTGATGGCAAAAGAAAGGCAATACCACATTTGCTGTACTCATGATTTGGAGGGAGCTTACCAATAACGTTGATAACTGTTATTTCTGCATGGTACCACCAGTTTCTGGAGTCATCACCAAGAAAAAGTGGACAGTTGAATACCCTAACATACCGTCTGTTCTGCGTCTTGTTTCGCATGGCGAAGGACTCCCTATTCCAGAGCACCATACAGATTTTGCAATCAGCTCAGTCGAGGAGGAACGACATGCGTCCGCGAAATCTAAACCGTTAGCGTCCGCTTATAATGGCGCTACGGATAATGACTTTTCGTGTTTTATGAAACATCTGCGCCACATAAACGTAGCTCGGATGAACTGAACGATCGTGTTCGAAATTTGGATCTGTCAAAAGAAAAATGACGGAATTACTGGCTACAAGACTTCGACAGTGGAATCCTCCTGAACAAAAGCCCGTGACTTCATTTCGCCATCGTCATCAATACTTCTTTGAAAAAGAAGAAAGCATTGTGTTCTGCTGCGATACTGATGGCTAAAGAGCTCGGCATTGCACATGAGCCCCATGAATGGCGGCTGTTTATAGACGCGTCAAAACTGAGTCTCAAGGCGTTTTTACAAATACAAATACAAATATTGACGACCAACAACAGGTTCAAGCCCAACAAGGCTGGTCCTTTGTTTATGAATTTACCAATTCCCATTGACTATCCAATTTTATCTTAAATTCGTACACTCCGTTTGAATTAACTATATTTTCTGGCAACGCGTTCCATTTGTCTATTACCCTATTAAAGTAGTAGTTTTTCCTTAAATCCCGATTAAAATGTGTCGTATTCAATTTATACCCATGGCCCCTTGTTCTGTTATCCCTATTGAAATTTAAGCCCTCTGTGTCCCCTTGTTTTACCAACTTGAAAAGCTGAATCAAATCCCCCCTCCTTCTTCTTATTTCCAGTGTATACATGTTTAGCTTACTTAAACGTTCTTTATAGTATAGATTTGCTATTGCCTTTATTATTTTTGTAGCTCTGTGCTGAACCCTTTCAATTAATTATATATCCTTTATCATATATGGAGCCCAGAATTGCACAGCATATTCTAGATGTGGTCTTACTAAGCCCTTATATAACGGCAAGATTATATTCTTATCCTTTGAAGTTACCGTCTTTTTAATATACCACAATAATCTATTAGCCTTTTTACCCGCAGCTGAACATTGGAGACACATTTTAAAATCCCTGTGAATTATCACCCTACGATCCTTGACTGTTTCTCCCTCCTCTACCTTTACTCCCTGCAGACAGTACTCGGCTCCACTGTTCCTGTAACCCATATGGAGAACTTGACATTTCCCTATATTAAATAATGTATCCCATTTTACAGCCCATTCGGATATCTTATCAAAATTCCCTTTGTAAATTCTCTATCTGTAACTTGGTATCCACTGTCCCCCATATTTTTAAGTCATCTGCAAATATACTGGTTCTATTCTTAATCCCCTGACCTATATCATCTATGAAAATTATAAATAAAATTGGTCCCAAATCTGATCCCTGAGGCACCTCACTTATAACTTCTGTCCACTGTGAATAATTTCCTTTTACCTGCACTCTCTGTTTTCTACCCAATAACCAATTATTTATCCATGTCAATGTTTTCCCCTGAATCCCCAGTCTTTCCAATTTAAACAATAATGCCTCATGAGGTAAGTAGTATGGGGGTCCCTTTACCGTCTTTTTCAAGATGGCCGCCGTTTGTTTACATTTAGGAGGAGGAATCAGATAACGTTGCTGGGGGGAGATAAGGATTTGAGGTGGTTACTGATAAGAACTTGACGTTTTGTTTTCATTTTTCGGTGGACGAGATGACGTCATGTTGTTGATGGTGAGTTTCCATGGTGATGAAGGACTGGTAGCGCCACCTGGTGGTGGGATGAGTAACCGTATTATATGAATTTAAAAAGGATTTTCTCGGATTCGAACCGGGGACCATGGGTTCCGAAAGCAGACATGCTATCCGTTGAGCTATCGAGCACTTGTGAGGAAAGAGTGTTTAAATGTAGCGTTTGCTTTTTCTCTCAGTTTGGGACTTGTGAAAATATTGGGAGTGGTGGGGTTTTAATTTTGAATAATTAATCTTCTAATGGGGGGGGGGAATTGAGTTGGGAAACGACTGGTATCGCCATCTAGGGATTTTTCAAGTAACTAATTAAATATAAGATTTGATATTCTCGTATATAATTTCTAATGGTGTGAAAATGACAGGTACCGCCATCTAGGGGTGGAGAAAGTAACACATAGTATTAAAAGGATTTATTTGCCAGCTATATTTTAGAATTAAATGGATAATTATTTGAAAGAAAAATAATAATACGTGGATTTGAACCCAGCAAAAGGTAATCACGGCCAACCGATTTTACACAACTACTTTATCCGCTCGACCATGATCACCTATATATGATCGTGTTGTATTTAAAATAGTCTATCATTCTATTAATGTGTATAGTACATACTATCAAAGACTGAAAAGTCTAGAAGCTTCTGGAACTGGTGACTAAGGATTCTTTAGCCTAAGTTAATTAAGATAACATAAGGACACTAACCCGGAGACACTGATAGGATACAATCATAATTAAACAACAGTGGGCAAAGTGACTTTTGCAATATGTGTGTTTTACATGAATCATCTATAGTATAGATAGAATAATATCCTGTGTGAATAATAATATGTGGATTTGAACCCAGCAAAAGGCGCTCGAGGTCAACAGATTTTACACAAGCACTTTATCCGTTTGATTATGACTACATAAATGATTGTGATATATTTAAAATATTCAATCATTCTGTTAATGCGTATAGTACATACTACCAAATATTGAAAAGTCTAGAAGCCCCTGGAACGTGTGAGAATTACACATGACTAAGGATAATGTTTTTGCACGTGTAGGTTAAAGAGAAGGAACGGTCTTATACAAGGAGTCATCGATAAAAGTGACTCAAAAGAAAATTAAAGATTAGCTTAAACTACTGAAGTACACGTGTTGTGGTATCTGAAAATGTTAGGGACCAAACAAAAGAAAGTGATTATACTGTTTGATAACTAAGAGGCTTTTAAAAGCATAGTTGAATTTGTTTCTAGGGTCTTTGAATAATTTTGCTTCTCTGGATTTTTGCCCTTCTACTGTTTTTAGATACATCATGGATTCTAGTGATATTAGACCTGCAAAGAAAATGCGTACAGACAAAGAACAGTGTTTTCAGAAATACTGTAAAGATTCTTTATGCTATGAATATGGTAAATTGTTTATAGATTGTGATGGTTGGTCATATTTCCGTCGATTGGAAAACGAATTAACGTATTTAAAGAAAGAGGAAACTACTATAGAAATTTACGGTAAGAAACATACTGTGCCTCGACAACTTGTAGCATATGGAGACGAAGGTATAAGCTATACCTTTAGTGGATCTTGTATTGCAGCCAAGCCCTGGTCTCCTTTACTGTTGGAAATAAAGGGTGAAGTGGAACGAATAATTGATGCAAGATTTAATTTTGTGTTGGTGAACCGTTATAAAGATGGTAAGGACTGTATAGGTGCACATAAAGACAACGAGAAGGACTTGGATCATAATGCACCCATAGCATCTGTTTCATTTGGACAAAAAAGACAGTTTGTGTTTTCTAGAAAGAACTACAACTCTTTAAAAATTGTTCTGGAAAATGGAAGTTTACTTTTAATGATTTATCCAACCAACAAATTTTGGTTACACAGCTTACCCCGTGGAAATGCATTATGCCCTAGAATCAACTTAACGTTTCGAAAAATTATTGTATAAATTAGTGATAATACCCATATGACCCCCTGAACTGGAACACAGTGTAAATAGGAATGTACACTAAACGATATTTGGAAAACGTTACAATTAATATTTATGCCTTTGTGAATATTATTTTTTATACTTACATCTTATTGTTATTTTAAAGAAACTTTTATGCGTGTCTTACGACATACACAGTATTCTGGATTAAAAAAAAAAATTAAATACTAATTTTATAAATTGTGTCTTTTTTAATGCAAGATCTGAAATAAAATTTTATTTGCTATAAATATTTATGTGTTTTTTTTAAATTTAGATGCTTTCACTTAAACACTAATTATACATTAGATTCTACAGCACATATTTTTATTGCAGAATTTATTTTTAAATACTGTACACTTAAGTAAAAATAAAAAAATCTTTTTTATTTTATTTGAAAACTTTGCAAAACCATACTATGCACATGTTTCCTTGTAAATTTTTTTTTTAAATTAAACTAAAGAAAACTCACCCATATACCACAGAAGTACAACATGGTACTTACAGAAGTAAGTTGATTAAACAAAGAAACAGTAGAACAAAGTTAATTAAACTTACAAGATTTGATGACCTTAACAAATGAGTAGAAACGCAGATGACTCCTTGTACATTTGAAGAAGTTATAATCGTATTGAAATCTAAACCATATGTTATTTTTTAATTAGTATTTCCTAGTCATATAATTTTTTTTAAATTAATCTGGCTAAAATTTAATGATTCAATTTTTTAGATTTACAAACTTTTTGAAATGAAATTTTATTTGATTTATTGTAAAATATTAAGATGCTTTTACACAAAAATTAGATACTATTACACATATTTTAATAATGATTAAAAAAAAAAAAAAAAAAAACGATTGAAACATATAAATTCGGTATTATTAAAAAATTTTAAATGCAGATTACAAAAAATAATTATTTTCAATTTACAATTTAGACATTTAGCATTTTGATTATGTTTAGCATGTTTTTATGTAAGAAAAAAATTAAGAAGAAACCTGTAAAAGTAAAATATTTTTTACCTTTAGTTGAAACATTGCAAGACCCATACTATGAAGATGTTTAATTGTACATTTGAAGTAGTGAAAATGAATATTAATAAACTTTTAGTGCTTGAAGTTCTAAATTAAATGTCTTTATTCTAATACTCTTGCAAACCATACATTTTACTAAACATATGAACTTCTTTTTATTTACTTGAAAACCTTGTGTATATTATGCAGTTTAAATTGCAGAGTCAAATGCCAATTTTGTACAAGTATTTTACAAGATACTTTGTATAGGTCTTTTATAATTTTAGATGTACTACATTGCTACGTTAAATGGATAGTAAGTGGGTTTTTGTGATTTTTGAAAATAATGTGTACATTTTAAGGCTGCTAAACAAAATAAATTATTGCCCTTTCTTGATAGTTAATGCATAATCTAAAGATTTACTCACACCACTGATAGTTTTACACATGAGTAAAATTTAAAAAACAACGGAAAATTTTAAATACTAATTAATTTTTAAATGAACAAATATCATTGAAATAATGTTTAAGTATGAATTTTATGTATTCTTCAAACAATCTCTGCAAAAAACAAATTGTTCTAAAACATATTGAAAAATAATTCTAAAACATATTGAAAAATAATTCTAAAACATTTTGAAAGAAGTCATACTGAAACAAAGTAAACTATATAACACTTTTTAATTGAAAAAAAAAACCACAGGATTCATATATTTTACACAAAGTAATGCACTATAGTAAAAACAAAAGAACGTATTTTTTACATGCCTGCATTTTTTAAGAGACAAATATTTCCTATGAGCCAGTTATTAAAAGCCGTCACCTCAGCTTTTGGGCAATGCAAATGATTTTTGTGATGACCACATGATAGTTTTTCGATCTCTTTGTTGGTGCTTAGAGCACATAGTACATCGAATTTTGGACACCCAAAGTGTTCCAAGTTGATGTTTGGAATATTCAAGGCATCTAAGCGTTGTTTCTCAACACAACCACCTTTGTAAGCAACTAGGTACTGAGAGACACTCTTTGTCTGCTTGTACAATTCCAAAAGTTTAGAGTCTAGACTTTCTAAGGGATACACATTTTCCCATGCTATGGGACAAAAAAGGAAGTCCACACACGTAATTTTCAACATATCGCACAGTTTTACGATCTTTGACACTAAGTTTATACTTATAAGGCGATAGGTTAAAACGAATACTCGCAGCTACTTGCGATTTTATAGCGATGTAACCGTATTCACGTACTAAGAAACCTTCGTTAGTTTGAAAACCATCAAAATGCACAATTGCGCAAATGTTAAACATTGCTATTCAAAAGCGTTATATGCTCGTGGAAAAATAGTTGTAAACTGGAGACACAAAGAACTGAACTATATATAGCACCATACACTTACTAATCAGTAAAGTTAATCTTATTTTAGTCTTTTATCTTTTGTGAGTAACAATAAACTCGTAAGTGAAGAATGTTCTCAGAAAACACGTGCTTGTGATAATGTGACAAGTAAAGCTTTATGTTGTAATACAGGATTTTAACAAAAGGGGGTATGCTTAAATGTGCATGTAATTTGTTCTTTTTTTTTGCTCTATCACGTAGATGAGTTGAATACAATTCAATTCGGTGACTAAACTTGAGCAAGAAAAAAAAAATATGTAATCAAATATAATTTATACTCGAGGAACTTGTTTTTTTTTACTTTCTTTAAAGTATACCGATTTCTCTTGATTATGTTGTTTTATTTTTCTAAATTTATATCAGTAAATTGAATTACTTATTTATGGGCTCAAATCTTTGCCTTTTGTTGAACTGAAATTAGTATCTTTGACTAGTATCCGATTTTTTTAAATTGTCGAAGATAACCTTTATGAGGGGATTTAACTCAATAGGCCCTATAATTTTACACTTAAGAGTAACAGAGCAGTATAGTTTTTAGGAAAATTAATAACCATTACGTAAATTTGAAGCCAAAATTTCCAAGCATGTCTATGCTTAATAAACGCCTATCTACGTTTAGAGATTGGCCACGCACAAACTTTGACATTTGGGACCTGGCCGAAAACGGATTGTTTTATACGGGTGTATCGGACAGAGTCAGGTGTTATTGGTGTGGCGAAGGGCTTGAAAATTGGCAAGAAGAGGATGTAGTGAGACACGAACACGTAAAGTTTTATCCAAAATGTTTGGTAGCCCAGCAACAGCAAATGATTGCTGACCCTAGATCAAAAAGAACACCAACAGATGAAATTGTACAGGTGGATGAAATCAAGAATAATACCAATGGTTTAATAAAACCCTATGTAAAAAATTACCCCTCAAACAACGACAAGGACGTACGACTTTGTAAAATTTGTTTAGAATCCGAAATGGATGCTACTTTACAGCCTTACGGGCATCTGGTGACATGCATGAGATGTACGAAAGGTCTCTTAACGTGTCCTATGTGCCGAACCAATATTTTACATAAAATTAAAACGTACATTTGTTACTAAACGTTATCTATCATTTATCAATTCAAGTAGTAGATGCAATTTTTAGTGACTAACTGAACATGACGTGAAAGAATTCCATAAGAGTGGTATTTTGAGTTTAATGTTATTAAAGTAATACATGTGCGGCAGCAAAAAGACTAGTAAGGAGGTTCGATACTTCTAAAATAATTATAAGACTTTCTATCAAGGACTTGTGGTAAAATCGTGTAGGAAAGACTTATACCTCTTCTAAATATATTAAATATAATAACTATTTTACTTATCTGTTGTTTGTTCATTACATGCTAAACCTATTTTGGATAGAGGAATTTTAAAGTGCCTTAAAAAGGAGTTACAAATTGCTTTAAGAAAGATGTGTGTAAAAGTACTCTGTTAATGTAAGAATGTTAAAGCTGGAAATAAATATTGATATTTTGAAATTTTTTTCCTTTTTTATTTTCTAATTGATTTTTTACTGCATAACTTTTTCTTTTTTATTGTTCTTAATAAACTTTATTTTGCTTTTTCCTTTTTTTAAAAAAAAGAACACCGTAACTTATATTTTTTGTTACTGCTTAACTTTATTTTCTTTTACTGTAAAAAATTTGTTTTACTGTTTAGTTTTTTTTTTACTGTTTAATTTTTTTAATTGTTTAACTTCTTTTTAACATTATCAAAAAAAAAATACTATAATTGTTGTATAGAATATTTTTTTTTTTGACAACACTGGATTGAAGATAAAATATTTATTGAAAAACATAAGAATCGGTAAAACAGTTAATATAATTGTTATAACATACATATCTTACAAGTCTTGTACATACGTTTCTCTAACAGTATTGAAAATATCTGTTGTACTCAAATTCTCAAAAAAAGTTGCCCTCTAATATTATGTCATAAAGTTTTATATTTTATTGCTCTCTCTTACAAAATTACTAGCAAACTCTTTCCAGTTAACAGCACATAAAGCAAGGGTGAAATATTCGCAAAAGCGTTCGTCAACACTCATCTTCATGCAAGCATGTACAGATTGATTGACAATTTCATTCTTACAACCTAAGAAATCATAAAGAATAGTAATATTTTTTACCACAATTTCCTTGAAAGAATGAAATTGTCAATCAATCTGTACATGCTTGCATGAAGATGAGTGTTGACGAACGCTTTTGCGAATATTTCACCCTTGCTTTATGTGCTGTTAACTGGAAAGAGTTTGCTATTAATTTTGTAAGAGAGAGCAATAAAATATAAAACTTTATGACATAATATTAGAGGGCAACTTTTTTTGAGAATTTGAGTACAACAGATATTTTCAATACTGTTAGAGAAACGTATGTACAAGACTTGTAAGATATGTATGTTATAACAATTATATTAACTGTTTTACCGATTCTTATGTTTTTCAATAAATATTTTATCTTCAATCCAGTGTTGTCAAAAAAAAAATATTCTATACAACAATTATAGTATTTTTTTTTTGATAATGTTAAAAAGAAGTTAAACAATTAAAAAAATTAAACAGTAAAAAAAAAACTAAACAGTAAAACAAATTTTTTACAGTAAAAGAAAATAAAGTTAAGCAGTAACAAAAAATATAAGTTACGGTGTTCTTTTTTTTAAAAAAAGGAAAAAGCAAAATAAAGTTTATTAAGAACAATAAAAAAGAAAAAGTTATGCAGTAAAAAATCAATTAGAAAATAAAAAAGGAAAAAATTTCAAAATATCAATATTTATTTCCAGCTTTAACATTCTTACATTAACAGAGTACTTTTACACACATCTTTCTTAAAGCAATTTGTAACTCCTTTTTAAGGCACTTTAAAATTCCTCTATCCAAAATAGGTTTAGCATGTAATGAACAAACAACAGATAAGTAAAATAGTTATTATATTTAATATATTTAGAAGAGGTATAAGTCTTTCCTACACGATTTTACCACAAGTCCTTGATAGAAAGTCTTATAATTATTTTAGAAGTATCGAACCTCCTTACTAGTCTTTTTGCTGCCGCACATGTATTACTTTAATAACATTAAACTCAAAATACCACTCTTATGGAATTCTTTCACGTCATGTTCAGTTAGTCACTAAAAATTGCATCTACTACTTGAATTGATAAATGATAGATAACGTTTAGTAACAAATGTACGTTTTAATTTTATGTAAAATATTGGTTCGGCACATAGGACACGTTAAGAGACCTTTCGTACATCTCATGCATGTCACCAGATGCCCGTAAGGCTGTAAAGTAGCATCCATTTCGGATTCTAAACAAATTTTACAAAGTCGTACGTCCTTGTCGTTGTTTGAGGGGTAATTTTTTACATAGGGTTTTATTAAACCATTGGTATTATTCTTGATTTCATCCACCTGTACAATTTCATCTGTTGGTGTTCTTTTTGATCTAGGGTCAGCAATCATTTGCTGTTGCTGGGCTACCAAACATTTTGGATAAAACTTTACGTGTTCGTGTCTCACTACATCCTCTTCTTGCCAATTTTCAAGCCCTTCGCCACACCAATAACACCTGACTCTGTCCGATACACCCGTATAAAACAATCCGTTTTCGGCCAGGTCCCAAATGTCAAAGTTTGTGCGTGGCCAATCTCTAAACGTAGATAGGCGTTTATTAAGCATAGACATGCTTGGAAATTTTGGCTTCAAATTTACGTAATGGTTATTAATTTTCCTAAAAACTATACTGCTCTGTTACTCTTAAGTGTAAAATTATAGGGCCTATTGAGTTAAATCCCCTCATAAAGGTTATCTTCGACAATTTAAAAAAATCGGATACTAGTCAAAGATACTAATTTCAGTTCAACAAAAGGCAAAGATTTGAGCCCATAAATAAGTAATTCAATTTACTGATATAAATTTAGAAAAATAAAACAACATAATCAAGAGAAATCGGTATACTTTAAAGAAAGTAAAAAAAAACAAGTTCCTCGAGTATAAATTATATTTGATTACATATTTTTTTTTTCTTGCTCAAGTTTAGTCACCGAATTGAATTGTATTCAACTCATCTACGTGATAGAGCAAAAAAAAAGAACAAATTACATGCACATTTAAGCATACCCCCTTTTGTTAAAATCCTGTATTACAACATAAAGCTTTACTTGTCACATTATCACAAGCACGTGTTTTCTGAGTACATTCTTCACTTACGAGTTTATTGTTACTCACAAAAGATAAAAGACTAAAATAAGATTAACTTTACTGATTAGTAAGTGTATGGTGCTATATATAGTTCAGTTCTTTGTGTCTCCAGTTTACAACTATTTTTCCACGAGCATATAACGCTTTTGAATAGCAATGTTTAACATTTGCGCAATTGTGCATTTTGATGGTTTTCAAACTAACGAAGGTTTCTTAGTACGTGAATACGGTTACATCGCTATAAAATCGCAAGTAGCTGCGAGTATTCGTTTTAACCTATCGCCTTATAAGTATAAACTTAGTGTCAAAGATCGTAAAACTGTGCGATATGTTGAAAATTACGTGTGTGGACTTCCTTTTTTGTCCCATAGCATGGGAAAATGCGTATCCCTTAGAAAGTCTAGACTCTAAACTTTTGGAATTGTACAAGCAGACAAAGAGTGTCTCTCAGTACCTAGTTGCTTACAAAGGTGGTTGTGTTGAGAAACAACGCTTAGATGCCTTGAATATTCCAAACATCAACTTGGAACACTTTGGGTGTCCAAAATTCGATGTACTATGTGCTCTAAGCACCAACAAAGAGATCGAAAAACTATCATGTGGTCATCACAAAAATCATTTGCATTGCCCAAAAGCTGAGGTGACGGCTTTTAATAACTGGCTCATAGGAAATATTTGTCTCTTAAAAAATGCAGGCATGTAAAAAATACGTTCTTTTGTTTTTACTATAGTGCATTACTTTGTGTAAAATATATGAATCCTGTGGGTTTTTTTTCAATTAAAAAGTGTTATATAGTTTACTTTGTTTCAGTATGACTTCTTTCAAAATGTTTTAGAATTATTTTTCAATATGTTTTAGAATTATTTTTCAATATGTTTTAGAACAATTTGTTTTTTGCAGAGATTGTTTGAAGAATACATAAAATTCATACTTAAACATTATTTCAATGATATTTGTTCATTTAAAAATTAATTAGTATTTAAAATTTTCCGTTGTTTTTTAAATTTTACTCATGTGTAAAACTATCAGTGGTGTGAGTAAATCTTTAGATTATGCATTAACTATCAAGAAAGGGCAATAATTTATTTTGTTTAGCAGCCTTAAAATGTACACATTATTTTCAAAAATCACAAAAACCCACTTACTATCCATTTAACGTAGCAATGTAGTACATCTAAAATTATAAAAGACCTATACAAAGTATCTTGTAAAATACTTGTACAAAATTGGCATTTGACTCTGCAATTTAAACTGCATAATATACACAAGGTTTTCAAGTAAATAAAAAGAAGTTCATATGTTTAGTAAAATGTATGTTTTGCAAGAGTATTAGAATAAAGACATTTAATTTAGAACTTCAAGCACTAAAAGTTTATTAATATTCATTTTCACTACTTCAAATGTACAATTAAACATCTTCATAGTATGGGTCTTGCAATGTTTCAACTAAAGGTAAAAAATATTTTACTTTTACAGGTTTCTTCTTAATTTTTTTCTTACATAAAAACATGCTAAACATAATCAAAATGCTAAATGTCTAAATTGTAAATTGAAAATAATTATTTTTTGTAATCTGCATTTAAAATTTTTTAATAATACCGAATTTATATGTTTCAATCGTTTTTTTTTTTTTTTTTTTTTTTAATCATTATTAAAATATGTGTAATAGTATCTAATTTTTGTGTAAAAGCATCTTAATATTTTACAATAAATCAAATAAAATTTCATTTCAAAAAGTTTGTAAATCTAAAAAATTGAATCATTAAATTTTAGCCAGATTAATTTAAAAAAAATTATATGACTAGGAAATAATAATTAAAAAATAACATATGGTTTAGATTTCAATACGATTATAACTTCTTCAAATGTACAAGGAGTCATCTGCGTTTCTACTCATTTGTTAAGGTCATCAAATCTTGTAAGTTTAATTAACTTTGTTCTACTGTTTCTTTGTTTAATCAACTTACTTCTGTAAGTACCATGTTGTACTTCTGTGGTATATGGGTGAGTTTTCTTTAGTTTAATTTAAAAAAAAAATTTACAAGGAAACATGTGCATAGTATGGTTTTGCAAAGTTTTCAAATAAAATAAAAAAGATTTTTTTATTTTTACTTAAGTGTACAGTATTTAAAAATAAATTCTGCAATAAAAATATGTGCTGTAGAATCTAATGTATAATTAGTGTTTAAGTGAAAGCATCTAAATTTAAAAAAAACACATAAATATTTATAGCAAATAAAATTTTATTTCAGATCTTGCATTAAAAAAGACACAATTTATAAAATTAGTATTTAATTTTTTTTTTTAATCCAGAATACTGTGTATGTCGTAAGACACGCATAAAAGTTTCTTTAAAATAACAATAAGATGTAAGTATAAAAAATAATATTCACAAAGGCATAAATATTAATTGTAACGTTTTCCAAATATCGTTTAGTGTACATTCCTATTTACACTGTGTTCCAGTTCAGGGGGTCATATGGGTATTATCACTAATTTATACAATAATTTTTCGAAACGTTAAGTTGATTCTAGGGCATAATGCATTTCCACGGGGTAAGCTGTGTAACCAAAATTTGTTGGTTGGATAAATCATTAAAAGTAAACTTCCATTTTCCAGAACAATTTTTAAAGAGTTGTAGTTCTTTCTAGAAAACACAAACTGTCTTTTTTGTCCAAATGAAACAGATGCTATGGGTGCATTATGATCCAAGTCCTTCTCGTTGTCTTTATGTGCACCTATACAGTCCTTACCATCTTTATAACGGTTCACCAACACAAAATTAAATCTTGCATCAATTATTCGTTCCACTTCACCCTTTATTTCCAACAGTA
This sequence comes from Metellina segmentata, assembly GCA_947359465.1. Classification (NCBI taxonomy): domain Eukaryota; kingdom Metazoa; phylum Arthropoda; class Arachnida; order Araneae; family Tetragnathidae; genus Metellina; species Metellina segmentata. Next base: position 128,041,270 of record OX375877.1, on the reverse strand, counting down.
AAGGAGACCAGGGCTTGGCTGCAATACAAGATCCACTAAAGGTATAGCTTATACCTTCGTCTCCATATGCTACAAGTTGTCGAGGCACAGTATGTTTCTTACCGTAAATTTCTATAGTAGTTTCCTCTTTCTTTAAATACGTTAATTCGTTTTCCAATCGACGGAAATATGACCAACCATCACAATCTGTAAACAATTTACCATATTCATAGCATAAAGAATCTTTACAGTATTTCTGAAAACACTGTTCTTTGTCTGTACGCATTTTCTTTGCAGGTCTAATATCACTAGAATCCATGATGTATCTAAAAACAGTAGAAGGGCAAAAATCCAGAGAAGCAAAATTATTCAAAGACCCTAGAAACAAATTCAACTATGCTTTTAAAAGCCTCTTAGTTATCAAACAGTATAATCACTTTCTTTTGTTTGGTCCCTAACATTTTCAGATACCACAACACGTGTACTTCAGTAGTTTAAGCTAATCTTTAATTTTCTTTTGAGTCACTTTTATCGATGACTCCTTGTATAAGACCGTTCCTTCTCTTTAACCTACACGTGCAAAAACATTATCCTTAGTCATGTGTAATTCTCACACGTTCCAGGGGCTTCTAGACTTTTCAATATTTGGTAGTATGTACTATACGCATTAACAGAATGATTGAATATTTTAAATATATCACAATCATTTATGTAGTCATAATCAAACGGATAAAGTGCTTGTGTAAAATCTGTTGACCTCGAGCGCCTTTTGCTGGGTTCAAATCCACATATTATTATTCACACAGGATATTATTCTATCTATACTATAGATGATTCATGTAAAACACACATATTGCAAAAGTCACTTTGCCCACTGTTGTTTAATTATGATTGTATCCTATCAGTGTCTCCGGGTTAGTGTCCTTATGTTATCTTAATTAACTTAGGCTAAAGAATCCTTAGTCACCAGTTCCAGAAGCTTCTAGACTTTTCAGTCTTTGATAGTATGTACTATACACATTAATAGAATGATAGACTATTTTAAATACAACACGATCATATATAGGTGATCATGGTCGAGCGGATAAAGTAGTTGTGTAAAATCGGTTGGCCGTGATTACCTTTTGCTGGGTTCAAATCCACGTATTATTATTTTTCTTTCAAATAATTATCCATTTAATTCTAAAATATAGCTGGCAAATAAATCCTTTTAATACTATGTGTTACTTTCTCCACCCCTAGATGGCGGTACCTGTCATTTTCACACCATTAGAAATTATATACGAGAATATCAAATCTTATATTTAATTAGTTACTTGAAAAATCCCTAGATGGCGATACCAGTCGTTTCCCAACTCAATTCCCCCCCCCCCATTAGAAGATTAATTATTCAAAATTAAAACCCCACCACTCCCAATATTTTCACAAGTCCCAAACTGAGAGAAAAAGCAAACGCTACATTTAAACACTCTTTCCTCACAAGTGCTCGATAGCTCAACGGATAGCATGTCTGCTTTCGGAACCCATGGTCCCCGGTTCGAATCCGAGAAAATCCTTTTTAAATTCATATAATACGGTTACTCATCCCACCACCAGGTGGCGCTACCAGTCCTTCATCACCATGGAAACTCACCATCAACAACATGACGTCATCTCGTCCACCGAAAAATGAAAACAAAACGTCAAGTTCTTATCAGTAACCACCTCAAATCCTTATCTCCCCCCAGCAACGTTATCTGATTCCTCCTCCTAAATGTAAACAAACGGCGGCCATCTTGAAAAAGACGGTAAAGGGACCCCCATACTACTGAGGTACTTTATCAAAAGCCTTTTGAAAATCTATCTACACTGCTCTTATTATCCACCTCCGCAGTAATTTTTTCGTAGAACTTCAAAAGGTTTGTAGAGCATGATCTGCCCTTCCTAAACCCATACTGATTATCTGATAACAGTCCCCCCTCCTCCAAGTACAACATTTTATGCTTTTTTAACAGAGATTCAATATTTTGCAAATTACTGATGTTAGACTTACTGGTCTGTAGTTGCCCGGAGCACTTTGTATTCCCTTTTTGAAAATTGGAGTTATGTTGGCCAACTTCCATTCCATTGGTACCCAACCCGTACTATATGTTGAATTAATTATGATGTGAATTACGTCCCCCAATTCTTCTGCGCATTCCACTAGTACTCTCGGATAAATATCGTTTGGCCCTGGTTCTTTAGATGGCTTAATGCTTTTCAACTGATGTACTATTTCTTTCCTGTTGAATTTGCATTCTTTAATTATACCCCTGCAAAGGCACCATCCTTGGGATCCTTTTTTAATTTATAGTTACCATTGAAAACCCCCAGGAAAAACTCATTTAACACGTTTGCCATTCCCACCTCGTCTTGAATTAATTCACCTCCCCTCCCCTCCAACGAGCTCAGTGTAGTACTAAATTTATTTTTACCACTTGCATATGCAAAAAAATTCTTTTGGGATTATATTTATTTCCCTTGCTAGGTTTTCCTCCAAGGACACCTTTTGCTTCCGACTAATATTTTTAAACTCCTTTCTGGCTTTCAGATATGCCTCCTTGTCCCTGTCGTTACCAGTGCTTTTATATAACCTGTATGTTCTTTGTTTTAATTTTTAAGCTTCGTGTGTTTCCCTTGAAAACCACATAGGGAGCAAGTTTCTAGATTTCCTTTTTTTCCTGAACGTTACATGTTTTTTAACACCCTGTCTAATTCATTCTTGAATTCCTCCCATTGTTCAGAATGATGCGGTGCTATTAATCCCCCTTTGAATGTTTCCTTTAACTCTTCCCTTATCCTATGAAAATTTACCTTTCTGAAATTTGGAATTATCCTACTATTGGTTTTGTATGCTGGCTGAAAAATTATACTTAATCTGATACTTCTATGATCCATTTCTCCCAGTGGCTCACCTATAACCAAATCCTGCACCCTATCCTCATCATTGCTGATAATCAAATCCAATATTGCATTGTCCCTAGTATCCTCATACACCATCTGGTACAAAGAACAATCCTGTATCACTTCCAAAAATTCTACCCCTTTCCCATTTGTAGCTAGATTGTTTGTCTAGTCAATATTTGGATTATTATAGTCCTCCATTAAAATTAGTTCTCCTTTTTGACATGCTTCGTTTATCAGATTGCACATACCCTTTTCCTGCTTTTCGCTACAAACAGAAGGAGTACTAGGTCTTTAAAAACACTTTAAAAACAATTAGAAATGGTTGATCTGATAGGAATACAAGTAATACACTGAAGATTCTAATAAATGAATAAAGAATAACGCAAAAATAACTAACTTAACTACACGGGAGTTCCGAAAACGCGACGCACACTGCTCGACACCTAGCAGACATTTTTATATGTATTGGACATTCTTTGCTGTATAACGAGAACCAGCTTCCGTCCATACCTATCGGGCATGCTGTCTTACATGAAGGACACGTACGACAATCTAAAGCTGCTATTGGAGAGGATTAAATACAACAAGTATGACTGGTATATCTGAGCCGACCTGAAGGTAGTGGTTTTGTTAATGGGTTTGCAGCAGGGATATACAAAGTACTGCTGTTATTTTTGTTTATAGGATAGCAGAGCAATCGATTTGCACTACATTAAGAAAGACTGGCCTTCGAGAGCATCTTTTAAGTCTGGAAAAATGAATGTACGGTACCCACCCATTGGTAGAACCGCATAAAATCTTCCTTCCTCTTTTACACATCAAGTTCGGCCTGATCAAAAACTTGATAAAAGCCACAGATAAGAATGGACTAGCATTCAAGTACCTGTATGAAATATTCCCTCGTCTCAATGAAGCCAAAATAAAGAGGATGTTTTTGTGGGATCTCAGATTAAACAGCTCTTCAGAGATCCCACGTTTGAGAAAGTTATTCATAGTAAAGAAAAACAGGTCTGGGATGCGTTCTGTCAAGTGGCTAACCACTTCCTGAGGAATGTGAAGGCCCAAAACAACAAAGAACTGGTAGAGGATATGTTGGCTTTGTTTCATGATTTCGGCTGAAATATATCGTTAAAGATCCATTTTCTTGACTCCCACCTGAATTTCTTCCCTAATAACTGTGGGGAGGTCAGTGATGAGCGCGTCGAACATTTTTATCAGGATATTGCCAAGATGGAGCCACGGTACCTGGGGAAATGGGCCACGTCAATGCTGGCTGACTGTTGTTGGACGCTCCTCAGAGATACCCCCCTCGTCCATCACAAGCGACAGTCCAAAAGAAAGCAAATATCCGAAGAAGAATAAGGTATTTTTAACATGTATTTTAATATTTACATACTAATATACATTTTTTTTTCTCAATAATGCGTAAACTTTACAAAAAAAAACGTAGCCTATTCTATTCAGCTATTTCTTTGTCATATTCGTGTGTCAGCACATTGAATTAATTAGGAAATAGCCATTTTCCTCTCGGAAGCAGAAAATTTTTAAATTTTGTTGCATAGTGTTATTAGTTTCTCTATTTAAATCGTGAAATGTAAATATAATGAAGTTAGGATACTTTTCTGAATAGCTGTAAACTTGTTATTAATTTTTAAAACCTGAATTGAGAAAATTTAATTTTGCAACAAATTGGAAATTATGTACAGCCGTAAAAAAACGACTCACCCGATCGCAATTGCACAATTTACATCACAGAACAAAACGGAAGGTAGCAATCGATAGGAATTAATGTTTTCTACAAATATCAATACTTAAAATTTGTCTAAGGGGCCGTCTTCATATTAAACTCGGTGCTTGCTCCGATAATTTCAATACGAACCCCCATCTTTTATCACAAATTTGGATTCTACACAAAATTTCAGGCGGATTTGATGAAAAACAATGTAAAATGGCGTAAAATTGACCGAGAAAATCCCTAAAAACCATTGAGAGAGCGTATAAATGTTAGGAATTCAATCACATTATAAATATAAATAAAGGCGTGTAGTGGCTGTCACAGTTAATGACCTGTTGCAGGCGCCTTTTATAGAGTCCCTTAAGTTGGTGACAAAGTCAGAATCCATTCTGATTGAATCGCAGGATCTGTTGGCAGAAATTTCTACTTTCACCTTGTGAACAATCTCCAAACACCATAAAAATCATCGAATTTTGCAAAAAGTCTCACTGCGCTATTAATTATGAACGTAATGAACTGGAATTTGGAATTCCGTTGTTTCATGTTCCGTTCATTACATGGTGTAAAATTTGGCTCATGTTTCTAATTATAATTTTTATGAATACTAGGGGGCCAGCCCCCTGCTCGCTAGCGCTCGCCAACCCCCGGAGGATTGCTTTGCAATCCTCACTGGTTCGCTGCGCGAACCTATGCTCGCTTCGCTCGCATCAATGAAGACATGTGTCCTAGCAAAAGGGATTGTTTACAAAATATGATATTCCAAAAAAAAAAAACTTTTTTTTTCCAATCTAAATTTGCTGTTTGCAGAAAAGATATATACAGTTCCTCTGAAATCAGAATTCAAATGAAAACTGCAAATTTTGACTCGAAATATGATCGCTGCTTTGGAAATTGAATACCCAGCATGTTGTTTGTGTGTACATTTCAACAGCACTCGAGCCACTCACTTTTTCATTGAGTTTGTTGTCTAAAGTTGAAGTTCAAGCGTATTGTTGAACTACAATTGTTGGCCCTGAAAAGATACCGCGTTTTCTTTGATTTCTATTACAAACTACAACAGCTCGATTAAAATTAATTTTTTTCAATAACATTTCATCCGATTACGCTATGAATTCAATTGTGGCGCGAGATTTCGTGATGGTAAACAAACAATCGCACAATGTTGCCAAAACGCAATAACAAATAACGTCTTTTTTGCGTGCCACGTAAGAGAATTATATATATAGATTAATTTCATAATTAAAAAAATAGTAAATTTAGTTTGATAATTAAAGTGTTTATAGATTGTATTTGGGTTTTTGGGTAGCAAAGGATAAAAATACAATTTCCAAGAAAAATTAATGTTTTTAGCAAATATAACACAAAAAAACTTTAAATACTAATAAAACATTAGATCTAATTTTCAAAAATATATAAACCGGTGAAAAATGCAGTAAAGATTATGAACTTTTTTTTCCGCCTGAAATTGCGTGTAGAATCCAAATATTTGATAAAAGATGGGGTATCTTATTGAAATTATTGAAAAAAGCACCCAATTTAATATGAAGAAGGCCCCTTAGACAAATTTTAAATATTGATATTTGTAGAAAACATTAATCCCTATCGATTGCTACCTTCCGTTTTGTTCTGCGATGTAAGTTGTGCAATTCCGATCGAGTGAGTCAATTTTTTTGACGGCTGCACCTAATCAACAGCAATTTTTTTGGTGAGGTATTTAACTGAATGAACAATTAAATAAGTTAACTGTCTAGTTTTGAGACAAAATAAAATAGTTCAACTGTCTTTTAAGACCATAACTCTTCTGTCTTAATTTCTGTTACAAAAAATCTGTTACAAAAATCTGTCAAACCTGCTCGTTTTGGTTTCAAAATTTCTATAAAAATAAAATAAAATTTACCCGTCACTTCAAAGCAGATTCCCTTTAAGTAATCCATTATGTCATAGAAGACAGTTTAATAACTTCTAAAGTCAGGACGTTCTAATTAAAACAAGAGAGTTCTCTAGCGAAAAGTAACACTTCTTCTTTGAGAGCTTGTAGGGTATTCGTTAACTAGTATTTTATTATCCTTTCAATGCGAAAAACAATGCACGTTGACAAGACAATGACACAAAATTAAGTAAACCGGAAAATAAAAAAAAGCAAGCATAATCTCAAAATATATCCGGCTGACCCAATGACAAGGAGACTTGATCACACTCTAGCGACAAGCCAATACTAAACTTCAACGTCTTTTACAGAAATTACCTCGCTGTAAGTACATAAAAAATGTCCCCCCCCCCCTCCCCCGAGAACTCTGAAAAGTGATGTAAAGGATGACAGCAAGCGAAGGTTTGAAATGTTGGAGATGAACAAACTATTTCAAAAGATGTATATATATATATATATATATATTACCTGCAGAGTGTATGAAAGGCAGGCATTGTACAGAATTTCTAGGCAATATATAGAGTGCCTGGCGTTATGGGGCAAAGAATGAAATATCCGAATGATTTTTAATATTGTATATACTATGCACTTTCCTGGCATTGCATATAGTACCTATATATTATATAGAAGTAGCCACTGAGTGGCTAGCACGGCGTTGCCCGAGCTGTACTTTGGTAGGGGGGGGGGTTAGGTGTGCACATTGTGAACGTTTGCCAACCACCGGTGTTTGCTACGCATTCTCTTTTGGTTTGCTTCGTAAACCAACACCACGGACAACACCGTGATGGCCTCGAAATTGTGAAATGCGGCCAAATTGGAATTGCGAAGAGATCCAATCGGTGTGACGTCGCAATCTCTTGGAGAGTGGAGTACCAGCTCAGGTGTTATCTTATCATCTGACCGTAGTTCACAATTCTGCTATGTTGTTCCCGTATATTTCCCTTATTAGATTAAGCTCCGATCCTGGTTAATAGATCGTTGTGTTGCTCGAGAATGTGAATTAAATATTACTCAATTTCTTTGGATACTTTCCTTAGGGGATTGATCCCGGAGGAATCAATCCCCTAATGGTGGTCAATAGCACGTTATTCAATATACGTTGAATTTTTAAAAATAGCAATGTTTGTAGATGTCAAATGTTACTTTATAAACAACTAAATTCAATGAAATAAGTCGGTCCCATGTGAGAGGAAAACAAATTTAAAAAATGAGCATTTTGTACTTGATTACTTTCCCGCCCCTGAGAGAGTATACCTCTACACTTTTTTAAATAACCATATTTGGCAAGAAATTTAAGTGATATCTATTTATAAAAAGTAAAAAAAGTATCCAACTCTCTCGAACACACCACATACACTTGAACGTGGGAGAACATGGTTTAATGATACCGAGTCCTACAACTTTCGGCAATTGTCCTTGTGCCTTGTTGATGCTCACAGCGAAACTAAAACGAACCGGGAAATGAATTTTTAAAAATTGGAATGGGATGTAAGGGATGTTTGGTATTCTAGGAATGAATACGTCTTCGCCTGCGGCATGTCCAGTCATGATGGTGGCTTCAATAATATTTGGCATGAGTTTCTTGACAATCTCGTGCTTTTGCGCAGTGAAGGTGTATTAATAATTGTGAGAAGCATAATCTGTGCTCCAATATGTGCGAGAGTACTCCAGATGGTTCCAATGTATTCAAAAACTCTGTCGTGTAGTTTAAGGCCATCTGCGTCACACATAATGTCGATAGATTTATAATATGAACACTACCGGGCAATTCTCATAAGAGTTGCTTTTTGATGACATTGACCTCTTCATTTCTTGGGGAAAGAATTGTCTTTGGCAAAGCCATACATGATCAGTGCTTTTCTACAACAGCAAAATATTGATCTTCCGCGTTGGGTCTTAACCTTTGGGCAGTGGGCCACGGGTCTTCGGACAACTGTTTGGCTTGTTTGGAATTGTTTGCATAATCGTGAAATGACGGAATGAATGCCAAAGAAAATAACAATTTCAGTGATTGGTTGTCCTGCTTCAAGGCGTCCCACAGAACGCCAGCGCTCACTATCTGCTATTCGTCTTCTGGAAGCCATAGAAACACGTCCATCTTGAAAAGTAATCGTACGAAAGTTCCAAACACTTTTTACAGCACATACATGCAACTCCTCTAACCCTTCACAATGCTGGCTTCTTATACGACTGCCTTTTTTGAATATTTCTTGACACGAAACCGTGATTGTCTGTTACATAACACATGTGCATAGTTGCATAGTTCCAATTACCTCTGCAGCAAATTGCAGCCTCTCAAATTGGTCTCTGGAAATTAACATTCTCAGCTCAGTGCTTACCTTTTGACAATGAGTCTCGGCGTGTCCTGACGAATCTATGGCACTTACAATAATGACATTTGACACACAGGTATTCCGAATATTTTGCAATTTTATAGTCCAGCCCGAAATTTAACATTTAATCTAGAACATTTTAAAATTAATTTTATGCAATATTTAATAATTATTGATCGATAGTTCCTGAAACATATGCCCGCGCCCTGCTGATGAATCTGCAACAGCCCCCCCCCCCCGTTTGTGTTGGGTGCAAGTGATTTGTGGCTGGCTGAATGGAGGGTATGGCGACATAGGGTGATCAGTTGCAGAACTCGAAGAGAGCAGAAGGTTTTTGTTTTTTGTGGTGCTCGTTTATAAGGCCGCGACTCTTGAGTTTTTGCCTGCTTTGCAGCACACATTACATAGGGACGCAAATCTCTATTGTAATTATGTATCTATTATTCTTTGCAAAATAAATGCGTTATTAGTAAACTAAGCTGTTTCGTTAGGTTGAAAGGCACACCATTGGGCCCACTAAGTTACAATAGAGAGTCATGAAAAAAGCTTATATTGAAAGGACAGATATAAAAAAAGAAAGAAATACCAAATAAAGTATGGGACATTTTTTTGGAGGAACTAGGGGGCTCCGCCCCCTGCTCGCTAACACTCCTTTCGCAGAGTCAATCTCCAGCGACTACGAAACTTATCTTAATAATTCGTATAATCCTGTTTTGACTTGCCGGTCAATGACGTCACAGAGAGGGCTCAGCCCCTTGCTCTATGACGCTCGCCAACCTCCGGTGATTGCTACGCAATCCCATTTGGTTTGCTTCGAAAGCGAACACTCCTTTTGTAAGTGATTTCGCTTTCTTTCTTTTACTTAAACACTTAATGCATCCTAAACTAATAGCCGCATCAGTAAAAAAACATCTCCACCTTGTTCCCTGTGCAATATTGAATAAACCATGTTAATATCGTAATTTTCTTATCTGTATTTAATCGGCAAACCGTCTGAGAATCGAGCGAAAAAACGATCATGACGTCACAGCGAGTTTCAAGGCCATCAGGCAAACCCGTTAGTCAGAAAATGTAACCTTTATTTCCGTCAAGTAAAATGAACACAATCGCTCCGCGATCCAAAAAATACGAAATTTGTATGACAGACTTTTGATTGCATCTAATTTATTTATTAACCAATTAAAAAAATTTGTACCGTAGAAAAGAGTACATTCTAAGGTTTTCTGTGATGTTTTCAAATTAAAAAACTCATAGTAACAATATATAGACATGACAGTTTTAACAAAAAAGTAACAAAAATGTAACGAATTTCCCCGAATTTCAAAAAACTATTATCAGGAACTGAATTGAACTTTCTAAAAAACTCGACGAGCTGCAAAAAATCCCGTTTGGAGGTACTCTAAGAAATTACGGCTGATGACTGAAAATTTGTACATCTTTTGCTCACTGGCGGTACACATTTCGCTGTTTTCTATTTGACCCTAAAAACGCTAAACTAATAACCACATCAGAAAAAAAATCTTCACCTTGTTCCCTGTGTAATTTTGAACAACCCATGTTAATTTCCTAAATTTCTGATCCGTACTTTCTCGGTAAACCGTCCAAGAATCGAGTGAAAAAAAAACAGTTTTCAATCCTGCAACAGCGGCGGCGGTATCTTTTTTTTAATATAGAGAGAAATAAGATAAAATAAAATATGATCCTACTTGTTACAATAAGGAAGGAAAATATTTTATTTAAATTGCACATAATTGTCTTTCACAAAAAGTAAAACTTTAAAAACGAGTCATGAAGAGGTCTTCATTAAAAGTGCTTAAATCAAAAGATAATTTTACAGGCTCTTTAGAAATACACGGGTCATTTTCATAATTGTTCTTCTTCTGAGAAAGCAATAGAGAGTTCTCTGACTACTTGAAGTAGAATCTCGTATATCTTATTTTCGCAATTTACTTCAGAGGCCATTAACAATTCTTTTTGACTAGTTGCCTGTCTTTGATTACGAGTTTCGTTTTTGATACTTGGAACTACAGGCTTAAAATATTTTTGAGGTTTTCTAAGTCTATTTTCAATCTTCTTCACGAATTACTCGGTAGATCTTGAATCACAGCGTGACAATAGGTTACATTTCCTTATTAGAACAATTATGCCTGAGGAATAGTTCTATGTGCCTGTTCACTTTACTCCTCTTTTGCTCAATTCTTTGGCAGGTAATTCGAGAATTTTCGCTTTAACACTATTTAAAACATTCAAAACAGTATACAGTAACAAATGCTTATAAATTTCTTGAAAAACACTTGTTAAAATAGCATCGATGCTTGTTTGCTTCGCCCAATGTCACCGCTCAATGTTCGCCCAATCACTCATCACTCAACTGTCGAAAAGAGACGGACGAAGCACTTTCAGTCATTTTGAAATTTAAGGACTATCTATCATTTCCGCAAACTTCCGCAAGCCATTTTTTGTTCTGCGCACGTCAAATGAGTCACGTAAAATGTCACATGTAATGCTTTAGTAATATGCGGATATATAATGAGTTAAAAGTCTAGTTGAAATTTGAAATCAGTAGTTGCGTAAGACGTTGATTAGCTACAAATTCAAAAGGATCTTGCAAATTACTGAAATAGTATCCAAGAAAAAATAAAAGCACGTTAACATACCTATAACAACAGAAGAAAATGATAGCACCCACCAAGTAGCGCTAAAGAAGATATAGGACCTATACTTTTCAGTTTTTCTCGAAGTACTAATACGCACTCCTCTGATTGGTTTCACAGTCAACACAGAAAGTAAGATTTTGAACCCCTGAACTTCCTGTTTGGAGAAGTTGTTCCGGAAAACCCGTGGACTTGCCAAGTGGGCATACGGTTTTTGAGATATGCTTTTTTGACAATCTTCTACACTAAGAAAATTGAATTTTGTCCACTAGATTGCGAAAATGACACTAAGGTCGTGTAGAAAGGGGGATGCTGAAGGTTACATCTGTCGCTACCTCAAATATCCTCATGTTAGCGTTGTCTGGGGTGCCAGCTCAGATGTTGATCTCGTCATCTGGCCGTGGTTAAAAATAATGAGGAGTACTCCTTGGATCTTTCCTTTCGGGACCGATCCCGGACCTTCGCCAATATCCCGTCGCGTTGCTCAAGTGCAATGTTAATTACCCCTTGGGTACATTTGACGACTGAGACTCGTCATGCACATGTTTTGCCTATAAGTTACGGATGACGAGTCTAATTCATCATTCAAACTAGGGCAAAATTAAACATGTTCATTCTTGTTCATGGCAAGAGTGATTGGTGTTACGAGACTCTCCTGGAATCCAATTATTCAATCATTATCTACAAAAATACACTTAATTTAATCTGACTCCATGTATAGAAATATTGACACGGCTGCGTTATCAGATATTATTTTCTGGTATGAACGCGGAGATCAGAAGCTGTTCGATCTCTCTCATACTGTTGCCATTCTTATAAAACGGAATTGTATTAAATATAACAGTAACTAATATGCAAACGATAATCCGAACTACTTTTTTCAAATAAATCTGTAACCAAGGGGTTAAATTACTACTTACCTATCATAAAAAGAAAAATCAAAACAAACAATTTGGGAAGTAAAGATTCGATCTTCCCTTGGAACAAGAAATTTAATAAAACCAGCTAATGGTCCTGAAACGTAAAATACACTCACTTTAACTGAAAATAATAAATTGTCACCCAACTCAAGTAGAGAAGTTTTGGTTTGCTACTTAACTAGAAATCGTTAGGTGCGAAACGAATGACTTTTCAAACTATGCAGGAAATCCATTTTCTTAGAGGGGAATGCCGTAACAAGCAGCGAACGGAGAAAAACCATTGCCAAAACGGTGCAGAAAATCTTTCTCGTATGGAACAAGACGCATTCCACATGTCTGTTGTTTGGGCCAAATTGTTCTCGTTAGTCTGGGTCCTATTCTGCAAATAACCGAACTCGTTTCCCTCCCCCGCTTTTTCCTTTCGCGATTGGGATGAAAAAAATCCTTTTACGATTGGGATGCTATTCTTTTAACGACGCGATATTCTAAAGAGAGGCGAGATACTTTTTCTCCTGCAATTATTTTTGTTCTTCGTGATGTTGTGAAAGAAAGCATTCTGGGTCATTGGTTCTACGCTGTTCACGTCATCGTTATCGAATGTTTCGCCTCCCTCTCATTCCCGCGCAACGCATTTCGGTGACAGATGACTCTTGGTAAATGGTTTCGGAAGCTAAATGAATGACCAAACTGATAGATTGCGGGACATTAAGGGAATTATCTGACTATGGAGAAAGATGAAGTACTATGGCATCAAGAAGGGGGATGTCCCCAGAAGAAGCCCTCGATTGCCACCCTGCTATGCAATATCCAAGCTGCAAAGTACAAGATGGAGTAAGACGATGTTATTTCAATTATTTTCGTTATGATAATAGTTTAGACCAATTGTTCCTCTTCAATTTATAGACGGGTCGAAATTTGTTTCCAATTCGAAGACACTGGATAATCAGTATTGAAGCTATAGCTGTGTTGCGATAACAAAATACTTAATTTCATGTCACTAATCACGATTTTCTGCAAAAAAATGCGTTGAGATTATTTTAACCTTTCTGGTGTGGTTGTCTCGAAGTGATAGATTTTTAATTGACGTCGCACTGGAGCAAGTCAGAGGCATATTAGCAACTTTTCGGGATCAAACACGAAGGGAAAGATCCGAGGACAAGAACACATTATATTGGAACACGGTCAGATGACGAGGTCACACCCGAGCGGGCATTTCATTCTCCAAACTTCCACACCGCGCCAACGTGAAGACATGCGAGGCCACAGTGGATTTTACCTTCACCAGTCAACTTTGTACACGATGGTCTTTGGTTGGATTTGAATTTGCATCCCTCTAGTTGCTAATCCGTTACTCTTCCAACTGGACTACCACGGCCCGTCTCAAGGTGGCATTTTGTCAACAGAAGCAAACTGACCAGAACTTGATGGTATTGAAGAACTTGAAGTATGTCTTTATTGGAAGCAAAATGACCAGGTTTGATGGACGAGATATATGTCTTCATTAGAAGCAAACTGACCAGGTCTTGATGCAGGAGAGGAGACAAGTATTTATTAGAAGCAAACTAACCAGACTGGACTGGAATATCACTTTCGGAGCACCCGCTGCAAAGCAGTTCATCTCCACATCAGAAAAAGAATTAAATTAAAATAAAGACTATTATACATAAGGATGGGGTTTATTTAAATAAAAAGTAGATCTAGAGTGCAAAAAAACTTAATTGCTAAATTAACCGTAAGCGCACTTGCCGCAAAATGAGAAGGGAGGTCACATTAGAAGAATAGGGGAAGAATATAACTCGCGACCATGAGTGTCTTCATTAGAAAAAAACGGACCAGGTCTTGAAAGACGAGATATGTTCATTCGAAGCAAACTGACCAGGTCTTTATGAACGAGATATGTCTTCATTCTTCTTGATGCACTAGATATATGTATATCTTCATTAGAAGCAAACTGACCAGGTGTTGATCTCGTCATCATCGAAAAATTCGACAACAACTTGATGATGCATTATCTTGTCACATGCAAAATGGGTTGGATCGTGATGGACAAGATGTTTCGTCAAAACCACTTGGAGGGTTAAAACCATAGAATATTCACCAATTCTGAATTCAGTTGACTCATTCGAACGAGAAAGTATTAAGCGAATCTATTAATATCTTAAAATAAAATGGGATTTTTTGAGAAGAAGGTCGCATTGCAAAAGAAATGGTATTCAAAAGCAATATAAAAAGCATTTAATTCCCTATAAATATTGGAAAACTTTTGTTATAAAAACCACAGTTTTTCCATGTATTCACTTCACTCTACGGATCACAATTTTGAGTAGAATAATTTTGTGTCCAGTAATGCCATACAAATATTCCATTTCCTCTTTCCGCAGTGTTAAGAGATCGTCTCTACTTGGCATGTGACCTCCATCCTTTTTTACATTTCCGCCCCTTACAACACATTCTATTTTGAATTCAATTGATATTCCTACTGAAAATCTCCATCTCAATATCTCGCTGCCAATCCGAGAAGCTTAACTTTCGTTTTCAATATCGCCTGACTGGGATATGCATGTTCCGAGGAGTGATCGGTCGAACAATACTATTCCTTGACATTCGTGCACGCATGCGTGAAAGGTAGGTTTCGAACACAATAATGGTAACGACTCATCTGTTGTGGGAGTTAGAATAGAGTTTCTTGGAAAAGTTCTACAAAAATTCTATGCTATGCTTGAATGAGTTGATGCTTAAAAGTCATTAAGTAAATGCAAATTGAATTTTAGCTGGATTCTATATGTATGCAAATGACAGTAGCGATTTCTGGATTTCTCTCTTCGAGTGAACGATTCTCAACAATTGGGGGCGATAACTTTCTCCGAGAATCTCTTACGCCGATAAAAATATTTATAATACTTGTGGATCATCTGTATCGTGATGAGCTCGAGGTGCTTTTTACTTGACCGAAAGAATTTATTTCCAAAGCTACTTGTTTCATAAAAATACTGAAACGAAACTGATTAAAACGTTTTTTTTTTAACGTTTAAAAATTATTTAACTTAAATTTGTAAAAAGACGAACTGTAATGCATCTATTACCATTTCTAGTTCACATTGAGAGAAATATATATAACCTTCAACACTCAAAGACAAAAATGAGTCAGTGTTTAATTGTTTACTAAAGATGAATTTCAAATGTTTAAAACAATGAAAAACGGAAAAGCTTTCGTTATAAATAACCAAATGGGATCAGCAAGTATATTTTAAACTCTAAAATGTTTGGTACTTGACACATTTTTATTTTCATTATATAGAGAAACGCTCCATTCATTATTGTTCTTCTGTCCTACAGTATTTATTCACAGACACATCGTTACCATCATGCCGAAGCCACCTAACGACGTTCGTACGAATACGCATTCAAAATGAATACTTCGGAAAACATCGAGTGACGACTCAAAGGTTGTTTTCTCATAAAAATCGGCATTTTCCACTAAGGATAAAGATGATTCATGGCTTTGTCATGGCATTCAAATAGGATATAGTGACTCGAGAAATACAGATTGGGCAAAATAGTCCAAATGCAAATGCGTTTCTTTGGTGAGGTGATAACGATATGTATATAAATTTGTACTTTTTTAAGTAATGAGAGGGATTTCAAGTTTACTGTTTCGAATCGTAAAGACCGTCTACTTCATCAAAATGGGTGAATAATAATATTACTGGCTTCCCACACTTGGCATCGGTTTCCCAACAAACCATCAAATGACCAGAACACGTAACAGTAAACTAACTTACTTCAAACTGCTCAAACAAACTAACTTAATTCAAGCTGTTCGAGCAAACTAACATGTTTCATTTAAATTAATTTAAGTCAAGCTGTTTGAGCAAACTAACTTTCTCGAAGCTTTAAGCAAACCCACAAACTTCAAGTTCGTTTTTCAAATTACCGCGCGAAGACCACTAATCATCATATTTATAGATATATTTTACTTTTCTAAGGATCAGAGTTTTTAGAGGATCTGCTTAATTCACGTATTAAAATAATTAATAAATCAGATTGCAATCAGGTTCAATACATGTGTTTATTTTTTCAAATAGATGACTACTAAAAGCGATTTACAAGTAAAATCAGTAAATGGTTGAAATGGACAAAGGTATTCTCAATTTTCTTACGCCAAATTCAGAACCTAAACGTATCACATACACTACTTATACTAAATTCCTATAAATTGAGAAAATACAAAGTTATGTATATCCATTAAATTTTATCAGAGCGATTAAAATGTTGCTATCGAGCATCCACGTAGTCGTTCTAAGTAAGTGGTGGCTGAATGGTTCTTTGTTTGGAGTATTCTTTTAGAACGTGGGAGCTCCCGGGGCTTTGTGAAATATTGATTTCTTTCGATTTATTGGAGGTAACGTGACGCAGGCACGTATCTCTGGCAACAACGAACTTTTTGTACGCTTCTTAAAGTGGTCTAAATTTGGAAGCACTCGTGTGTTGGAGAAAAATCAAGAAACAGCTTTCTTTGCGTTCCATCCTGAAAAATGTTTTAATTAAAGACCTTCGGAGTTTGAACATTAAAGCCGTGAATGGAATAATGAAACTCAAGTTTTCTTGTCTCGAATATTCTACAAAATAAAGCGTAGGTTTTAAATCATCTGAGCGTCATGATATTTCCTAGTAGCGTAGTGTTGCTTTTACCCGCAATACATTGAATGACTAAAGAACCATAACCTATTGGTTGTAAGAGCCCGTGCATTTCTCAATATTTGGAAACATTATATATCTTCTTTCCTTAGAATACAATCCGTTAGAGATTCTGTTAATTAGATTAATAGAATGCCTTGGGACAACTGGTCCTATCCTTAAAATAGAATGCGTAGGAAAGGTTATGCTAAACCTTTAATTATACTAGAATGAGTTGTTAACGGTCCTTTCATTAGAATAGAATGCGTTGGAAAGATTATGCTAAGCCTATAATTAGAATAGACTGCGTTGGTATCGGTCCTTTCCTTAGCATAAAATACGGTGGAAAGATTCTGCTAATCCTTTCATTAGACTAGAATGAGCTGGTATCGGTCCTGTCCTTAGAATAGAACCCGTTGGAAAGTTTCTGTTATTTCTTTAATTAGACTAAAATGTGTTGGTATAGGACCTTTCCTTAGAATAGAATGCGTTGGAAAGATTCTGTTAATCCTATAATTGTAACAGTTTCCGTTGAAAAAATTCTGTTTATCCTTTAATTAGAATGGAAACCGTGCTGGATTATCTATCGATCCTTTCCTTATAATAGAATACGTTGGAATTATTCTATTGGCCAAGAAGGTTTAAACTGTCTAGAAGTCATGCTAGGTGCAAAGTGGAATAATATGTGTGAATCTTTTCCAAAGTTCTGAGGAGCCAAAACAACTCAAAGCTCGTGATTTGCCAATAGTCGCTCCGATAACGTGCCAAGTGTAAAGTCTGTATGACAGATTTTCCATGTTCAACTATACAAACTACCGGGAAATAAAAAAAAAAACATCCTCTTCACTTAAGATTTTTAAATTCTTTTCATTGAAGTCTACTTTATGAAAATGATTTGCTTTCGAATTTGGTGCATAGTCGAGGTCGTACCTCCGCTTCTATATTGACCATGGAAACAATTAGAGCCATTGAAAACGTATGGATTGTGAATACTTTTGTTAAATAACAACACGAAAAATGTTAATTCTGTGATTGAAATGACATTAGAATAACATGCCAAGTTGAGCCACATCCCGAATGAAGCAGGAAGTATGTACTTCCACATAACACAAGCGCCTTCTATAATTAGCTTTATAGAAAATCCCTCAACCAATAAAGAAATTAATTTGATTTCGTCACCATACATAGTGTGCGACGAAGAGAATTAAAAAAACTTTTGCACATCAGTGGTTGGTTTGTATGGACCCTATAGGATAAGGCAGACAAATTCTTCAATATAACTCAGGTAATAATGATCTGAGATCTCTGCCTTTATACCTCTTGGGTTTTAAATATACATCTGATTATAACTTTGAATGTTAGCACAAAAACTTAGATCAGTCACGTGATATGCAGGATGTAATTTTGTTCTATAATGAAATGTGTAAATATGAATATGGCAACCAAATTCTTCAATCATGTAAATTAGGTAAAAATGATATACTTCTGGTTTTATACCTGCGGGGAATTAAATACACGTATGATTTATAATTTCCAATGTTAGCAAAAACGTAGATCAATTGCGTGACATAATCATGATATAATTTTTTTCTATAGTAAATTGTGCAACGATGTTAGTTAGTGTAAAACAAGTTGAAAAATAATGTTTTAAAATCCTTCATAGTCTCAACTAGCATCACTAGAGTAATTTAGGTATAAGATATTAGCGTAAAAAATATCAAGCATTTATTACCTATTTGAGATACATTTACAATAGTTGTACTTCCCATTTTTAAGTAAAGAATAAAAAAACTGTAATTTTTGGGAAAATAATTATTTAATGTTTTTATCTTTCGAAGAGCAAAAAGAAAAAAATAAGCAATTTTCTTCAATACCTTACTACTTTTTTTCATCCGTCGTTCGTGGGGAAAAACTGTTTCGTATGAATATATAAAAAAATACTAATCTAAAAGCTAAACAGAACGAAAAAAACCTGAACAAAGGTCAGTTTTTTCCTAAGTGTTATTTTTGTAAGAAGGTAAAAAAAAAGATTCAACGCACGATGTTGAATATCTTTTGTACTATTGGGTTCTTCAACTGTCGTCTACAAACCAGCCTTTAATCTTAACCCGCTAGTTCTTTGTAAAATCTTTTAGACTAAATTTCAATTTTAATTCTTTTACATTAATAGGAAAAACCGCTCCCTGCTCACATGCGCTCGCCAACCCCCAGTGATTTGCTACACAATCTAATATGATTTGCTTCGCAAACCAACACTCTATTTGTCGCAGAATTTTCAATCCCCTGCGACGGCGAACAATGCCGTTTCAGCTTTGATCTCCGCTCAACTCCGAGATGAACAATTTGTATACTATCGTGAAATTATACTTTTCATCGCATCGAATTTATTTATTAACCAATTTTACAACTAATTGTACCATACGAAAGAGTGTATTCAAAGTTTTCACGTGGTATTTTCAAATTTTAAAACTAATAGTATTGAGCAATAGATATGACAATTTTCGTTTCGTATCGGAAATTACGATCTAAAAAACACGAAATTTGTATGACCAACTTTTAATCGCATCGAATTTATTTATTAACCAATTTTAAAAATAATTGTACCGTAAGAAAGAGTACATTTTAGGTTTCCCGTGCTGTTTTCAAATTTAAAAACTGATAGTTTTAAGCCATAGATAAGATTAGTTTTAACAAAAAAGTAACGAAAATGTCCCGATTTTTCCCAAATTTCACAAAATATTATCACAAACCAAATGAAATTTCTAAAACAACTTGACGAACTGCAAAAAAGTAACGTTTTGAGGTACTCTAACAAAAATCACGGCTGAAGACTGAAAATTTGTGCGTCTTTTGCTCACGCGTTAGAAATATCACTTTCTTCGACTTTGACACTCAATGCACCCTAAACTAATAACCACATCCGAAAAAATATCTTCCCCGTCGTGTTCCCTGCACAATTTTGAACAAACTGTATGCCACTAATGCGTAACTGAGTTGTTAATTTCGTAAATTTTTGATCCGCACTTTCTCGGGAAACTGTCTAAGAATTGAGCGAAAAAAAGCGAGTTTTCAATCCTGTGGCGGTAACTTTTTTTCAATATAGAGAGATACGAAGGGGGTGGGGAGGAAATCACTCTTAACTATAGAACACGCAAACAGCAAAACAAAAATATTTTATAATTCCGTATTTAAACTAAATGAAAGAAAACCTACAAAGGAAAAATTCACCACCATAAATCAATGCTGGATATTTATTTTTAGGTTCTTCAATTTTGATCTTTTGACTTGTAACGAAATAATTACTGAAAATAGGACAAGAGTTAATATTTGTGTCGAAATAGTGTGCGGAGAGGCTGGTATAGTGGTTATAGCACTCGTCTGTCACCCAGTAGGCTAGGCCACGGTAGCCCTGTTGAAAGACTAGAAGATTAACAACCGGAGGTGTTGCGAATTCCAAACTTGATCCAATCAAAGATTGTCGTGGGGACTGTTGCACGTTAGAAACGTGGGGCCTCGAATTCTTCACGTTGACGTGTAAGTTTGGTGAGTGGGTTCCAGCGCAGATGTTTACCAAGTTCGAACGACGAGGCCTGGTCTGGCACTCGACTCTCCAAACTTCCAAATCAAGTCAACCGAACGTGAGTAAATTTGAGGCCACAATAGATTTACCATCCACCAGCCCCAGTGTATGCGAAAGTCTTTGGTTGGACCTAATTTTGAATTTGAGACTCTTCGGTTGTTAATCCTAAACTCTTCCAATGAAACAGATGGTTCATGTTGCCCCAGGATCTTTCAGTTCGGGATGGATCCCGAACCGCCGCCAATAGCTCGTTGAACCAGAACTCCGCCAATCGCTCCAATGGGCTGTTAATTCAACTACCCCTCCTGTACACTTAGTTGATATCGATGTCCCGGCTTGTAAGCGTATGGATATTAGTGATTGCCCTTGTTACGAGTTGCTGTGGGTTCACCCATTGGGTGCTCATTAAAAGAGAACAAAATGGGCAACACTCGTCACCAGTGGTCCGATTTATTATGGTTACCCTCATGCAGTGAGGGGACGCTGTCCCGGATGACACTGGGGCGACTCCCTGGCTACTCACTTGCACAGGACCCTCGTTTTACCTTTCCCACAATATCCGCTGTGCGGTCAGGACGTCATGGATGCTGTCCACCTGCACTAGCGCGTCTTTTTAGTAATGGCTCTTCGTTACGTGGACGATTCTATTTAGGACCGTAGGGAGGTCGGTAGATATTAAACTCGTGATAAGTGAATCGATTCTTCAGTTTGATTCTTTCGTAACTTGTTTTGATCATTTGATCTACAGTGAGCTATGATTATTTACTTGTCTGGTAGTCTTTTTTTGTGTGTCTTCTATGATTTTTTGAAGCAGATTGATGGAATGTATGATTGATGGAAGGGTACTTATACTTTAAAGAGCTTCTTTTCGTGAAGCAACGATGGCCTAATGGCTAAAGTCACCCACCTTCAGATTAGCGTCGGCAGCGGAGGATGTCATCCCGAGTTCGAACCCAGCTGGCGGAAAATTTTTTAGATCCTCCAAATTATTTAAAAAAAGTTCCAATTTAATTCCTTTTCATTCAAATTTACTTTTCCTAATTTTTAATACCCTTTTCATATTTTTCCAAGCTTCCGTTGATTTTACATAAATAATCTAAGAACCACTCCTGAACTCACTACCAGCTGATATTTTTCCGCCCCTCTGCCGTCCCCTTTGCTTTAGGATGATGGTGTAGTATCCACCGCTGGCTTAGGACCATTCTGATGTAACAAAAAGCATACATAAAACACTAACTTATATAATTATTAACTTATATAATAAAAGGATACAATTTTCGGCTCCCACCTCTACCCACCCATAGCCATGGATCTGAAAAGAAAAGAAGAAAGCAGAAAGGAAGAGATAAATCGCCAACAACTATAAACCTTGATGACATACGTATCTAGGTCATGTGATCCGATTAGCCGATCAAGTTGGACTTGCGTAAAGTACTATCATGGGATTGAGGCGCCTGTCCTCCCCACGGTCCTAAATAGAATCGTCCACGTAACGAAGAGCCATTACTAGAAAGACGCGCTAGTGTCCACCTGCATCAGTGCCCGGTATTGAACCCAGAACGAGACACCGAGGAGGGCGAGTCGGTGGGAGCTTTCCAGTCTCTACTGATGGACGCGCCACCCAATGGCCCAACAGCAATGGGCATCGACTATCAAAAAATCAAGGCATTGGGCGTTCCTTCGCAAGTATCTCTCACTCCGCCCCCTTCCCCGCAGTATCGAGTGCTTAAAAACTATTTGTTATTGAGATCGTGAACATATATAATTTTTAAAGCGAAGATCTAAAGATATTCCTTTTCTGATATTTCCGCTTCAGGGCTCGCATATTATGACGGAAGCATTGAGTGATTTGTAATAATTTCGTTCTTCTTTTACAGTATTTTTCAAACGTCCATTAAAATGTGCTTAGCTACAAGAATTTACTTTGTATGCAGTAGTTAGTAAGTTTTAAGAATTTAATTTACGCAAAACAGGCGAATATGTGACCCATACACCAATGCTTCTTAACCCATCTTTGCATGATTTTTTCTTTATTGGTGAAATAAATCAAGGTGATATAATTCATGTTCAAAATTAAAGGAAAAATGGTTAAAAAAATCTTAGTATATATTTATAGTATAAATTTAGCAAAAAACAATAGGATGGTATCATGTGGTATTTTTTAAATTAAACGCAAACTTTTTCAGAAATTGCTCTAAAAATAACAGAAACACATGTTACAAACCTTACTTCCACTCATTTTCACTTTTTTAGCAATACAAACTCAAATATAATAAAATAAAATTAAAAACGAAATCATACGTTTATTGCAACTACAACAAACAGCGGAATGACAACTTCAAGCTCGTTTTATTGATAGTGACACTTGCTTATTTTTGACAGCTATGTTTTTTTTTTTTATGCAATGGACATTAAAAAGGTATCCAGACACGATCAACTTAAAGTGAACTTGTTCTTTTATATACTTTTTGGGCATTCAATGTTATGATGGAAATTTCCATCATTATGCAAAGAAGGGTTAATTCTTTTAACAATTTAAATGGATAGTTATTTTCAAAATACCTTTAACATGATATATACTTGCCCATTATGAATTTCACAGAATTTCCAACTATTCAGTCACCTGAAATCGTGACAGCTAAGTCCTTTGTTATATTCTGAGAGGAATATATTATTCTAGTTATTATTTAATTCTACACCCTCGTGAATTTATGCATTCAAATAAATCTAAAATATTCGTTCAATGGAGCTCATTTGCGAACGTTTGGTTTTCAATATTCGTTATAATTAGTATTAGTTAATGTGTTTTTGTGTTAGTCGAATAATTTCCTTGTATACATATGAGGCGGCGGTAGCCCGGATGGAAGAGCGACGGACTAGCAGCAGCAGAATTCAAATCCAGTCAAAGATCGTCGTGTTCAAAGGGGTTCATGCATGTTAAATCTGTTGTGGCCTCAAAAGTCATCTGGCTAAAATAGAAAAATAGCCTGTTTGAGGTAAAATTTTAAATGATACTTTTAACATCCTTCGAAAATTTATGAAAATAGTAAAAATCACGAGATTAAAATAATTATTCGATTACTCTGATGGGAGGCTAAATTAGAAAAACAGCCTCCTGCGGTAAAATTTTAAATGGTAGTTTTAACATATCCTTAGAAAATTTATGAAAATAGTAGAAAGGGTGAGATCAAAATAATTATTTGATTACTTCGATGGTATGCTCTAAAATAGAAAAACAGCCTTCCTGCGATAAAATTTTAAATGGTAGTTTTAACATATCCTTAGAAAATTTATGAAAATAGTAGAAAGGGTGAGATCAAAATAATTATTTGATTACTTCGATGGTATACTCTAAAATAGAAAAACAGCCTTCCTGCGGTAAAATTTTAAATGGTAGTTTTAACATATCCTTAGAAAATTTATGAAAATAGTAGAAAGGGTGAGATCACACAAAATAATTATTTGATTACTTCGATGGTATGCTCTAAAATAGAAAAACAGCCTTCCTGCGGTAAAATTTTAAATGGTAGTTTTAACATATCCTTAGAAAATTTATGAAAATAGTAGAAAGGGTGAGATCACACAAAATAATTATTTGATTACTTCGATGGTATGCTCTAAAATAGAAAAACAGCCTTCCTGCGGTAAAATTTTAAATGGTAGTTTTAACATATCCTTAGAAAATTTATGAAAATAGTAGAAAGGGTGAGATCAAAATAATTATTTGATTACTTCGATGGTATGCTCTAAAATAGAAAAACAGCCTTCCTGCGGTAAAATTTTAAATGGTAGTTTTAACATATCCTTAGAAAATTTATGAAAATAGTAGAAAGGGTGAGATCAAAATAATTATTTGATTACTTCGATGGTATGCTCTAAAATAGAAAAACAGCCTTCCTGCGGTAAAATTTTAAATGGTAGTTTTAACATATCCTTAGAAAATTTATGAAAATAGTAGAAAGGGTGAGATCAAAATAATTATTTGATTACTTCGATGGTATGCTCTAAAATAGAAAAACAGCCTTCCTGCGGTAAAATTTTAAATGGTAGTTTTAACATATCCTTAGAAAATTTATGAAAATAGTAGAAAGGGTGAGATCAAAATAATTATTTGATTACTTCGATGGTATGCTCTAAAATAGAAAAACAGCCTTCCTGCGGTAAAATTTTAAATGGTAGTTTTAACATATCCTTAGAAAATTTATGAAAATAGTAGAAAGGGTGAGATCAAAATAATTATTTGATTACTTCGATGGTATGCTCTAAAATAGAAAAACAGCCTTCCTGCGGTAAAATTTTAAATGGTAGTTTTAACATATCCTTAGAAAATTTATGAAAATAGTAGAAAGGGTGAGATCAAAATAATTATTTGATTACTTCGATGGTATGCTCTAAAATAGAAAAACAGCCTTCCTGCGGTAAAATTTTAAATGGTAGTTTTAACATATCCTTAGAAAATTTATGAAAATAGTAGAAAGGGTGAGATCAAAATAATTATTTGATTACTTCGATGGTATGCTCTAAAATAGAAAAACAGCCTTCCTGCGGTAAAATTTTAAATGGTAGTTTTAACATATCCTTAGAAAATTTATGAAAATAGTAGAAAGGGTGAGATCACACAAAATAATTATTTGATTACTTCGATGGTATGCTCTAAAATAGAAAAACAGCCTTCCTGCGGTAAAATTTTAAATGGTAGTTTTAACATATCCTTAGAAAATTTATGAAAATAGTAGAAAGGGTGAGATCAAAATAATTATTTGATTACTTCGATGGTATGCTCTAAAATAGAAAAACAGCCTTCCTGCGGTAAAATTTTAAATGGTAGTTTTAACATATCCTTAGAAAATTTATGAAAATAGTAGAAAGGGTGAGATCACAAAATAATTATTTGATTACTTCGATGGTATGCTCTAAAATAGAAAAACAGCCTTCCTGCGGTAAAATTTTAAATGGTAGTTTTAACATCCTTATAAAATTCACAAAACTAATAAAAATCGTGAGACGGAATACTTTTGTGACGCTCTGCAAATGGCATTTGAAGCGCATACTTTCGAAAGGTAATACAAATAACTTCCGATAAGATGTTATTCGATTTCTATACCTTAGCCTTTATTACGAAAACGTGGATTTGGGTTTCGAATCTGATAAGAATAGATTCAAAGAGTGTGATTTACGATCCAAAGTTACAAAACGGATGGCATCCAACAAGAAATCCCATCGTACTTAAGAATTGGAATAAAACTTTCAAAGAGCTGTTTCTTTCAAGAACGACCACGAAATCTCGCTCAGCTTTGTAGAGCGAAAATAGAAACTACTTTAAAACATGAACACGGTCCATTAGGACGGTTCCTGCTGTTCTTGCCTCTGACTTTTGACATTATTTTGCAATACCGTGAAAAACGATCCGATAATAGTAGCCAGGCCACGGGAGACTGTTATGGAAGAAATGTTTTTCTGTCGCACACAAAATCGCACTCCCTGTTTTTTCCCAGCTGATCTTCAATTAAATTTCTGAAGAGCTGGATGTGATGTTATTCAAGGACGTGGGACCTGTGTGCGTAAGTGCATAAGTGGTGTCGTATACGCGAATTTTAGAGCTGAAAAAATGCTAGATCATTTCCGTAATTCCTTAGACTTTCTTACTCTAGTTTTATCGCATACTAACTTATGAGGCAAGCTATATAAGAATTACGTCAAATCTGAGAACGAGACACAGCATTCATTTACAGACAAGAAACTAAACAGTACACATCTCCAAACGGACTACAGAACGACTACACTCTAGCTCCCTTTCTCTCTCACTCGTTTTCATACGGAACAGACGCTTGTGCACTTTTAAACGGTGCGCACGGCGATAAAGAGAGCGCGAACATGCGTCCTTCGAAACAGATCATAAACAGTTCCCATTGGAGAGAAGAGAAGGAAAACACTGGTGTTCTGCTAATGTTCTATAATTTTTCGGTTTGAATAAATGCGTCTATCTGCTTCTATAAGCCACTGTGAATTTAAAGTTGTAATGTTGCATATGTGCTCAAACCCTCTATAGTTAAATCGAATCGGATTTAGCAGTAGAAGAAAAAAAAGTTACGACAGGAAATTTCATTCATTTCCTGCCGCACAATACTCAACTTGTGGTTCATCTTCAAGTTGAAAACTGTTCTACCGTGTCCAGCCTTGGAAGAAAAAAGTGTTCCGAACTGTCAACACTTCTGGTTCAAGAACAATTTGTTTTTCCTACTTGGATGTTTATTCCCCTTGGTGGAGTAATAGGGCAATTTGTCTCGACGACATATTTCGTTTTCCACGAGACATCTCGTCGAAACACTTGAAAGGTTGAAGTACAATATTTAAATTTTAAACAAAATAAATGGAATTGGTATAGTCTATTTTTTAAAACACTGAGGTGAAATGTTATATTTTGTACTAACAATTTCTATATTTTACTATTTTAAAATGTAAGTAACTTTTAAGCTGATTTGATTCTTCTAATTTAGTTGAATATAATATGTCAATGAAGTAAAAGCTTGAATGTTCGTTATACGTTAAAATTAAAAGAGGGATACAATGTTATCTTCTGAGTGTAACTTTAGCTCTAGCGATATTTTCTATTTTGGGGTAAAAATAAAAACATTTTATGAAATGTAATAATTAAACCTCATTGTATAATATCAAATAAATGCAATTTAAATTGGTCTCCAGGTCAATTAGGTCGGCCAACCGGCCTAGTGGTTAAAGTGTTAACCTCTAGGTAGGATGGTTCCTGTTTCGAATCTGGGTAAGTGCTAGGCATTCGACTTCGACCACAAAGCATCAATAGTTCAAAAAATCAATGCTAAATATTAAAACATCGATGTTCAATACTAAACCATCGATGTTTAATATGAAAACATTGATGTTAAAACTACATCGCCCCAAAACCATCGATGTTTTTAAACATGGACGTATTTCAACTTTTTTTCTACATTTTTTAAAACTGGTTCAGTACTGGTTCAAAAATAAAACATCGAAAACGTAAAAACATTGATGTTAAACAAGCATCATATCCAATAAATCGATGTTTCTTTTAAACATCGATGTTTTGTAAACATCGAGATTGATGTCGAATCCCTATTATCTCGTTGCTTGGGGCACCGTTCCCCCTTTTATCCTCGTCCCTTTCAGACTCTTCACACTAGGCCACTTTGGTCGAAAAGTAGGTTCAATTTACTGATTATAAAAATTATGATACTTGGTTATTTTTAAAGTTTTTATAGTGGTACTTTTTCATTTAAAAATTATACATCAACAACGTAAAAACATTGACAAGAAAAACATCGATGTTAATAAAACATAAGCTCCAATACATCGATGGTAAATACATCGATGTCTCATCCCTAGTAACTACATGGATGTTCGTAAGCGTATAGCGTAGAGACGGTTGGTGCACCTTAAATCTGTCGTGGCTGAAAGTCCTCACGGGGCGGGTTGGTGTGGAAGTTTGGAGAGAGGGATGCCAGCTCAGGTATTGCCTCGTCATCGGACCGTGGTTCAAAATAACGTGGTGCTGTCCTCGGATGTTTCCCTTAGAGGATTGATCCAGGACTGTCGTTAATAGCTCGTTGTGTTACTCTAGTACGACGTTAATTAACATTGACTCACCTTACCTTAACTAACAGGTAAAATATAATACATGAAATTCAATTTAAGATAAAAAAAACTTAATATTGAGAGGAGCAAAGTTACCGAATGTTATCTAAAATAAAGTTAAGAGGGACAGTGCACAAAAATCTTTCAATATTTTGATTATTTTTTTATGCATTTAAATATATTTTATGCAATTATGTTTACAATTATATATTATTTATGTAAATACGTTGAGTATAAGTATTTTACATATTTTTTTAAATACCTGTACGCTTCGAAGTAAGGTTAGTTTTATGCTCTAAACTTCAATATCTCAAAATATGTATTTTTTACATAAAAGAAACATTTTTTTAAAGTGTATTCAAGCAAATATAAAAAAGGGTTTAGAAGTGTAATATGCCCCATAACGTATTTTAACACAGGTATTTTTTTTGTATCTGCTCAGGAAAGTTCATTTTTACAGTTAAAAAGGATGATAATGTGTCATTTAAAAAAATAGGTGTTAAAGAAAGAAAGATCAAAATTTCAAATTTTAAGTTTTTAAAAAATTAACGTGTTAAAGTGTTTAAAAGCGTCTTCATAATCGGTATAAAAAAATTCCAATCCATACACATAACAGATTCTGAGAAAATGTTTCTTAAAATTTCACCATTTTAACTTTACGGAGATTACTAACACTCTAGACTGACACTCTAAAACAAAACCATTCTACCAGTGATATAATCTGTGTGTGTGAATAACCTTAAATACACATAAACATTAACCCACCTGTGGTTGTGCTTCGACGAAGTGTCTTGTCTTTAGCGAAAGTGCCCAGATCTTTATGGAGACGAGATAGATCGTCAATTAAAGAAAACTGACCCAATCTTGACCGCGTCATCACCATAAAATCGGCAATATTTATCGTGGTTATCCGATATATCGTCATTAACAAAACTAATTTTATATGGATGGAGGAGATATCTTGTCAAAACCACACATGGAGAAATGAGTTTGATTATAAAGTGGGAAATTCTATAAAAGCGAAGTGGTAAATTTGTTAATGAGATAGTCAATTCTGAAAAGTCCGTTCTTGTGAACCAATTCAAATTTGAACTTATTGCTAAGAACCATGAAGAATGAATACATCGAATGATATTAATAGAATTTATTTTAAAGTATTGAACTAAAATATGAAATAATATCAATATAAATTCAATCACAATATAACTATATATTTTCGTGAAAGTCTACTTTTGGGGTCCATCCTTTTAATCATTTTCAACAGATTTTTACAAAACTTGGAAATAGTCGCTATGCATTTTTAAATTAAGGTAATATCTAATTGGAAAACAGTATAAGATTTTCGCAATAAAAGTATTTGAACACTTATTATTTTAAGCAATGATAAAAAGTGCAACACCATTTCTCTCTAATAAAGAACACTGCAAGCACAATATTTTGTTTTGATATGCTTTTTAAAACCACAGTTAGAACAAGAGTCTCGTGTGAAGTTAATAAAAATACATTGTATCTAAAAAGAGAGTAAATGGGTTTAGCATTAGAGTTATTTTTCGTATTAAAAATATCATCCTCTAATATTTTGATAGTTAAATTTAATTTAGTGGGATCACGAAAGAGGTTTAGATCAGAGTTTATTAAGTCTAACACAAAAAGTGGATGATAACTTATAGAAGCCGACACAAAAACCTTGACACACTGTACAAACAAGAAAACTAATTACCTCATGTAAGGGATTAAATGCACTTCGTAAATAATTTGGTCTCGGGTTGAAAACCTACTCCTCGAAAGAAAGGTAATACTTTTTACCATCACACGAGAATGCTGTGGGCTTGAGATGCTTTGTTCTTGGGAAGCAACAAAACCTGTTGACGCAGACATGAGATAATGTTTTTATTCTTGTTCCAGAAATTTTAGGATGTAATGAAATATGCACGTAAGGACATGAAAATCCGCGAATTATTCATTTTGGATGACTCCTTGCAAATTCAGTTTTCGAAATCCTTTATCTGTTGTGTTTAGCATTCAAAAAGATTAGGAAAGCTAATATACGCATTTGTCGAAATTTCATGTGACGTCATATTTGGCACATAAATGATTCAAGGGTGGTTTTAGACCAGGGACGGCAAAGACGACAGATTAATTGTGACTTATGAGGAAAACATGAAAGTTTTTTTATCACATACAATTTCTTTCATTTCTATTTATAATATACTGTTACAAAGAATGATAGTAAAAGTAAAGCGGGAATCAATTTCATGCGTGATAGTGACTTAACAATTGTTTTAATATTTGTTTCCGATTGATTCTACTTTTCCTTAGTCAAGTTCCTATGTTTCGATTTGTAAATATTTCATGACTGAAAAAATCTGTTCACAGATATATAATCATCCAAAAACGATTTAAGGTTTTTTTATTTTTTTATCCAACACAAAGATAGTATATACTGTCTTCATTTAATTTATTTTGCAGGTTCTCATTCCGTTTTACATGCCGATGAGTTAGGCAAAAGCATTGCTCAATAAATCTAGCAACGGATTTACTTATAGAAAATCCGAAAAACGATTCTTGATATCCAATTATCAATATTTTCAACACATAGTCTTGAAGCTGGCATTCAACTCTTCAGAAACCTTCTTGTAAATAGTAAAATGGCCGATTAAAAAAGTTACCTATTGCGTGACTTTTTAAAGTTAAAATAATACACTCTAAGACAAAAAAAAAAGTTGCAAGTGGAAGGAGTAGACCGGTTTAAATGACATTTGGAGGAGTGGTAGGAGTAGAGGAGCGTTGGATATGCAAATTATCAAATTTTCGGAATTGTTTGAGAATGCGCCACGAGCAGGGAAGCTCTCAAACACGCTGCAAACCGGGGTATAAAATGACATCCAGTAGCGCAGCAAATTAATTTCGACTCATGATGTTGTGTTGATTACATAATTTCTCATTGAGTTATGGCTCGGATAAAAGTTTGCAAGCAATTTAAGCAACTGGGAGAGTTTGATAGAGGCCGAGTAACTGGCTTCCAAGAAGATGGATGGTCTAATCGACGAATTGCGCAACATATTGGTTGTATTGATGTTACTGTTGGCACAGTGGTGGATACAACAGGATACATGCCAGTGTCCCAACCAGGCTCAGAGAGGCCTAGAGAAACCGGACCGAAAGAGAATCGACGTGTTGTAAGACATGCGCGTACTGATGCCAACAGCCACTGTTGCATACATCCAACGGACAGTGGGAACCTCCCTCGATCATCCAATAAGTGATCGCACCATTTGTCGAAGGCTTCTCGACGTGGGACTAAACTCACGTAGACCATTACGACAACTGCCTTTAACAGCATTGCATCGCCGTAAAAGACTGGATTGGTGTCGTTCCAGACGGACATGGGGCGTCCAATAGCATCGAGTGGTCTTCACTAACGATTACCTCTTCTAACTGGGTGGAGACGGCGAAAGAATCCGTGTGTGGAGGCAACGTGGTCAGCGCCAAGATTCACGGTTTGTAGTGCAGCATCACATGTCCAGAAGTCTTGGTGTCATAGTGTGGGGTTCTTTTTGTGTATGATGCCTTATCACTTTTGGTGTTCGTTACGGGCTTTTTAACAAGCCAACGTTACGCACAAGAAATTGTACAGCCAACTATGCTCCATTCCTGAACTCCCAGATTCAGCCGCTTTTTCAACAAGACAATGCTCGACCCCATATTGCTGCCGTCTCTTGAGCTTGTATAGGACACAATGCTATTTTGCCATGACCGACATACTCACCAAATCTGTCCCCGATCGAGAATGTATGGGATGCCATTGGACGAGATATCACCACTCCACCCATACTAGGAATGCGACATCGACAGCAATTGACAACGATGTTCAAAATTAAAACATCGATGTTGATAATACATCGACCATAAACCATCGATGTTGTTAAAAATCAGTGTATTTAAAAAATTTTCCCCATTTCTTAAAACTGGTTTAGCAACCTCAAACATTAATGTTCGTGGATGGGAGATGTAATTTGTCATTTGCCGCGTTTATTAATTTATAACTAAGACTATTTTTAACTGTCAAAACAAAGTCAAAAAAATGTATTCGAACAATTTACAATTTTTTTATTTTCAAATTGAATAATATAAGAGAAAGTAATATTTACAACAATTTGACATAGGAACTACTAACTATAAGTATAATTAGGTAGGTACATAACAATAATTATTGTTAGTTAGGGTCAGGCGGCATTGTAAACAAGGGGTAATTGTAAACAAGCTATACAAGCGCCCACGTGGGATTCCGAGAAACTAAAAAGTTGTGAAATATGAAAGCTGGCAACCCTGAGGATACAATATGGAAATCCAGTATTTCTTTGAACCTCAGCTAATAGCAATATGCTTAGTTGAAAGATTTATGGTTGAAAAGTTTGGGTTTTAGAGTTTTTGCGTGCTGGCCTTTTCTGCTGCCCTCCGTAATACACAGTCCAGTCACATTAATGTGATTACGACCTACTTTCGACGTCAACGTGAAATAACCAATCACAAAAGTCAGGTGGCACCACATTGTAGTGGAGTGTATATAAAGGATGTCCTAGGGTATCGGAAAGCATTTCAATCGTTGTCGTAATGCAGAAACGTAGCGATTTATCCGACGTCCAAAAGGGCATGATTATTGGCTTTCGGGCCAAGGGTGGAAGCATTTCAGAAACGGCTAATTTTGTGAACTGTTCGCATGCCCCCGTGGTCAAAGTATACCGTGCATGGCAAAATGGCACTATCCAAAATCAGCGCGGGCTAGAGATGACAGAGGCGAACGAAGGCTACGGAGATGCGTTCGGGCGAATAGACATGCAACTGTTCAGCAACTGACCGCCCAGATGAACCAAGCGGCTACCAAGAGTGTATCCTCAACAACGGTTCAGCGAACGTTGCTGCGCATGGGCCTCCGCAACAGACGCCTGGTTAATGCACCTATGCTGACTGCTGTTCATCGGCGACGAAGGCTGGAATATGCACACCAGTACCGCAACTGGACGTCCACAGAGTGGCGACAGGTGGCTTTTCCCGATGAATCACGTTTTATGCTCCATCGGACAGATGGACATTGGCGTATACGGCGTGAAACGTCAGAAAGCAAACACCCTGCAGCAATTGCCATGGATCCTCAACCGCGTAATCTAGCGCAGCTCGCCACGGCACTGGAGTCGGCATGGCTCAATATCCCAGTGAACACCTTCAGAAACCTAATTGACTCTTCCTGCACGTCTCGCAGCGGTCCGCGCTGCCAAAGGTGGTTATTCTGACTTTTGACAGGTGGTCACATTAATGTGACTGGACTGTGTATATTGAAAGGTATGTTATTGAAAGGTATGTTATGAAGGTGTATATTGAAAGGTATACAGTTGAATGTTTACAATTACCCCATATTTTTCAAGGGATGGGGTAGTTGTAAATATAACTTTGCCAATAGTTTCGTTTAATTTGGATGAAAAACCAATATATTTTCCCGTGTAATTTTGTATTTAATACTTATTTAGAACATTTGAATTGCGTTTATTGCATTTTTCGTGTTCTTGGGGAGCAGGAAGACGGATTTACTAAAACTTGTGTTTGAAAATAGGGATTGAAAGTGAACATACAAATTTTGTTTTTCACTTACCCCGCCTTACCCTATTATGAATTATTTATCAACTGATGGGGAGGGGGGGGGGGACAGGCCCATGATTATTATAAGCCTTAATATTTGTTATTTACAGTTTGTAAAAAAAAGAAGTTTGCTAACTCTCTCCACCTTAAGACGACTTCTTTTTTACTAACTATC
Source organism: Metellina segmentata (assembly GCA_947359465.1). Lineage (NCBI taxonomy): Eukaryota > Metazoa > Arthropoda > Arachnida > Araneae > Tetragnathidae > Metellina > Metellina segmentata. The sequence goes on along the minus strand of OX375877.1, from coordinate 128,007,102 downwards.
CCACCAGTTAGGGAAAAAACTCTTTCTGATGGGGCAGATGTCGCCATCTCTGACAAATACTTAGTGGTACGGTTATATTTCTTAATTTTTACTATGGTGCTATTTTCATTCAAAAATAAAACATCGACAATGTTAAAACATCGGCTCCAATAAATGGATGGTAAATACATCAATGTTTTTGAAAACATTGAAATCGATGTCGCATCCTTACTATCAGATCCTTCACCCTTGGCCATTTTGGCTTAAAAGTATGTTCAATTTACTGATTATACAAATTAACTACTTAGTTATTTTTTAATGGTACTTTTACATTTAATAATAAAACATCGACAGCGCAAAAACATCGATGTTAAAAAAATCGGTACCAATACATCGATGGTAAAGACACCATTGTTTTTTTATAAAACATCGATGTTTTTAAAACATCGACATCGATGTCGCATCCCTAACCCGTAACCGTTTGCTGGAACTATATGACAGGATTCAAGCATCGTGGGATGGACTGTCGCAGGACATCATATGACATGATTCACTACCAAGGCGCTTGGCATGTTGTAATAGAAATAATGGCGTTTATACGCTATGCTGAATGACACCCATTTTAAAGTTTTTCGCAATAAAGTTTGAATATTTCAGTCTCAAATTTTAGTTACTCATTCTTAAGCATTTAACCAACCTTGTAAATTTAATTGCACATATTCTGACCTTCTAGGTGCAACATATATTTTGTCTTAGAGTGTACGTGGAGAGTCGGGCCACCAGGAAATTGAATGGAGGAGCACATGCGACCCGTGGTTTGTGTATCTCTGGTTTAGACTTTTCAATTTTTTGGATGTGTCACGGTTATATTTTACAACTTAATACGAAGAAAATTCGGAAATAGTTATAATTCGGCAGAGTAGGAATTGAATTCGTTTTAAAAGAACATAATATGTCCTTCCAATAGATAGGTAGGCAGACATTTAAATAACGTCTCACTGGAGAATCACAACGAGCTATTGGTGACGGTCTGGGATCGAACCTAAAGGGAAAGATAAGAGGACAACACCACGTCATTTTGAACTACTGTCAGATAACGAGGTCCCGTCTAAGCTGGCACCCCACTCTCCATACTTCCACATCACGCCAACGTTAGAACATTCGAGGCCCGACAGATTGAACGTAGACTGGTATAAGTATTGTTGTTATATTATCTGTAAGTATAGAGTACAGTTATTTGTTTAAATAATTATACTCAGCAGTTTCAATAAATCAAAAAATAATTATAAATAGCCCTCCAAGAATTGGAAATAATTAAAAGGGTTAGACAAGTAACCTAATTAAATGGCGAAGATTTGAAAAGAGAAATGATACTTTCCGAGAATATCTTAATGAGATCTTTTATACAACTCTAATTAAGACATAAATTAAAATGCTTATTCATAAGCTATCATGATTCAATTATTCCTCGTATGGCATAAAAGTTTTATAAAACATCTATTGGGGACTGCAGTTTTTATTTGTTTTCTTCAAACGTGGAATTCGAAAGTTTTTTCATTTGGAAGACATTCAAGTCTCATTTAAGTATGCAATCCTATTTGTCTGTGTACATATAATTCCTTTTGAGTTTTTTAAATAGCACAATGGAATTTCTTTTTAAAAGGTGCATGTTTGAAATTTCTTTAAAATACTGATGAACCGGGTTATTAAAAGTGTCTCAAGCTTTCCAAACCACGATTCCCAAGTTTAGTAATGTAAGTTTGTGAGTGTATTCATAGTTCTCAGAATTTACTCAATTACATTACAAAGAATATGAACTAATTAACGGGACACTTAATATTGCGTATTTGAAATTTCCCGTCAATCCATTTTTCAATAAAGGGTCTTTTGTTACTGTATTTTTAAAATGTTGCCCTTATCTTGCTGTTTACAGGGGGTTACATTCCGTAATATTATTAAGATAGAACCCTTCGGAGGGGTTTGAAAGCATAATTCCACCTACCCACGCATAATTGAACCTGCAGTCTTCAAACCAATTTTGACCTTGTTGTCCTATTGAATGTTTCTAATCCAATAGTAGGATTGTGTTCAAGAAAATGAGCTATCTAATCTATCCATGGGATTTTATTATAAGGAAATGAACAATAGAATGTATTCATGGGATTTTATTCTATGATAAGCGTGCCGACCAACCGGTATAGTGGTTAAGGTGTTAACCTCTAGATCGGAAGGTCCCCGGTTCGAATCCAGGTTCGGGCATGGATGTTTGTAAGCGTATACCAGCTCAGGTGTTGCTTCGTCATCTGAACATGGTTCAAAATTACGAAGCATAAATTGTTAGGGGCAATGATGGTCCTCCCACTGGGTGCTCCTTCACAAGTGGCCATCACTTCCGGCCTTGTAGTGGCCAATGACTTATTTCAAATGTACCCGCCATTAGGAAAAAAAAATTCTATGATAAGCAATATAATCCTTTCAAGGGATTCTGTTCTAACGAAATAGGCAATAGGATCTTTCCAGGGGATTCTATTCTAAAGAAATGAGCAGTACAATTCTTTAATGGAATTCTTTTACATGAAAATGAGCAATAACGTTTATCCATTGCATCTTAGTCTACGGAAATGAGCAATAAAATGATTTCATGGGATTCTGTTCTAAGGAAATGAGGAAAAGAATCTATCCATAGGCATGTAGGTATTTTAATTAACATTGTACTGGAGCAACACAACGGGTTATTGACGATAGTCCGGGATCAATCTCTCAAGGGAAAGATCCGAGGACAACACCACGTAATTTTGAAACACGATCAGATCACGAGGTAGCACCTGAGCTGGCAACCCATTCTCCAAACTTCCACACCACACCAACGTGAGGACATTTGAGGCCACAATGGATTTAATATGCACCAGCCCCTATTCTACACGACGGTCTTTAGCTGGATTCGAATTGATAACCCTCCAGTTGCTAATCCGATGCTCTTTAAAACGGGCTACCGCGGCCCTAGATATCCATTGGATTTTATTCGAAGGAAATGAGCAATGTAATATATCAATGCCATTCTATTCAAAGGAAAGAATGAATAAAATTTTCCCAAAGGATTCTATTGTTCGGGGGGGGGGGGAAAGCAATAGAATATTTCCGTGGGATTTTATTAGAAGGAAATTAGCAATATAATATTTAAAAAATTATATGGAAATGAGCAGTAGAATATATCTAAAAGTTTAGGGAATCCATGAATTCATTAGAAAAATGTGTTTATTCTGTCGTTTAGCAAGTTGTAAGGTAAGAGCAACGCCACACCAATCTCAAATCTTGAGACGCTTGGAGGTTACATTTATTACTTGTTGGTGTAGGTTTGTTCTTTAAATAATCTACAGATTTAAGAATACATATCGTTAGATATTTATAAACTATATAACTAAACTTAATTACGAAAATGGAAACAATTTTAGCACCTTTCCTTTCAAACTTCCAAAGAATCACACGAATAGCAAACGTAAGTGCGGAATTCGGTAATTTCTCTCTTTAATATAAATTAGAACGTAGTATCCTAGTTAAGAAATTAAGAAAATAAGCGCCTTTTATACAACAGATGGCTACTGTAACGTCATCTACCTCAATTATACGTATAACTGGTTACATTAATAAAATATTTATTTGAAAGTAATTTAGTAGACTATTTACATTATTTAAAGTTACATTAATTCGAAGATCGTAGGTACAGCATTGACACGAACGCCCTAGGAGCCAGGAGGCTAGCTCTAAAATGGGAGGATACGTCTAATCCTATCAAAAGTTTAGTTTCACCTCCTCGAAGTCTTGTTGGAATAACGAAGTCACTTGAGTTGACCTCACTACGTGCAAAAAGGGGGTTTGTAGGTTTGGCATCAATGACCTAACACGTGCAAAAAAATTTTTGAAGTCCACCGATTTCCAGATGGAGATCTCAGTCGGTTTCTCAGGCCCGGGTTCCCAACACATGCGTTTTTTAGGGGTGGCTCTTTTGCATTTTGTCACGGAGGGCCCAAAATAATGCAGGTGTTGACAACTTGTTTTCGAGTCGAGAGTGATTTGAATTGCAGATGTGGGGGTTTGAGAACGACCGGTATACTACCTAATAATATAATTTAAAAACCATAAAACTTAGTTCCTAATTTAAATAGAAACGTAAGATAGAAATAAATTATATTCTTCCACATAACGATGCAACAGTCACTAAAATGCATTTAAGACACGTGTCTAAGACAAAAAAATGAACACGATTCAATTTTTTTGTAAATTATAAACTGAGAGACTTACTTAACAAAACCTCTCGTTATTCTTCTGCGCGTGTTACATAAGTTCTTTCCACTACTAATACAAGTGTGTCATGAATGTATTTATTAACTGTATTATGTATTCAGTACTTCGTTCCACCTAGTCTAAGCGAGTGACAGCCACAAAACAATTTAAACCCATCCTCTTTGCTTTCATTTAAGAAAGAGAAACCTACACTCCATAAAAGCATCTGTAAACGTTTCACGAACTTTATCCAGCCAAGGTTCATTATGTCCTAAAACGTCTGGAGAACCTTAGCTTATTTAAGACAGCTGTTATATTCCTTTAGGTTCTACCAGATGTGAGCTCCACCCAGGATAGTTAATGAGTGGCTAGTCGAGGTTCTCTAAAAGGGAAAGTATCATTCGCCATCGAAAAGGAGGAACTTTCAGATCGTTATGTAGGTATTAAACTTGAATCTCGAAGTTTTAGAGAAGCAATCTGACTATAAAAGGGCTGTATGTTAGTTTTCGTGTTCGCCAATTGTTAAAAATAAAGAATTTTTCGGTTATAACCATAGGGCCCAATAAACCGGCGCCAATTTGGCGCGTTTATACTTATTCCTTGGCGCTATTTGTTTCCATACTAGCTTTTTGTTTTTTGTCGCCATTATAGCTTATTCATTTGTTAGTGCAATACCCTCCTATTAATTCAAGAAAGAAATATTCTTCACAAAATAAGATTGTTTCTGAATAACCACCTTAGTAAAAATGTGACTCAAAGTCGAAATGGTTTTATTGCCTTCGTCAAGTTCTTAAATTGTCATACATGGACATGGGTCATAAAGGTCATGCTCATCACCTTAAAAGGTCATACCCAAACCGTTGAGCGTTTGAGGGGTAGTACAAAATGGTGCAATAAACGACAAAGTGGTACTGCCGCCAACATTTAGACTCTTGTCTAGAATTTATGTGTCGTCGTCTCTATTCTAAAGAGGAAATGTTTTCTTCTATGCTAAATGCATGCGCCAAGAAATAAGCAAAAATGCGTGCAATTAGGACCAAAGTTTACTGGTGTAACTATAGAAGAAATGTTTTCAAGAAAATGAACTGTATGGTATTCTTTGTGGTTACATTTGAGTGCTTTGTAGCGAGGTACAGTTTCCCGTTGATTACAAAAAAAAAAAAGATGCTGCCATTCAAGAACCCGTACTGGAGGTTGTCTCGACGATCCATCTCGAGCGCCAAACTGATCCGATCTTGATCACGTCATCATAAAAAATCACCAATACCTTGATAGCGAGATCATTGTAAAAATTGGTCAGATCTTGATGGAGTAACACCACACTCCCGTGAGATCTTGATGGACGAGGTATCTCGTTGAAACCACTTGGAGGGTTAAATCTCTGATAGTATTAGGATTTCCGAGTGGAGTTGTATTGCTTTTAAACCATGGCGCACACAATGCGTAAGCATCGATTGGTTGAAAGTATCTTAGAAAAGATTCTAAAGGTCATGAAGGTCACAAGTTATAAATCGTACGAGGGAGGTTGAAGAAGGGATATCTGCATCTCAACCACTCAGAGTATTAACTGGCTGTCGTAGTGACGATTACAAGATCAAACCAAATAGTACAGGAGAGATCGCGAAACTCAGAATCATTGGATGAGGTCTGAATGGACATTGAGAATGCAGCTGTAACACAATTTTATCAGAGTAATGACTATTAAATGCAAATGGTTAAAGCTGTGCTAAAGATAAAAAGATTCAAACCGACAACAACCGAATTAATTTAAGTTATTCGCATAGCACCATTGAACTGATTGAACAGGGGAAAGTAAAAAGAGAAAAGTGTGAAGCTGCATAGCGAAAAAAGCAATCTTCACCTTCTTTGTACTATTCATATTTCGCGGTTTTTTTAATATTCATACTCTTGACAAACTAAACAAAAGCTCTCACGTGAAAACTCGCATGTTCAATGTAAACGTGATATGGAAGAAGTAAAACTCTATTCTAAATATTATGATACGTTATCTTATGAGACATGTGTGAAGGGGAGGCATAGATTAATTAAAGCGTCTAAAGAAAATACTTCCAATACTTTCGGTAAGGAGTCCGTGAATTTGTGAAGTACGTAAAACATTGAAAAATATACCGGAATTTTAAATCTATGTATTATTTTATATAAGGATATACTTAAAAAATGTTGTTAGTAGAAATAAAAGATAAAGCATGAGTATGAAAACCTTGAAACTTTGTATCAAAGGGATAAAAAGAAAACATTTCAGAATGCGAATAAATATTTTATTTAAATATTCTCGAAAAAGACGAGACTACATAAAAACATAATTTTTAGCTTTAAAATATGGAAAAATAGTACTATGTTAAGGTAGCGATTATAACTATATTCTACTACTACAGCCGTAGATATTTATTTCATTTCACGTAGTATCTCGAAATTAAAATTCATACATTGAAGAAAATTTTTCTCATGTAAATAAATCGTTTATCCATACAATTGAAATTGACATAAACTTTATAATTATAAAAAAAAAATTAAAAAAAAAAACCGGCAAACGTGCAACAGGAATCATTTTGCTTTTGTCTTGTTAATTAGTTGTACTTTAGTGAAAAAAATAATACTGTTCGCGCGTTATTAATCTAGAGCAATGGTTCTTAACCTGGTTTGCGAGAGAAGTTTCTAAATTTTCAATTGAAAGTACGCATATGAGAACCTGGCGATCGCTCCGTCGACTTTTGGGACCCCATTCCCACGCCTCAGCTGCAGAGATATGAAAACTGGTGTAAGCGACGCTGCTTCGAAGACGGACACCAAAATACACTAGGCTAGAAAAACTACTACGAAATATTTTACTCTGCTGTGAAGAGAACTTCTCCTTTGAATAAATACACACATTTTCACGGTTCTATTAATTATTTTTTCTACGAATAAAATGGAAAATTATGTTTTTAATCGGAATTATCATCATGGTCAGAATTTTCATCACTTTTGCATATAAAAACAAACGCCAGAAATAGCTTAAATGCAAGTGATGATTTATGCGTGGCTCTTTCAAAAATGAAGCCTTGCTTAAAAATTATTTTTTGAATAAATAACAACTCGTTTCCATCAAAAATTGAGACATTGCTTTTTTTTATCTAAATGTATGTGTTCATTTTTCAATTCATAAATTATCTTGCAATAGATGTAATTTCCCAAGTAAAAAAATGGAAACACATTTTTCAAGGTGATGCGAACACCTATTTAGAGATTAAAGGGGGGGGGTGCCGACCAGTAAAACGGTTAAGAATCACTGATCTAGAGAGATATGTTCTATTTATAATGCTGTTCCTGATTTAAGCCATTTGATTGCAGTTGAAAGTGTACTTCAGGACCAAATGTATTTTATTATTTCATGACGTTAAAGTGATGTATTTCTTTCACACGTCCTTTTTCTACAGCTAGCATTAGAAACATTTTGACGGCAGTATTAAAGATGTAACCAAACCAGGAACTTGCCAAAGTAACCTGTTTTAATTTTCAAAGCAGAAGTTTCATAGCTCATTTCTTTGTAGTACTAGTTCAAAGCCTTGTATGTTTATAATAGAAGAGAACGTTTCCCTTTCTGTTATATATATACATAACAAATTTCCCATTGAAAAGCGCAATTTACCACACTTAGAAAACTGTTTTTTAAATACTTATAATGAACCCGAATCATTTCCGTGCGATGCATACTTTCTTTTACCTAAGTATTTTTAAAGAAGAAAATTTGGAAAACAGAGAAATCACTCACCATGAAATCAAGGACATATGAAATGCAGGTATGCATCAGGTCTTTTAAAAGAAAATTAAGCGACTACTCGAACTATTCATCCTACTTAGTTAAAATGACGCGTCGCTTTTCAAATATTTTTCTTACCAGAAGTAGTTATTCCAGAAGTAGTATTTTCTTTCCAGAAGTAGTTATTCCAGAAGTAGTATTTTCTTTCCAGAAGTAGTTATTCCAGAAGTAGTATTTTCTTTCCAGAAGTAGTTATTCCAGAAGTAGTATTTTCTTTCCAGAAGTAGTTATTCCAGAAGTAGTATTTTCTTTCCAGAAGTAGTTATTCCAGAAGTAGTATTTTCTTTCCAGAAGTAGTTATTCCAGAAGTAGTATTTTCTTTCCAGAAGTAGTATTTTCTTTCCAGAAGTAGTTATTCCAGAAGTAGTATTTTCTTTCCAGAAGTAGTTATTCCAGAAGTAGTATTTTCTTACCAGAAGTAGTTATTCCAGAAGTAGTATTTTCTTTCCAGAAGTAGTTATTCCAGAAGTAGTATTTTCTTTCCAGAAGTAGTTATTCCAGAAGTAGTATTTTCTTTCCAGAAGTAGTTATTCCAGAAGTAGTATTTTCTTTCCAGAAGTAGTATTTTCTTTCCAGAAGTAGTTATTCCAGAAGTAGTATTTTCTTTCCAGAAGTAGTTATTCCAGAAGTAGTATTTTCTTTCCAGAAGTAGTAGAATATTTCTTTGAAGCATAGGATTTATACTTTGAGGAAAGCATTTTTGGATGAAATAGAATGTTGATTGAAAGTATTTAGAAAGAAAAGATACAGATTGACTTTACGCAGTTTTAAACAGGAATTCTAGAAATTGTTTTGTGTATTTCTAGTTTATTTTTGTTTTAATTAAAGATACTTTTGAAATAGAAACAAAAAGAAAGTACTAGAGTATGTTTGAGATAGACTAAAACTACTTTTCTTCTTGGCTGTAAAATTAAAAGTATCCAGAAAATTTGAATTAGTATTGGACAAATATTTTATTTCGAATATTAATCTTTTCACAATGATCAATATTCAGCTTTTAAAAACTCTCAAGTTACGAAGATGGGAGGTTCATTGAAATGTACTGCTGTTTGTAAAAAATACAACACCATGAAGGAGTTATCAGAATTAAATGAAGTTTAATACACAAACGGCTTGTAATAGTACAAATAAATGAATAAATTTTCAAACCAAAAAAACAATATTAAGTGTCAGAAATCGGTATTTGGTGTAGCCACCACGCGCTGTAATAAGTGCTGCTATACGACGTGGCAAGGAGTGAAACAGGTGTTGAATGTCTGTTGTGGAAGAGAATTCCATATTGTTTGTATGCGCACCCAAAGTTCGTGTTTTGAAGCTGTAGGACGCGGATCACGAGCGGGACGCCGACCAACCAAATCCCACACGTGCTCAATAGGCGATATATCCGGCGAATAAGCAGGCCAAGGAAGAAGTTGCATGTGTTGGGCTGAAAAGAAGTCTCGAACATCCCTTGCAACATGAGGGCGTGCATTATCCTGTTGAAAGACAGCTCCAGGGATGCCTTGAAGGAAGGGAAGGACTTTGGGCTCTAGCACTTCACGGACGTACCTGTTGCTATTCAGATTACCCTCAATTCGTAGCAGCTGAGATCGTCCATGATACGAAATCGCACTCCAGGCCATAACTCCGTGTGTTCGGCCACTATGACGTTCGATAACGCACTCTGGAATTCAGCGTTCGCCGGCATAGCGCCTAACACGAATGCGGCCATCATGGTTTCACAAATCAAAGCGGGATTCGTCAGAAAAGACAACTTGTTGCCAATCAGCCCGCCAGGTTCTGTTCTCATGAGCCCATTGCAGACGCAGCCGTCGATGGTTTGGCGTGAGGGGGATCCTGTATAAAGGAATCCTTGCACGCAGTCCACGGTGCAGCAGACGTCGACGAATTGACGAATCCGACATTAGTACACCTGTAGTAGTAAACCAAAGTGCTGCCAACTGCCTGGGGGAAGCTGTACGGTCATTCACCGCCATGTGGACCAGGTGTCTATCATAGCGCGCTGACGTCACCTTCCGTCATCCACTCCCAGTTTTTCGAGTTGTCCGGTGCTCTTCGGTCCACTGCTTCCAAACTCACATCACTGTGGAACTGTTCCGTTGCACACGAGCTGCTATTGCGCGATAGGAAAATCCTCCTTCACGAAGGCCGATGATTCTCCTTCGTTTAAACTCCGTAATCTGTTGAAATTTTATTCTATTTCATCGTGGATGCATACTCAGGACTCACTAAACGTTTACTACTAAAAAAAAACCATGCACTAATTTCAACGTCCCGGTACAGCCCTTTATTTCTACCCTTTTAGCATCAGTTCAGAGAGAGCTGCTCACACCACGCATGCGTGGTGGCTCTGAAACTTTACTACTTTGCATAACATCCTATAGTTGACATTTACTGCAAATTTCATTTCATTCGGATGATTCCTTCATGGTGATGCATTTTTTTACAAACAGCAGTGTAATAACATTTTTGTGAGCTAAAAAAAGACGTAATTTTGCGACATAATTTAGTGATTGGAGAATAAAGATTGAAGCGCAGAAGGAAATTTTGCCTTGACGACATACAGTTACTCGCTAAAATTCTAAAACCTCGCTAAAATTCTAAAACCTTGCTAAAATTCTAAAACCGATTCTTTGGATTTTGTTTGAAAACTTGGAGATATAATTTGTTGATTGAAATATAATGCTTGATGCGCAGTGGAAAACTTTACCTTGACAACACACATTCGTTATGATTGATAAACCGTTTGCTAAAATTCTTTTTAAGCAGGACATTTTAATGATCTCGTCATTTATAATTGTTCCGTATTAAATTTGTGGCAGCGAAGTTGATTAGTGCAGGTTCAGTTCCGAAAAAGGTATTTTTTCTCACCTCAATACATCGGATCTTTCCCTTTTCGGATTGATTACCGGACCGTCACCAATAGCTCGTTGTGTAGCTCCAGTGTCACCTCAATAATTATTTTTTATTAATTTATGATAATTCTTTATTGACCAGCCCTCGTACTAATGACAAATTATATCGTCCATCAAGATCTGGTTAGTTTTGTACATTACGAATACTACTAGAAGGGTTAATTTTCTGAAAGCGATTAGGTAGTCTTTAACCTTGAAGATGCAATGACAATCCAAGGCGCTTTTGCGATATACCAAGGATGTGGGGGGAGGGAAAATAAAAAAAGGCCATGTTTCTCTCTGTATTAAAAAAAAGTTACCGCCGCCGCAGGATTGAAAACTGGTTTTTTTTCGCTCGATTATTAGACAGTTTCTTGAGAAAGTACGGATCAGAAAATTACGAAATTAACATGGTTTGTTCAAAATTGTACAGGGGACAATACGGAGAAGATTTTTCCGATGCGGCTATTAGTTTAGGGTGCATCAAGTGTCAAAGTCGAAAAAAGCGAAATGTCTAACGCAAATGAGCAAAACACGAACAAATTTTCAGTCTTCAGCCGTGAGTTTTTTAGAGTACCTCTAAACTTGAATTATTGCAACTCGCCGAGTTTTTTAGAAATTCGGGAAAAATACTGAAAATTTCGTTACGTTTCTGTTAAAACTGTCATATCTATAGCTTGTTACTACTAATTTTTAAATTTTAAAACATCACTGGAAACAGGAGAATGTATTATTTTTTGATAAAGTTATTAAGTTATTTTTGAAATTGGTTAATAAATAAATTTGATGCGATTAAAAGTTGGTCTTACAAATTTCGTATTTTTTAGATAGTAGTTTCCGATACAAAACCAAAACTGTCATACCTATAGCTTTATTATATTAGTTTTAAAATTTGAAAAAATATCAAGGGAAAGCTTAGAATACACTCTTTTTTATGGTATAATTATTTTAAAAATTGGTGCATAAATAAATTATATGCGATGAAAGGTATAATTTCGCGATGGTGTACAAATTGTTCCTCTCGGAGATCAAACGTGAAACAGCCTTGATGAAACATACGAATTATTAACATAGTTTGGCCGTCGCAGTGGGTTGAAAACTCTGCAAAAGGAGTGCTGGTTTAATAGCGTATGTGAGCGGGGAGCCTCCTAGTATTTTAAAAGTTGTGACGAGAAATAAATGTTCTCGGCGAGCAGTGAGATCACTATTTGCTGGTCTGATTTGCTCGCAACTGTAATGTTATTATTTGACAACTCTTGTTTGATCTTATGTATGAGCTGAACTTGGGGAGTCCTTGTCCTAAGGAAAGGGATACCTTGCCCCTTCTGCTTAACGAAGGGAGAAAAGGAGAGACAGCGAGCGGAAGAGGACCAAACCAGGCTGTTATCAATAGGCACGAGCGACCCGAACGTTAACTCCGACCGCTAGCCAGCGTCCATGCCGAGACCATCCGAGCAGGTTCCGGGAGAGTCTATCCACTCCTCATCCGACGGAAAGCGAATGCCTCTTACCATGATTCAGCGGATCCCCAGGTCAAACAGATTGGCCTATAAACTGGACACCATCGGCAAACATTAATAAATGAAAATTGTTTTCAAATAACTAGTAACTGATGAAATTTTAATCACGCCACCCTAAGGAATCCTCCTTTGCCAGAAAATGAGCTATCGCATTACTAAATAAACCAAACTGAGATAGTGTCCATTGCAAGCAATTAGAGCACGCCTGAGCCAATTTTGAAAAAGTAAAACGGTATATCGACTAGTCTTGTCCGTAACGAAAGTTTAAGGCATTCTATCATATAAGTTTGAAGCTCTTCAAAATACATCGAGGTAATCCATTTGTTACTTTTATTGAGTCAGTAATCCTTAACGTTCTTTTAAATAAAAATCTCATTAGAAGATTTCTGAAGATGAAAACGAAAGGTTTTTATTAAATGAAGACAGCTATTTCCTTCAAGAAGTAGCTTTTTAAGAAAACTCTTAATCTTCGGAAAGTTCTTTTGTTCTTTAAATACCGTTTCTCCCATTCCTTTTTTTTTATTACCCAACCATTTTTTCCTCCTATTTAAGTAAAGTAAGATATTTAAGAAGACTCCTCAAAATTACTTTCTCTGGATCTTAATACATCTTCAAAATGAATCCATCGGTATATTCATTCTACGTTTTTTTTTTATATACCATCCTATATACTTTCATTTTAAAATTGTCTTCGTTATTTATGTTCTGAAAGAAGACATACATGTTAGAGTTTACGTCAAGGCTTCTTTCATTAGACAAAACAAGCTTTTTGTCTTATAACGTTCAATTTTCTGCTGGAAACAGCTTTTATAAAAATTAAGTGATGAATAACCAATATCTTTTTCGAATTTCGTTTAACCACGATACGATTCCAATAACAACTATCGTCTCCCTAACGTTCTATTATTAAAACTTTTCATTGACATTTTTTTACTCTAAAACCTCAAATCAGACGTTTTTACCCTCATTACAGCTTTCCATCTGAAGGGTTGAAAAGAGTTTTGGAACTTTGGAGGGAAACAAATGACAGAGTTTCGTGATTTGAATAAACACAAAGCAGCGTAAATAAAAAAACAGAAGAAATACCGTAATTACCATGGTACTCTCGCTGCCTTTGTCTTCGGAACCCTTGGGAAAACCTAGGAATGTAATTATACGCTTTGAGAATTTGAAGGAAACTTCCCCAGTTCAATCAATATCATGCGAGTTTGAGGTACTTTTTTACGTACGTGTCTGTAAATAAATTTAAAGTTATTGTAAATTCTCTCTACAGTCAGAATATTAGTGTTAAAAAACTGATTTGAAATATAATAGGTATTTTCTTGAGCGTTTAGGAAAATGAGGGAATTTCGTGAGCCGGTAAATTAATTTCTTGAGAGTTGATGATTTTGAATACATACTTTAACAAGTGCTGGGAAATGCTATTTATCAACGACATTTTACGTTTAATACTAAACTGCACTGACGGTAGCTTTCAGCATTTTCGGACTGTTTTTTTTTTTTTAATTACACAGGAAAAACTTTTGTGTTACAGCCATTAAGGAAATGAAATAAAAGTTAGTATTACGATTATTTTTACACAATAATGAAATGTACATGAACAGTCAGTTCACTTAAAAACCAATCATTTTCTTCTGTGTTAACAAGAATTACAAACTTTTTTCCAACTACAAGCACATTTGGTTTCAGTTTTCTCCGAAATTCTTTCTTAGAGTGGGATGTATTAAAATGAACTATTTAAAGAAATATGTAGGAAACGCCCCTTTTCGTGTTTCATAGATCTGGTGTCCATGGACAAAAAATGACGAAGATTTAACAAAATCAAGTTGCACTTTTTGACCCTTTGAACGCCAAGAGATTTTCGAGTATTGCTTCCCCTCAACACACAGGACAGAAAGTGCTTAAAACTGTTAAGCGTCTTGTAAACTGACTTGCGTCGCAGAGCATACAGAGTCTTTGCAGAACAATTTTTCCTTAATTTTATCAAAATTTGGGTCTATTTTTTAAAATTATAAGTTACGATATTATGCAGTGCAAAACACGCTCTTTGTCACACCTTTTTTTTCTTCTCTAGCTACGGAACAACCTCCCTACACCGCCCCGAAACACCACAAACACTTTATAAATAACGCATCTTCTATGTCAATGACAAATTATTTAACTGTAAAAGTTATCGAGAGAATTGCAAATTATGAAAGTATGCTTTGGTTTTAAATAAAGGAAGTTAATCAAATTTGATATTTTATTATAAATATGTCACACATATACAGCCGATAATTTTTTTTTACGTCTGTTTTTGATTTGACTGCAGTTTTAAAAATTCGGACAAAATTCCATGAGAGCAATTACAATTGTTTGGAGTTGTGTTGCAGAACAATGAATATAATTCTGCACCTCAGCACATGACTAAATAACAAGATTGATTGGTCGAAATAATTCTAGGAAATATTTTTTGATCAAGAATATAACAATTTTTAGAAGTCATATAGGAGTGACTGCAGACTGCAGAACGCATGTTTCAGGGCTACCGACTAAAAGACGCCATTTTGATACGAGTTTTTGACCTTTGTAACAAGGAACAAGGAATCTTTATAATCTAATCTTTTTTTAAGCAAAATAGTTTCAAAAGCTTTTATTTTCAAAATGTTGGCGACTTTTTTTGAAAATTCACCAAGGGGTAAGGAGTTCTTTTTTGTAACTAATAACGGATGAAAAAATATCTTTTGAAATAAAATTTTCTAAGAGACTCTAATTTTGAAGTTTAGCGCCAAGCCGAGGCAACCATGGAAAAAAATCATAGGAATCTGGTGTTGCTAGATTGTCATGTAAACTTTGTTGACAAAGTATTCCATCCATCTAATTTTAAAATTTAAATATCTTGGCGAGATCGTCTGTTTCCTACTCAATTAGCTCATTTTGTGTTTTAGTTAATTCATTTTGTATCTGTGAAACTAAAATGTTTACTAAATTTTTAAGGGTTTAAGAAACGTTTGATTTTTGTTTAAATGTACACAACTAATGCTACTATTTCATTGCTTTGACTGTGACAACCCGAAGTTTACGTGTGAACTCAACTCAGAGGATAAAAGCGATGGATTGAAATTTATGCTCTTGAATAATTACACTTTTTACCTACTTCTAAAATCGTCAAGTCCTTGGACTCCTCCAAATTTTTGTTCTTGTCCCCACAACTATTTGTAATAAATAGTACAAATGTATCGTTAATGTTGGTAATGACCTGCATGAACATAAAAAATTGTTCCCAAAACAAATACAGATTCATATAAGCCACGAAGACCCTGAAATGAAATTTTCCCGCAGCTTTTTTTTCTCTTGGCGAGATCTTTGTCAATTGAACACAATTGATACTATAATTGAGCAACTCAAATTGCTACTAAAATAGAATTTAAGAGACTTTTTGCTACAGTTTCAAGCATTTCGGATGCTATTTTAAAAGTGCGTTGGCTGTGCCCTGATACCGGTCCGGAAGGTAAGGTATTTGAATTAACGTCTCACTGGAGCAACACACCGGGCGATTCGCGACAGTCCGGGATCCATCTCGAAGGAAAAGATTCGAAGACAAACAGTTCGTCATTTCGAACCACGGGCAGATGACGAGGTGGACACTTGAACCGCCACTCCACGCTGACATACAAAGGGCACCAGCAAAGTTTTAGAAATGTATTCTTCCGGTCTGCCATTAGGAAAGGCTTTCTTTTCAGCCATTGACACTTGGCTTAGCGACAAAAGAGTTTTAATCCCATCTAGGCCACATGAACTCGAATTTAACCCCACGGGTGTTCTTTGTAGTGTGCCGCGACAGAGCCTCGAGGATATTCTCTCAAATTTTGTAAATCATTGCAAAATAGCCGAGATTATTTTAAGTATGTGGTAGACTGTAGACAAGTAAGGTACAGAGGAGAACTCGTAATGCTAATTGGTAATACGCATGAACAAAGTGTTCCTATTTCTTTACGCTTTTTCCTTAGGTCGTACTTAAGGTCAGGTAAAGCTTATTATCATTCTTAATGAAGATCAGAGGGAAAGAGAAACGAACTCATTTAACCCGTTTCAACTTAAGGACGTGGTATTAATTAGCTCTTGAATGTATTTCATTCGGCCGTCATGCTGTTAGTGGATTTGAAAAAGTATGTTAAAGCCGTGGATCCCGGAGGACATTCGTTCCTGAGCTATTTATTCCGTGAAATGAAGAGGCGATGTGAAACCTTTAATTCAATTTACCATGGATTTAATTACATTATTCGCGCATTGAAAAAAATTCTTGACTCCCGCGAATCAATATTGTCCTTTGTAAGTTCTTCCTTGTCATTCAAATTCTGTTTCATCACATGTAAGTGTGCTAATTATGCGCTAAGACCTCACGAGCAATAAAGATTTGGCAGAATCTGGGAATTCGATCACCGACTAATGGAATTACTTTAGTTTCTTTTATGCGGGAGGAACGCGTTCGAGAAATGTCGATGGAAGAAATTGCATTAACAACTTTGGCTGCGTTTAGCTCAGTCGTCATTTTTCATTGCGGATGCCAAAATACGGTAATTTGAGTTAGCTCCTCAAATCTCCGCGAATCAGAGGTTGGTTCAGTTTTTACTTATTTTATCGAGTGATCAAAATAGAACAAAAGTACTTCATCCTAGATGTAATGAAGTCTTTAAATTCCATCAATAAGTTTGCAGAATAAATGCGAAATCTATGAAATGGATGAGTTGTATTTTTGGAAACAAAATCTCATCAGTGATGTTAAAATTGCTTGTTACGCAGATTCTGCGAGTCTCATTTTCTAAAATGTCAAGTCTTCCATTACAATATAAATCTGTTGTTTCCAGTGAATTTCTATTTCGCAATTTGTTTGCTGCGTCAATCCTAAATGTATCATTTGAATAGGGTAATTACTCTGAAAGGATGTTCAAAAAGGATCGTCAAACTAGAATTCATTAAGACGATTGTAGCTTGTGCTTGTTTTTTGAATTAGAAAAGTACCAATGATTCCGATTTTTATCTATATCTATTTAAAAAGTGGATAAACTCGCTCAAACATTGATAATATTCCTGTTTACTTCATCCTCTTGAGAACGTAAAAAAGTATACAAAATAATTTATTACAATATTCACTTTTGAAATAGACAGGAGCTTGGGATCTATATTTCTACTATAAGTCTACTATATTTCTATCCAACCTATTGTTTTTAATGTAACTAACAGATCCGCGCATAGCATCTCACTGTGTTGTTACTCGCATTTCATACCTTGTTTAAATCTGTAACAGGTGTGTGAGTGGAGTTAGCATCTCGCGGGATTAAAGTTCGCACAATTTATTTTTAGACTGATTAAAATTGCGAGAAACCATTTAGTAGATAATAAGACAAAAACCACAGCGCAGTCACGAGTCAGGAAGTAACCGACAGATCTATTATTTTTTGACAAGGAAGAAAAGGGTTATCATGTCGATGACGCAATTGGCAACGTGCCAAGAAAGGGTTGAAAGTTTACGGCGTAGTTGGCTATCAACACGCCAATAGCTCAGTTTGCTTTCAACGCGCTAATAGTTCAAATTGTGTTACAAATTCGTTTATAATGAACATAAGCATCATTATGCACATTTCACACCTCCAAATGAAAAAAAAATGAGTGAAAACTATAAAACAGAATTTAACATACATTTTTCAAATGTGCTCTAACAGGTGGTACTTCTGATTTACAATAAATGACATGCAACCAATTAGAAACCAGAGGGTTGGGAGTTCAAAACCAACCTATGACCGACGTGTACAAGGGGGCTTGGTGAACGTTAAATCTGCCGTGGTCTCAAGTCCTCACGTTGGCGGGGTGTGGAAGTTTGGAGAGTGGGGTGCCAGATCAGGTGTGACCTTTTCATCTGACCGTGGTTCAAAATGACGTGAAACTGTCCTCGGATCTTTCTCTTTGCGTTAATTTAAGTACCTACCCACCTCCACAATATTATTCAACACTTATTCAGCATATTTGAACTAAACTACAAAATTGACGAACGAATCCCTCATATTGTTTATAACTATTGTATATGACCATTTGGTTATTATTCGCCAATAAAACAATGGCGGTTTCTACAAGGTTCACAAGCAATGCCGGTAAAAATCCAGCAAATGGCTAATTACATTCACATCCAATGTAATGTTATATAACTCTTCAATCAAGTGGCACATTGTTTTTTGTTGCAGGTACAGTGTTTGTTTTTTCTTTTCGGATTTCTATGCAAACTATAATTCCTGCCCGGAATCTGGGAATTCGGTGAGAATAAAAACCCCGGTGAAACATTAGTGTATGGCGTGTTCTCCTTGACATTTTGATGAATGCGTTTCTTTCCGTGTACCAGAGGGGCAGGATATGGCCATCCATCATTCGAAATGCATGCCAACTATGGTCAGAAACAGGTGAGGTTATATTGCCTTAGAGACTTAAACTAATCATAGTACAGGTCATAATGTTTTTTTTACAAAATTTTTCAAAACTTCTTGAACTAATGTTAAACTTTCAAGTGTTTTCGCCGAGTTATCTCGTCCATCTAAATCCGACCCAATTTGCTAATGACAAGATAGCTCGTCATCAAGATATAGCCAATTTTTTCTAGAATGATGAGCAATTTTCTTCTTATGACGAAGTGGGAGTTGATGGAGATATCTCGCTTATGTCAGTTTGCTAATGACGAAATACCACGTCGAGACAGCCACCAGGAACACTAATGGAAGACCGAAAACGCAAAAGTAAGGATATACACACAGGAGTAAAAAAACACAAGAACCGCCTGGGTTTGGTAAAGGACGATATTCGACAACGCGGCAGGTTGTCAGTTTGTACAGCCGTTAATGCAACTACGCTATCACGCTTGCGTTCCCATCGACTGGGTGGTAACGGGAAACTGCAGTGTAGAACTACTATTAAGCTACAAATATAATATAATAGACTCATAAAAATGCTGTTCCCTTACAGGGTGGCAACTTCTCCTGTAGGTGAACCTCTTCCAACAGCAATTTCAACGAGGTCAGAAGGTACTTAAACAACGTAACACTGGAGAAACACAACACGTTCAAAAATTTTGATGGTTCGAGAAAAATCAAGTTAGGACTCAAAGGTTGTTTTCTCATAAACTCAATTAAGAATCAAGACGGTTCAGGGGGCTTTGTCATAGCATAAAGCATGAAATGGTGACTCGAGAAATGCAGATGTGTGTTTTTGTCGGGGTGATATTGACCATGTACAATACCCTACAATAATGGACCGGACGCCAGCGGATTTGCATAAAATCAGGCTACCTGTTTAGGGGTGTTTTTCGTGGTATGGCCTGGGACCTTTGCATGTTGTTCCTGGTCAATTAAAACGTCGACGCCTACATGAACATTTTGGACAATCAGGTTCTTCCTACGCTCTGGCAATTTTATGGAATGGACAAATGTTACTTCCAGGACGACAACGCTCCATGTTATGTTGCAGCGTCTGTCAACAGTGGCATCGAGATATGGATGTAAAACGGGTTCCCAGGCCTGCTCAGAATTCTATAGAACTTTTGTGGGACGCGTTAGAGCGACGCTTACGGACCAGTGAACCACGTACGAAATCTACAGCTGAGCTGGCTACATTCTTGCGGCGGGAATGGAGACAAATACCCACAGCTGTGTAACAAAACCTTGTTGAAAGTATGTCAGGAAGGGTTGCTAGTGTAATTGCAGGACATGGGGGGCCATATTATAGCATGTATTCTTTCCCTTATACCATCACATCTTGCTGTTCGGTCCATTATTGTAGGGTAGTGTAAAGTTCGTGACCGCCACCCTCACGACGTCCCTTCTCCTCCATTTCCACTACCTCTTTTTAACCTCTACCGTTCCCCTTCCCCGGATGATTGTCCAAGGACACCTCAGCCAGCGCCCCTCGGGAATTCAATGGTTCCTTCCGTCCAACATTCCTCTGTGTACTGATCACAGAGCCTCACGGACATCCTTTTCATCAGGATAGGGTCGTAACGTCGATACAAAACTGCCCTGTTGCCACATTGAAGATACAAATAGTAAAACAATATCGCCCCAGAAGTGGTGACATTTTTGAACAGGTTGATGCATCAGAGGCGCTGGCAACAGCTGGTAAGCTTTTGAAGCCCAGATAAACCACCCGTAGGGTTAAAAGCACTGTTTTATATTAGATATTCCCAGTTGGATCCATTGTTAATTCAATGCCATTGCATACCGCCCTCATGACCTGTGACCAATGACGCCTGGATTTAGGGGTCCGTCCTGACTCAGTGAGTATGCCCACTTCGCTAGCAACCATCGAGTTGTTGGCGCAGCAGGTTCGACACCTGTCAGGCGTATTCGTCCGTAGATGTACGTATTTCTCTAGTGCGTCAGCAAAACTTTCATTGTATGTGTCTATAACATGATATTCTATGTCTTGTGCATCGCACAGCATGGGCAAGTATGGCCCTTGGATCATAATACCCCAACACACACCACCTGATGCTTGCCGTTTCGAGCGTTCAATATAATTTCACGCAAATCAGATTTACCCGAAGTTTGGTATTCGTAATTTGATGTTTATGTTATTGTTACATTAAGTCTCTTAATAAATCAGCCAGTTTCGAGTCTTAATCACTGTGTCCACGAGGGCTTCGTTTCAATACATCTGCTCTGATAGACACCTGCAGTTTTCACTTTTCAAAAGTTGGAGGTAGAGAGGTGTTTTAATTAACGTTACACTGAAGCTGCAGAACGGGCTATTGGCGAAGGGCTATCCGGGATCAAACCCGGAGGAAAAGGTCAGAGGGCAACATCACGTCGTTTTGATCCACTGTTTAATGACGAGGTCACACCTGAGCAGGCAGCCGACTCTCCAAAATTCTACACCACTCTGACGTGAGGACATTTGAGGACACGAAAGATGTAACGTGGGCCAGCCCCCTTAACCCTTCTTTGCATGATTTTTTCTTTATTGGTGAAATAAATCAAGGTGATATAATTCATGTTCAAAATTAAAGGAAAAATGGTTAAAAAAATCTTAGTATAAATTTATAGTATAAATTTAGCAAAAAACAATAGGATGGTATCATGTGGTATTTTTTAAATTAAACGCAAACTCTTTTTCAGAAATTGCTCTAAAAATAACAGAAACACATGTTACAAACCTTTCTTCCACTCATTTTCACTTTTTTAGCAATAGAAACTCAAATATAATAAAAAAATATAAACGAAATCATACGTTTATTGCAACTACAACAAACAGCGGAATGACAACTTCAAGCTCGTTCTACTGATAGTGACACTTGCTTATTTTTGACAGCTATGTTTTTTTTTTATGCAATGGACATTAAAAAGGTATCCAGACACGATCAACTTAAAGTGAACTTGTTCTTTTATATAATTTTTGGGCATTCAATGTTATGATGGAAATTTCCACCATTATGCAAAGAAGGGTTAACACACGACGGTCTTTGGCTAGATTCGAACTCGCAACCCACCGGTTGCTAATCCGTTATTCTTCCAACCGTGCTACCGCGATCCTATCAAAAGTAGGAAACTCTCTTACATTGCATACAAAAATTGCTTTATCATTCAATTCATTGCTTTATCACCCTACCCTATAATAATGGACCGGACAGCAAGATGTGATGACGTCGGATGGAAAGGTCCCGGGCCATACTTGTTTGAAAGTGGTTTTCGTCGTAAGATTTTATACAAATCCGCTGCTCTATTATTGTAGGGTAGTGTATATGCACTGAAACGTTAACATATTTTGTGATCAATCCTATAGCGAAAGACACGTCAGAGGACTTTTGACTAACAAGCTCACTACTGCATTTATCCCTTCGTAGAAATTTATTGAATCCACAATTCGAATTTCAAATTAAGACATCTTCGAATTGAAACTTAATACTTCGATGCATCATTCCGTGTGGAATATAAACATAATTTAAACGTACGCTCTTGTAATTGACTACCACGGAGTAAGGATGAATAAAAAGAAATGAGTCGTCCAAGTTTCCAATCCAATCCATGTATGCAAGTCAGTAATTAGTTACCGCAAAATAGACGTATTAGGTTCATCGTCGCGATTGGAGAGGACGTTATTTTACCACTCGTGCTATTAAGCGGTTTTCCCCTTGTAACTTATTAATGTTTTTACGCTGCAGACTCATCTAATGAGCTGCGTATCGGGTGGATGGCAACGAACGTCAATTTTGTGCGAGCTTTAAAGCCGAGATTCGGTGTTTAGTTTTGGACTGACGAATTTTTCTCCCACTTGTTTTACCGGCATTAGATTAGACGAGTTAGATAAATTGTGTAACGCGATGATTAAATACGACCCAGACTAAAAAATTACTTAGTATTCAACTCGTAAAATATATACACTGAAATGCGCTCAAGTAGAATTTTTGTATTTGAAAAAAAATGCAAGCTAGCTTTTTTTGCATTTAGAATCTCAAACTCTTACTCTATCGTCGTCTTAGAGCCGAAACTTACTAAAGTGGCAAAAAAAGACAAGAATTAGCCAATGAGGTCGAAAATAAAAATGATAAACATGTTGATAGTATATTTTCTTTCAAACAGAATACAATATGACGATTTAATTCACATAATCAAGAAAATAATCATTTCGTGTCAAAACTGCATTTCCTAAACATGGTAGAAGTCGACAAAAATTACAACAAGTCTTTTTAACTGAACAGACAGATTTCAAGGTTTTTGAAAAATTAAAGCGTTCATATAATATTTCGTATAATTTCAGAACTAGTAATTACAATCTACATTACCTTGAACAATGGTATACAACCATATTTAACACGACTGACGGCTAGAAGCAACGAAAAATCTCGAAACAGAAAAGCGTGCTTTGGAAACTAAACAGAAAAATATATAATTGGTGATATCCATAGCTCCGGGATCTAACTCGTATGTGTATAAAGGCAAATAGTTCGCATTAAGATTGATTACCCTTCAGTCGTTTTACCTTATTGACAAGACGTGTGAAAAACAGTTTTCAACTTAGTCTCATAAAAAGTATTTCATGATGGCACTACTTTGCATTGCTTTTTATTCTATATTGTAAGTTGATTATTGAAGTGGTGGTTAGTTCACCACATGTACGGTACGAATATGTAAACCTCTTAAATGATTGAAAAGACACACAATCGGAACTCGTTTATCAATCTTCAAACTCAAAAACAAATTCTTCATTTTAATTTTTACTTATTTTTGTACAATTTTATACTTGGACATTTAATTAAGTGAACACAAACATAACACGCTCTAATGAACTTTAATCACCATAAATTAGAAGTAGTGAAGAAGCTAAATTAAAACTTGTCAGCTATCTTAAATTTCAAATGGCTGAAAGGTGGCTGCCCGTCCCAGAACTCCGTCACCCGATCTTATTGATTACAGTTGTACTCTTCTTTCAGTTCCGACTTCAACACTAATCAACCATTTTCAAGAACTAACTGATTTTGATTACGAGGTGTGCGCCGGTGGCTCCAGTATTGATGGAGATATCGGGTCCTTTGTGTGCATCTTTGATAACAAAATTTTAATAGAAACCATACGTGTACGTACTACTTCCAACCGGGCTACCATGTCCTTAAGCTCTCCTTAAAATGATTCTTAAAAATCCAAACAAAAAAAACGGTGTTTTTATCAGTCAAGTTCAAACATATTTTATTATAACTTTCCATTGCCTTATAATTCAGGCCAGAGGTATCCCGGTTGGATGAGAAACAGATTAACAACCTGAGGGTTGGGAGTTGGAATCCAACCCAAGACCGCCGTGTACAAAGAGGGCTGATGGACGTAAAATCTGTCGTTTGCCGTGGTTCAAAATTGCGTGGTGTTGTCCTTTGTAATAGATCCCGGACCGTCGCTAATAGCCCGTTGTGCTGTTGCAGTTCGAAATTAATTAAAATACCTACCTAGCCACCCTTATAATTTAAGAATGAAAAACATATATTATTCAAGAGGGAGCATTTTCATCACATTGTTAAAAAATTAGGATAGGGCGAGTTTGTGGTTCGTGTTATATACTGGAAAGGGCCACACTTCTTGATAGGTGTATTTATATACATTTCTTGGGTATCTATATGGTAGTTCAGAGCCAGTCAAAAAAGCAGCAGACATCCTCTTGTCAGTCCGTCGTCCGCGGTATTTGCTGATCGAATCCTCTTTTTTCCTCTCCTCTTTTCTCGTCCTGACCCGGGTTCAAGGACCCCCCCGGCCAGCGTCAATAGAGGATATATCGTTCCCTCCGCCAACCATTCTTCCCTGTGCTGGCAAGAGAACCTCACAATCATATACAATCTATCGCAGCGCAGATTGAAGGTAGTAATCGGCCACAAAACATTATGAGATGATCATACTTATTGCATCTTGTTTCAAAATGACAAAGTTTGTGCTACATTACGAATAAAATGCATATAACTTGAAGTCAACATCTTGATTTATTTGCCACTTCAAGGAAATACTCGATTGCTCTCCACATTTATCCCACTTTATTACAAGTTGCCTTTTTAATTCAAAATTTTTTTTCTGTGTTTATTTAACTAGAATCCTTTTAGTCAAATAAAACAACAGAAACGTGCACAAAATAGGGTCGAGTGTTCCGGAACACCCACAACAGTAAGTACTCTAATTAGAGCTTTAGGCTGCAGATTTTCACACCCGAAAATATAGAAATCGGAGAGAAGCGCTTTGCATTCCTCGAAATTAAATTCGTTCGTTGCACGTAGATTCAATTTCTAGGTTCCACATACCTTCCAAAAACCAATTACATTTTGCTCAGAAACTTGTCCCAGTTATTTCCTCTCGAAACGTCTGAAACAGCAGGAACGTAATCTTAGTCCTGGACGCTTATCTCAGTCTCTGGGCCCTTCTTAGAGTGGAATAAAAAAGTTGAATTTTCGTTCCTTTTGGGCAATGTCCCGCTCAGAAATTAATTACACTTCTTTACACGCTCGTGAAATAAGTGTTATTTTTGCTCTCTAATAAAACGCGGGGCAGATTGGTGGGATTTCTTTGGTAGGGAACGAAAATTACTCAGGAGCAACAACAAGAAGAAGCAAAATGGCGGACAATAAACCGTAAAAAAAGTATTTCGTCGCAGAACTGCGTGCTTTTACTTTCAAATTAGACGATAGAAAAATATGAAAATAGGAAACCAAAAAAAAAAACCATTAAAGAAGTGTTGTAAATGCATTGGAACTTTTTTTTACACCACTTAGTATTTTAAATTTACACGATTCGTGGATTGTATTGCCCTCTAGCGACACGTTGAAATCGGGCAGGATATCCAATTTTTTATGCTGGTGAAACACAATTATATGGGAACATTTCAGACTAAAAATACATTAATAATATTTTATTATTGGTAATTATAGTTGTTGGAATATTAGGACACTGAATAAAGCTTACTTACCTTATTCCATTCTAGTTATTTGTAAAGTACGTGTCGCCTATTGCAGATGTTTGTAAAATAGCAAAGTAGGTACTGATGAGAATAATAAAAATACTATCAGATAATAAAGTTGTAAAATAATGTGTAAAATAATACAGCAGAGTGTTTTGGTGTAAGTATAATATTTGGTACAGCTAAACTTTATGAGCGGTGGCAACAGCCTTGGCGATTTTTTTTGGCGCACTTCTAGTAGCGACTACGGTAGATTAAGGCAACCCATCTGTCTTTACGGTTATTGTGATTTTCATGGCAACCTCGGTAAACGGTAACTTGCAATTTTCATTTTGAATATTCCAGAAAGTTCTTCCAAAATCCGTTAAAGCCGTTTGCTTCCATTAGTTATTTTGATTTTAAAATATCCTTTAAAATTTGCATTGGTCCTTTCAAATTTTTTTTTCTGTGATACCATTGGTTCATTTATTTGTATTTCTACAGTTGTGGAATGCTTATATTATTATAACACTTTTCACGAAACGTTTAAGAGTTTTTTTTTTTTTGCTATTTGTGGAATTTTCGTTTTTATTATTTTTTCCGGAACATTTATTACCTATCAGGTTGTATTATTTCTTGTTTTTTCTCTTTTAAAAATATTTTTCTTTTCAAAAAGCCTACTGTATTCAGTGTAATTGATAAGTTTCAAGGTATTCTTACCCAACATTCGCAGCTTAGTTTTTCTACTGGTTCAAATGTGTTTAAGCTTACTACTTTTTCCGAAAGCTTTTTAAAAATATACTTTTCAAAACGTTCTCAAATGTGTTTTCAAGCTTTCTTTTTCCATTGTAAAAGAACAATATTAAAAAAAAAAAAGAAGTTTTGAAATAATTCGTTTCTTGGCGACTTTAGAAGTTCGCCAAAGAGAATCGCCCAGGCTGTTGCCACCGCTCATAAACGTAGAGTGTAGCTGTACCGAATACTTTTACATCAGTAGGTGTGTTAACTATTAGACACAAAGTAATTTCATTTCCTTTGAAACACTTTTTGGGATCGCGCAAAATATCCACTCTTTTCTTAACACTCGCAATGATTGGATACGAGGGGTAAAAACGAAGGATAAGAAGTATTTAAAATGAAAGTACACTAAAAATGCCAGTTTTTTATTAGTAATTAGAATTCATTGTTTGAAGATAAAGTGAGACTAAAATTAGTAGTTTTGTGTCATTTAAAATGTATTGCACTCACACAGATATCATCACGCGATGCATCATACCATGTGATTTTTCATTGTTTCGAAAAAAACAAAGCATAGTCAGTTAAAATTTATGCAAATATAATTGAAATAACTTGATGAATTATTACCTTAGCTTAACTTCAGTTTGAGAAACCATTTTATATAAACTACACTCTATAAAAAAAAGTGACGCACCAATCCGATTGCGATAAAAATTGGTGGATGTGAAGACGATACATAGAAAAACAAACGTTTAAAATTTCAGAACAATTGAGTGATTTATTTCAGAGTTTGACCGTTACAAAGGGAGGAGGTTGATAGGCCTGGCCTGGATGCAAGTTGTCACCCGTCGTGGCATAGACTGAAAAAAATTGCCGGATGGTGTTCTGCGGAATTTTATTCCACATTGTCTCCAACTTTCGGGCTAAATGGTCAACATTCCGGGATGGCTTCAATCGTCTGCCCATAACGTCCCAAATGTGCTCTATGGGAGATAGATCAGGAGACCTAGTTGGCCCGGGAAGTGTTGGGAAAGCTTGAAGACAATTCGTAGCAACACATGCCATGTGCGACGGCGCTTTATCTTGTTGAAAAGTATGTCTGGGGTGTCGCAAAAGGAACGGTAACACAACCGGTCGAAGAATGTCGTCTACGTACCGCTGTGCTGTAAGTGTGCCAGAAATGACTAAAAAAGGGGTCAGGCTATCAAAGAAGATGGCACCCCAGGCCATAGGGTTTTGTTGTGGGCATGTGTGGCGTGCGATACTAAGGGCAGGATCCCCACGCTTCTCTGGACATCTCCAGATGCGTCTGTGGTTATCGTCAGGACAGTTGGAAACGGGACTTGTCACTAAAGACTATACGTCCCCAGTTATAGCACTGTTCTAAATTGATCGAGACCGGCTTAACTAATGGACAACTTCTTCTTGTTGCATGTTTTTTTTGTAATGGAGTATATTTGTATATTGAGGTTTTATAAAGTGGTTTTGAAAATGTCATTAAACACACATAGTTTAATTTCCGTGTCCTTTAACCACCTTACACAATTCTATTACTATTCCCAGAGCTTTTCAGACTGTTTTAGAAGCGCAAAGTATTCCAACAATTTTCTAACTTTCTATTCGTGCGTTATAAAACTTTTTTCCCCTCCAGCAATATTGGATTAGAGAAGAAAAGGCACTCCCAAAAGAAGGTATAACAGATACCATCTAGTTTCATTAAATAAGATATTTCATTCGATACTTCATTCGAAAAAGAAAGTTGTGATGACCCAGATCCTTTATTCGACCCTCGAGAGTGATAAAGAAAACTTATTTCTGCACTTCAATTTTGAAAGTTTCCGAGTCACATTTATTTAACTTTTCCAAAAGTGAAACTGTCTGCAAATAGTTGCGAAGCTAATATGAATTGCAAAACGATAAATATCGCCTCTATAATATTTCGAATAAGGAGGTGATCCGATACGCTGTTTTAGCTTCAGTAAGTTCTTGCGCTCAAGAATAGTAAGGAAATTACTGAGTTTTAGTCTTAAAAAAGCATTTTGTAACGTTCAGAATTTCTGATCAGAACCATCAAGGAAATATATATGGCATCATGTTAACACTAGACTATGTTTAGGTAATCAAAAATGGAACTACGAAATCATGTTTGACAGAATTTCAGAACACAAAAAAAAGGTTTGTAAACATTATAAAACAACTTTAGATTTTCATCCAAACCTTGATAGAAAAAAAGACCAATATCCCAATTCCCCTACAGTCCCCCCCCCCCGATTGAAAATTCATTTTTTTCGCTTGATTCTCAGACTGTTTCCAGAGAAAGTACTCATCAGAAAATTAAGAAATGAATGTGGTTTGTTCAAACTTGTCTAGGGAACAAGACGGAGAAAGTTTTTTTTCCGATGCGGCTACCAAAATACATTCTCACACCTGACCCTCACTAAGATGCTTGAGAAAGGAGTGTTGATTTACGTAGCAATCACCGGGGGTTGCGGGGGTAGG
Organism: Metellina segmentata; assembly: GCA_947359465.1. Taxonomy (NCBI): domain Eukaryota; kingdom Metazoa; phylum Arthropoda; class Arachnida; order Araneae; family Tetragnathidae; genus Metellina; species Metellina segmentata. The sequence continues at coordinate 127,977,952 of OX375877.1, read as the reverse complement.
CGAGCAAGGAGGGCGGAGCAGCCTAGTTTGTAACAAAATAAGTATTATATAATTCGTTTATTTTTGTGCTTATTTGGCTCAAAAAGATATGTTTACATTACGTAGGCGAACGTATCGCCAAGATTGCTTACGTTACATGGTGCTGAGTCTATGATGGCCACCCTCGGGAAGTGGGTGTGGCACTGTTTCGGATGAAAACTGTGCACGAATCCCCTTCTGCCCACCTGCATAGGATCCACATGTTGCCTTCCCCTCAATACTCGATGTGAGGTCATGGCAACATGGATGCAGTGCACATGCATCAGTGTCCGGCCATAGACAAAGAACGAGACACCGAGCAAGACGAATCGAGCAAGCTTTCCGGTCTCCATTGGTTGGTACGCCACCCAATGACCAAACTGTCAAGGGAGGGCGCTGGCCAAGATGCGCCAAACACAAGACAGACAAAGTCAAGCAATTGTAAAAGGAAAGGATGGTGAGAAAGGTATCTTAGGTATCATGGGGTAGCGATCCCCATGTTTATCTGAGACATTAATCCCCATGTTTACGTGGGACATTAATCCACATGTTTACGTGGGACATTTATGCTCATGCTTATTTGAGACATGAATCCCCATGTTCACGTGGGAAATTAATCCCCATGTTTACGTGGGACATTAATCAACATATTTACGGGGGACATTAATCAACATGCTTACCTGAGACATTAATCCCCATGTTGACCTGAGACATTATTGCCCAAGGGATAAGAATAGATCACTGGGTACTAAGGTAGCTAATCACAGGTACGCGGGGGAGCCCGTAAAGGAGATGTGTCTCCGAGGGGACATGAGTGATATGCGTCTTCAAAAGTAAAGTTACATCATATACAACAGTTCTTTTGAAATGGAGTTTGTCCACTGAGAAGAATGTTTGGCAAGCAAAATGGCGCTGAGGTAAGTAAACCGTCACGCACACATATACCATATAAAGTAATGAACAAAACGCTGAATGGCTTAATTTTTTTAAAAAGAGTTTGTAAAATCTGAAGATTTGTGTAGTAAAGATAGAGCAAGAAAGTTTCAGAATTAAACGAAACAGACTGGATTCGTTTTTAACCAAAACCTACATCGAGCCTCAACCCCATTAAGCACTTAAGTAAACAAATGCATTACAACTGACGGAGAGCAATTAGAGATAACTCACCCAAAACAACTAACAGGGCAACAAAGCACGGCACTAACCTCTGGGAGTATTATACATCAAGGGATTTCAGTTCACCTCAGGGTACTGTTTTCTCTCAAAACGACCGTACTGTCCTATTTAAACAGTAAATCATTGTAATTCTTCAGTGTGAGCAGGAATCAGTGTACCTCTTTAGTCTTAAGTAGGAATATCTAAATAAGAAATATATACGTTGAGAATTAATCTATTTTTAGGAGCTGTTTGGCAAAGTAAAAATAATAGTCGATTGTAAATTAAGTCTTGCAATCTAACAGATAACTGCTAAAAGGAGATACAGTAAGCTTTTACAGTGATGTCTTCTTAAGTTACGTAATTTTATCAGTGTTATTCCTTTCCAAAATTACAATACTTTCCATATATTAAATTAAGTTATGAATTCAAATCAATTTTTCATTTCGTTACGTTTTCCTTTTATGTAAGACACACCACACTTCCTGATTTCTTTCTGTATTAGCGATTTTTAATGTTTTTTTTTCGGTTAAAAAATTGGGTCGTAGCTATTTCAGATATACACATTCGGAGTCCTATTCCACTGCACCCACAAACTAATTAAAGTACCCAGACGTATCGAATTTTTTCTAGGTGAAAACGTCTTTTAAAAGGAGTAATAGAGCGAGTGAGAGAGAAACCTTGTGGCGAAAGACAATGTGACATCAGACCGACTAGAAGTAGGTTTAAATTTGTTGTAATGCAAAAGAGTATTGATTCTATTATAAGTTAACAATCGTTGTGGTGGCTACATTGTTTTCTGACAGTATTACTCGTCTTGAATATAGTGACTTTTAATGACATTGTCAGTTCAACTATACTTAGTGAACCATTCATCGCATACCAGGACTACCATCTGAAATTTGTTAAATGCTCCATCTGGATTGTTTCAGAGAGCGCGTGGTCGTGATCACGTCCAGGTCACCAATGAAGCAGAGCGCGGAAAGACGGTCTAACTTCAGTCAGCAAAAAAGTAATTCTGGGTTTTGAGATTTGTTGCACTGTTACACGCACAACTGCGCGTTTCGGAATTAGCTTTTACAGTCGTGGCTAAATTGCCTCCAACGTAATCAAACAATTGGGCTGTCACGTTCATTATAACTATAACTTTAGTATCTTTCTGAAATGTAAAAGCCCTTTCGACACGATCTCATCAAACTAAAACTTCGGAAATGCGCGCACAGTAAACTTTACCGTCGACAAACACACATGTTTCGAATCTCAGAGATTACGGAATCCATCTCAGAGCCGTATTGATATTCCGTGGAGCTAATTAAAACAGTAAAGGCGAGCAACATATGCTAAACATCTGGACGATTAATCTCAACAGAGATTCCGGTATTCAGATTGAGGGACATAAAGGGATATTCTCCATGCAATGCATAGAAGGATACCCTATTTCATGAGACATCACAAGCTTTACGAAGCTGTAATTGAACTTAAAACATAAATATAAAGAACTCCTCTGCTTCCGAACAACAAAAAAATATATTTTTTTGGCTTTATTCAAATTGTAATGGAAACGATTAAGTATTGGATTCGGACGAAGTTTAAAAGAAAGGAAAATAGCTTCCACGGATTCTAATCGGGTGCAATCGATCAGACAAAGTGGATTGTTAACAAATATAAATTTCTGAAAAAGGCATTAGTAATCTCAATGATATTAACGCGTGTTTTGTTAATACAGCAGAATTCCATATGTTAATACAAACAAATTGAATAATTTCTATACAGGATAGTTGAATAACTGGAAAGGTTTCCAAAGAATCCTAATCAGCAGAATGGACCAGTACAATCGTTTCAAAAATTTAATTCCAAGAAAAGACCAATAGAATTTTTTACAGGATAATATTTTGAGAAAAAAACCAAGATAATCTTTTTTTTAAATGATTCTCTATTCTAAGGGTAAAACAAATAAAACACTTCCAAAGGATTCCAAGAAAAAGGACTAATAAGATATCCAAAGGTTTCTATTCTGAGGAAAGGACTAATAGAATCGCGTTCCAAAGAATTCTTCTCTTTGGAAAAAAAATCAATAAAATCGCTCCACATGCTTTGTTTCTATAGAATGTGTAAATAGAAACTTTCCAAGGAATTCTATTCCAAGAAAAGAACAGATAGAATTTTACCTAAGAATCCTATTCTAAGGAAAGAACAAATAGAATCGCGTTTCAAAAGATTCTATATATTCCAAGAAAGAACTAAAAGAATATTTATAAAGCAATCTAGTCCAAGGAAAGAACTAATAGTCTTCCTAGATAATTAGCCAATACAAACGTTCCGAAGGATTCTATTCCAAACAAAGAACCAGTCAAATCGATCCAAAGGTTAAAAGAATTCATGGATTCCTTAGAAATGTATGTTTATCCTCTTCGCTCCCTGGGTCCACATATGTGGACCTCTACTCTTTCGCCTTAAAAATAGTCTTTCTGAAAAATTTGGTAGTTAAGAACTCGGGTATATATGCGTGGACGTCTAGGCTTCCGATTGACACCAATAAATGGCTGCATAAATCTCTAATTCCTGTGGAATATTTATTATTTAAAAGCGATTTAGAAGAAATGGCATCGACTCAACGGTCTTGTAAAAATAAGTAAATATCATTTGTTTCTGATGAATTTGAAATCCTTTAGTTAATGTGTTTTCGTCGACAATTTCTTTCAATATGGGGTGAAATAGTTTATCTTATTTAAATCTGTATTTTGTGCATTTGAGAGCGATTCTTATATAGGTCCACGTAAGTGGACGTGAGTACTTGGCGGCTAAAATTGGCATTGTTGTCTTATACTTTTCGTCCTTTCACAAATTTAACGAACAGTCTGTTGTGAACCGTTTAAGGTATTTTATGAGATTTTTTATCATTTTTAAATTAGAAGCATAACGTTTGTCTATTATCTAAAAATTTTATTTTGATAATAACGATTCGATTTTTAGGCAAAAGACTATCTAATATATATTGGAAAGGGTTTCTTCTAAGGACATGAAAGTTTTGGGCCTTTGAGGAAGTGTTGTAAAGATGCTGTCAGAAATTATCCCCTCAAACTGGTAACATGTAGTGTACGACTGGTACTTCACTGGCCTGTGCTAAGTATCTCCTCGAGAAAGAAATTTTTACAGCTTGTACGATTAGGACAAACAAAATTGGAAATGCCGGAAATAAATTAAAATAGGAAAAACATTGAAAAGAGGAGAGCGGGATGAACTTGTTAGAATGAGGAAAAACAATGCATTTTAAAGTGAAAAGACAATAAAAGGGTTTTATTTTTATCGTCATATTTGGGCAGCAGTGAACTTGTGTCAAGCTGCATGAGGTGGTCAAAGAAGGAGAAAAAAAAGATTATTGAACCATAGCCAGCAGTTGTTGAGGCCTATAATAGCTCAGTGGAAGGAACCGATCTATGTGACCGCTATTTGGCCTATTATAAGTATACCAAGCGAACAAAGAAATGGCCAGTAAGAGTGTTTATTCATTTTGTGGATCTGATTATTTCTAATTGCTGGGTGGGTGCGCTATTATAAAGCAAATAAAGTACAATTCTTATCCTTCATTGACTACCGAATACAAGTAGCATAAGCCCTCATTAAACATGAAGGGAACATTACAAAAAACGAAAGAAAACAAACATATTCAGAGGAAGAAACTCTAAAAAAGCAGAGGAAGGTTGTCAATCAACCAATCAAAGAAGTTAGACTTGATAATGGCCATGTGCCAAAATTTATGGATGATAAAAAAGTGATAAAAGTGTAGGTTAGCTGGATTCAAACCCAGGACAAGAGTTATGTGTACAAAATGTCAAATGTACCTTTGCATCATGAAAAATAACTGTTTCATGAAATACCACACACAATAAAAATTGTAATGAAAAATTATATTTGTGTCTTATTTCCTACAAATATTGTGTTACTTTAAAGTGATAGTGATATAGCATGTACCAAATTTTATGGTTTGTAGCAATAAAATGTGCCTATGTAAGTCAAAAAACACTACCCAAGACAAAATAATACATGAAAAAAATATTTAAAAAAATATTTTGTGGTTCTAACATTCTAATAATGTTATTGTACTTATAAAGTGATAAATAATGCAGGAATGTACAAAAAATGCGTTTTTAAGCAATATCTTTGCATTTTAAAATTATTAGGTTTTCAGCTTTGAGACCCGAGGTACACATATGTGTACCTAAAAGTTTTAGTCCTCTATGTTGCCAGCATCTAAAAGAAGAATTGACGTGAGAACTTTGAAGTATTTCATAATATATATCAGAAAAAAAAATGATATTTAAACAATTTTTATATGGCTGGTAGCAAAGAGGTTATTTAGTTACTAGCCACTGTGTGGCCAGCATGGCGTAGCCCGTCATTGTTATATGCAGCCAAATTCGAATTTCGAAGAGATCCAATCGCGTGACGTCATAATCTCTTGTGAAAATATAAATATCTAGTTGAAAAATTATTTATTAAAAGAAAATCAAACTTATAAGGTATCTATCTAGTGTAAAATTTTCCGCAGTTTTCAAAACCGCTGAAATTTTCAATCTATCTTTAACGATCCTGATTTTATAAAAAATGAACTAAACAATGCCACTTAAAATTTCTTTTATTTGTTTTACTTTCCTTCGTTGGAATCGTTAGAGCGTAGGAAATGAAATCTGTTGATTTCTCGATACCAAAGTTCAAATTCGTATGGGAAAAATATAAAATGTCACAATTAATAAATTATTTATTAAAAAAATCATATTTTTATGTATCGATCTAATGTGAAATTTTACGCAGTTTTCAAATCCGTTGAAAATTTTTCTCTAACTGTAACGATCTCGGAGATAGGAAAAAAATACATATAACCTCAGTTAATACTTTATTTTTTTTTCGTCGGCTAAAATTGTTCCTCTGCAAAATGAAACGGAAGCGGAAAAATAAATTTAGAATCTGTCACCTCTTTATGCTGTTACCATTCTAAGCAAAACAATAATAATTAAATTACAATAAATTAATTTTAAAATGTTCTAGATTAAATTTTTAAATTTGGGCTTCGCTCAAAAATTACAAAAAATTCGGACCACCTATGTGCAAAATCTCATTGCTGTAAGTGCCATTGATTTGTCAGGACTGTACACACATATACAAACACTTCCTTTTATAATACTAGTAGAGATTAAGGTGCTGTGTGGTAAAAGCAACACTACACTACTCGCAAAGCTCCAACGCTCAGGGGTTAAGCTGAAATCCGATGTTCCACAAAATGGAAAGTAAATACCAAAAACACAACATCCTATTTCAATACAATTTTCATTAAGTTCACCTCTCGTAAAAACATTAACGGTTTCAAACGGTTCATTAGCACTTTCCATTCTCATTGTTCAATCTAATTGCTGCATACCGAAACGCAATAAAGTTTATTTCTGTTTCGTAGGATGAGATAATAAATGAGAAAAACAGGGTTTAAAATTAAACATTTAAGCGGGATGGCGAATTTTCGATAACGGCTGAATGCCTGGTCTGCTACTACCAAAGAAAATCAAATACTTTCTTACAAATTGCGTTTAAAGTGGAGCATTGAAAATACAGAGGTTTTAAACGAATGTGCGTGTTTAAATGGTGGTTAGAGTGATTAATTTGTTTTACATTTTTTAATTGCCCGTTGAATTCCTAAATTTCTTTCAAGTTTATATTAATAAAAATTGTATTAACTAATAGATTTAATTCTCCTTGGGTTTCTTTGCTTTGTGCTCGCTGGTATATATTTATGTTGTGTTCTTAAACGTTTGATTAATTGTCTTGTCAAATTTTAATGGAACATATTTTAGAAGCTATGGCATTTACACAAATGAAAAGCATTTTATTCTGAAGACTTTTTTTGGACAGAGTTTTGGAACAGCAAAATGGCAGGATATCTTTTCTTTAAACATTTTACAAAACTTTTCAGTTTTAATTATTACTTTTTGAGACTAGAATTTTTTTTAGGATAGAATAGGATGAACAAAAGTGTTGATCACATGGCTTGTCAGAATTCAATAATTTTAGTTGAGTTATACACTTTTATTCAGCGAAACATGGAATAAGTATTTCCTTTAAGTGTATAATCAAATCAAATTAATCATTATAAAGTATGTTAACATTTCATAAACCTTAAGTAATGTAGAAATTCGAAAAAAAAGTGAAGATTAAAATTAGAAATTTGAAGTTAATGACAATTTTATCAGCAAAAAACAAGTTTGAAAGATGGCAACCCTATATTTAACCCTGGTTAATTGTTGATTTAAGTTTGGAATTTAAATTAACGTCAACACTGGAGCAACATAACTGTCTATTGGCGACGGTCTGGGACCTGAAGGAAAAGATCCCAAGGACACCACGCAATTTTGAATTGTTGATTTAAGAATATTTATTGCATGTCGTTGCATACATAGACCAAGAAAGAAGCCAATCGAGACCAATAAAATGTCAAGTATATCTGATTTAAATACTTCTTCAACGCGTACACTAAAAAAAATTACGCTCATGAAATGTTCTTTACTCTGTTCGTTTAAATTATACTTGTATGGAACTCTTTAGACATGGTTGAAATACCAAGAACAAAGTAGAACATGTGAGTAATTTTTACTTGAAATATCGTGACCGGAGAAGTTCTTGGACTTGAACTTCCTTTTTGGCAGGAATTGAAATTCGTGCCAAAAAGCATGACAGGCATGCAAAATCGCATGTCAGACACGTATTAAGTACTCATTTCAAGGATCATATGCCTTATAGGATGCAAGTGGAACTGCTCTTCGGTTGAGATGATCTCGACACTTCGAGTAATTATTTCAATTTTAGAATCTTTAATTTAAAGCTTCAGCAAACAAATAATGTATTATATCACAGTGTTGGATGCTTTTCTAAACTTAATTTCAAGCTTCAAGTAAGAAAAATGTCCTATTTACAAAGTTGGATGCTTTTCTTAACTTAATTCAAAGCTTCAGCACGAAGTGATGTCTTATATCCCAATGTTGGATGCTTTTCTTAAATTAATTTAAGCTTCAGGAAAGAAGTGATGTCTTATATCACAATGTTGGATGCTCTTGACTTACTTAATTTAAAGCTTCAGGTAAGAAGTAGTCTCATATCAAAATCTTGGATGCTTTTCTTAATTTAACTTGCTCAAAGAAGCCTGACTAACAATTCGAAGATTGATTTCTATTCTGAGTCAGTGTAATATAAGATGCAGTTATTCTAGGTATTAGTAATTCTACTAAACTCGAAGTTTTTAAAATACAATGATGGTTTAAAAACACGGCAAGTATTTTTATAATAGAAAGAAAACTGCTTTAATTAACAAACTTTAAAGTCTATGGGTCGCGAACAATTAAATTTAATTTCAGGACATAGTTATCATTTTCTAATTCTACTTAATTATTATTATTTAAATGTTGCATTGCGTGAGTGTTTGTCTGATTCTATAAAAATTTAAAAAAAAATACAGCATATAGTTATAGTTTTAGTGAAAAGAAAATCGACAGGAAACATTAACGGGTTTTTCTCATAAAGCCCCCCCCCCCTCCTTTTTTAAAAAATCTTTTAGTATAAAAATAGAGTAATAAAAAAAATTTTATAAAGGAATTTTTTGAAAATTGAGTGTTTTTCCCCAAGTGACGTCACATCCTAAATAACTCTAAATCAGTTCCACTCTAAAACAGTATCACCATTTACTTGTTCGATATTTCTGCCGGGACCTCAAATGTTTTTGTATTGGGGACGTTTGGAGAGTGAGATACCGGATCAGGTTATGACCTCGTCATCTGAACGTTGTTCAAAATTGCAAGGTGGTGTGCTCGGATCTTGCCCTTAATAACAAAGACAGTTTCAGGATTTATTTGAATTAATTAGAATGAATAATTTACGTATTTAAACTCGAGACAGTCAATAAGGAGTACTCGGAACAAGTTTTGTTGAATTAAATGATCATATCCATTTAAAATTATTAGATCCTGGTATGAATTTCATACTTCATTAGAAATGCTTTCCCAAATTTATGTCGACTTTCTAACTCCAATTAAAGACATTCCGGATCAACACGAAACTTACCCCAATTCATCTTCAGAACTTCCACAGTAATGAGAAATGGATCCTTGTCTCCAACTTTCAAGTGCTCCATTCATAGCTCAAACTCGGGTCGGGCGTATTCGTGAATGAGCCACTCATTTTGGCACGAATTTCATTATTAAGCAGACTTAACATGTAACGAATGTTGATTCATGTTAATGATTAAGGCGCTATTTAATTACTTTTCCCTCCAAGTGATGGCTCTAAATTGTGGACTTTGAGCTTTGTCGGGTAACGGACGGAATTATCGCTGCATATTCCCTTAATTAGTGTGGATTTCATCAGAGTGAGGCAGATTTAATTTAATTTGATGTACATCACGCGTGACACACTTCTGAGCTTAGTTCCGATTTTTCATGTCTAGTTTTTTCAATTGTTAAAACATAGACCATGCGATTGGTAAGTACACTACCCTGCAATAATGAACCGGATAGAAAGATGTGATGGTTTGAGGAAAATAATACATTCTTTAATAGGGGGATGGTCCCCCACCTGCTGCAATGACACTAGTGACCCTTCTGAATATACTTTCAACAAGGTTTTGATACACAGCTACGGGTATTTGTGTCCATTCCAGCTGCAAGAATGCCGTAAGCTCAGCTGTAGATTTCGGACGGGGTTCCATGGTCGGTAAGCGTCGCTCTAATGCGTCCCACACATGTACTACGGGGTTTAGGTCAGGACTCTGATAAGGCCAGAGAAGACGTTTTACATACATATCTAGATACCACTGATTGACAGAGGCTACAACATGACATGGAGCTTTGCCGTCCTGGAAGTAACATTCGTCCATTCCATCAAATTTCCAGAGCGTAGGAAGAACCTGATTGTCCAAAATGTTCATGTAGACGTTCAATTGACCAAGAACAACATGCAAAGGTCCCAGGCCATACCCCGAAATACACCCCCAAACAAGGAGTCGGATTTAATGCAAATCCGCTGGTGTCCGATACATCATTGTAAGGTTGTGTATTTGATTAACATCGAACAGGAACAAAACAAGGAGCTACTGGCGTCGCTTCGGGGTGAAACCCGAAGGGGAAGAACCAAGGACAACACCACGTGATTTTCAACCATGATCAGACAAAGAGTTCAGCACCTCACCCACTCTCCAAACTTCCACACCATACCAACGGGAGTACATTTGAGGCCACGACAGATTTGACATACAACATCCTCCACGCACACGACAGTCCTTAGTTGGATCGAGTTTCGTAATCTTAACACCGGTTTCTAATCCGCGACTCTACCAATTAGGCTAGCGCGACATTTCCAGGGATCGCGGTAGCCCGGTCAGAAGGACAACGTATTAGCAACCGGAAGGTTGCAAGTTTGAATCCAACTAAAGACCGTCGTATACAGAGAGGTCTGGTGAACGTTTAATAAGTCGTGGCTTCCAACGGTGGCGTGGTGTGGAAGTTTGTAGCGGTGGGGTGAGTAGGGGTGGGAGCTAGATGTCCAAGTGCTCAGTTGTTGATTTCGTCATCTGATCGTGGTTCAAAATGCCGTGGTGTTGACCTCCGTTATTTGCATTGGGGGATGGAGACGTTAATTAAAATACATACCTAGGAACCCTTCAAGAAAAGTAGGAGACAACCCCGCACCCCATGTACTTTTAAAGTTTAATTAATTAACCCTTCAAGTGATCTCAATTAGGTATCTCGTCTGTCAAGATCCACTAGGCATTGATAATTACGAGATATATCATCGAGTCTCAACTGCTCCATTACTCCACGTTAATGGACATCCATGGCATGAAAACGAATTGCCCCGAAGTGGTGAGAGTCGACCCACCGGGTCTGGTGGTTGCGAGGTGTCAGCCTCTAGATCGGAAGGTTCCTGGTTCGGATCCGGGTCAGTGCATGCATATTTGTAAGCGTATGGTGTTGAGGCGGCTGGTGCACTTTAAATCAGTCGTGAACGAAAGTCCTCATGTTGGGTTGGTGTGGAAATTTGGAGAATGGGGTTCCAGCTCAGGTGCTGCCTCGTCATTTGAATGTGTTTCAATATTACTTGGTGTTGTCCTCGGACCTTTCTCTTAGAGCAGTGGTCGGCAAACCACGGCTCTTTAGCCACTTGAGTGCTTCTCTGCCACGAATCGACTTTTGGTTCGATTTATTTTGTCTTCGGGTCCTAAAGAAAAACTTTTAGGATTATTTCCACTGAAAGGTCAAACGCGTGGCGAAGATATTTCAAATGCTGTCATTGAATGTATGGAGAAACATCATCTTCCACTCGATAAAATTGTTTTAATTTAAACAAATGGGGCAAAAATTACACTACAAAAAAGAAGAGAAAAGGCATTGTTTCTATTTTGAAGGAAAAAATTAATCACGAGATACTTGTTTACCATTGTATCATTCATCAAGAAGCGCTTTGTGCGCATACATTTCCAGAAGAAATTTGCATTGTTATGGAATTACATATGCACTGTTATGGAGTAGCATAGCGACGTTGGCCTTTGTTAAAAAAACCTATCAGTACTGACGAAACAGAATTGAATTTCTTCCCCTTTAATATTGACATAGGGGCAATTACTGGAGTTAAAAAAGAAAGAATTATGGAGCTCCAAATTTGAACACATTAATGCTGATATGGAAAAATTGCAGAAAAATAAAAGTGATCTCAGTTCGCAGAACAAGTGGTCTGCTTTGCAAGAAGAAAGACATTCCTGGAGAAGGAAGACATGATATAATTTTCAACACCTGGATAGTATTCCTGACTCATATGATCAGTCGTCGTGTTCGCTAATGGTGGCTGGGGCACGTTAAATAGGTCGTGGTCACAAAGTCCCCCATGTTCCCATACCAAATCAATACCTCTGGTGGTACCTGATCAGGGGGTTATCGGCCTCTGATTGGGAACTAAATTATGATATGTGTGAGTGAATGGATGTGTGAAAGGGACCTTCCTGTAAAACGGATGTTTCATGCATGAAGAAGTCCAACCCTCCGGGGCAATGGCACCCCAATTGGGCCATATATGGCCCGCACGACAACAACATATGATCAGTTTAAAAAACTAGCATTTGTTGTTCTTTCACTCTTTGGCTCTACATATTCATGCGAGTAATCTTTTCCCAAGTATGAACAGTACAAAAATAAATTGAAAAATCGTCTTATTGATGAGAACCTGGAATCCTGCTTGAAATTAAAAACAGCGACATACAAACCTGACTTATCCAAACTTTCCAAGTCAACCACCTGGTACATAAAAATGCGTGTTTTGTCATATATTTATTTTAATACAAAAAATTATTTTTGTCAATATATATAAGATTATTACACCTGGTTTTATTTAATGTTAGTAGCTAGTTTAAACCGACTCCTAAAAACATAGTTCTTGAACAAAAATCTTAAACGTTATACTGCTGATCTTTGTTTCTTTTGACTAATGAGTTTACCGTCCACTGGCATAGGGGAATGATTCCGGACCGTCGTCAATAGATCATTGTGTAGCTCTAGTACGACGTTAATTAAAATTACCTTACCTTATAGAAGTGGTGAGAATTTAAAACATGTTTTTGCACCAGAACCTGGACATTAGGGAAATTTTGACGTGTAGCAAAACTACCTGGAGAGTGTTAAGTTAGTTAAATTTAAATAATACAGTGGGCTGATAAACCCTTTGATTATGTTTAAATTTGGGGTAGGTATGTATTTTATTATTGTGTGCCTTAATTAACGTCGCACTGGAGAAACTCGGCGGGCTATTGGCAACGGTCCGTGATAGATCCCCAAGGAAAAGATTCGAGGACAACATCGAGTAATTTTGAACCACGGTCAGATCACGAGATAATACCTAAGCTGGCACCTCATTCTCTAAACTTCCGCACCACGTCAACGTTGTGGTCACGACTACTTTAAGGGAGACCCGAACCCCAAATTTCGAGAAAAAAATTTCAAAAAGTGTTTTTCGGTTTATTGGATAAAACGATGCATCAGATATTTAAGAACAAATGGACAAAATTTCAGAGTCGAGGAGAATTGCTACCAGCTGCTTTTTATCTTTCATTTGACCTACCAACTACATAATCGACAGCCAACCATTGGCTTCGTTTTCCATGAAAACTTCCATTTATGCAACATTATATCATAGTGGATCTACCGATGATTATTCCAAACATTTTAAATACCCTTAAGGTATAGACTCCTAGTTTTCCTATCGATCGGCGAAAACTAAATGACACAATCCAGGTCCTCGTGTAAAACATGTGGTGACGCCATTGAAGGAAACACATTGAAAAAATAGCGCTAAATTTTGTCGCATGCCTATTACTACGAAAAGGCTCGTTTACAGAAAAAAAATAGATGTAGATAAAAGAATGTGTGGTTTATACAGTGGTGATTTTTTTTAAATAGTACTAATCCAATAAAATATTTTTTTTTTCAATTCATTTAATAAGAAATGTATAATTTTTCAGTGAATTATCATAAATCACTCACTTGTCATCAGAGATAAACTGGCTTTTAAAAAATATATATGAGTTTAAGGTAAAAACTCTTGCTTTGACAAGCGTCTCAATGTAATAGAACTTATTAAAAAGAATAGTACTTGCAAAAAGTAAGTTGTTTTCGTTAACTTCTGCTGTATTGTGTACTAAAAATGCAATTATCTCAAAATCAGTTTTTTGGAATTTTGCCAAAGTTTAGAGTACTAAGGATTTTTGATGCAAGCACTTAGAGTTAAACTGTGTATATTTTTAGGTCTAGGATAGCTGTTTAACAGACACAGGAAGAGCTTTTTTTATAAATAGTTCAGAAAAATTTATACAAATTACTAAACATAAAAAATTGTACATTTTTATAGAAATTTAACGTATAATGAGTAAAATATTTTTTTTAATGAAAACCCGTGAATTAAATTTAGAAAATCTATCCCTAGGTCTTTTGTATATACTATAACAATATTGTAGAAATTTATTTCATACAAAAATATTACAAATTGACAGAGGAGTAGGGTTTATAAAAAGTGGGTATTTCGGCTTAAAAAAAAAAAAAAAAAAAAAAAAAAAAAAAAAAAAACTATTAAAATCGTAATATAAAATATAATTGCAAATAAAAACTAATTATTTTTATTGATTATTGATTTAAAATATGTGCTTTATTATCACAAAAAAAATTGGTTATATAAAATGAATAATAAGAATTTTGGGTTTTACCTTACGGGTCTCCTTTAATGCGCACTAGCCCCCTTTTTAAACGAAGGACTTTGGTCGGATTCGAACTCGCAACCCTCCGTTTGCTAATCCGATGCTCTTCCAAACGGGACACCGCGGCCCGTACCTGGTATAGGGGATGCCCCATGCGTCCCACATTCCAATGGAGAACTTATACCAGTCTTCAAATTCAGCGAAAACGCAGTGTTTGTAAATGATGATATATACTTAGGCTTAAATATATCCGTTAAAATCCCACCCAGGACATTTTGGAACATTTTTCTTGATTCTAGTAACTAAAGGTGAATATACTAATAGGATTCCACAGCACATAAACCGATATCTTTGCAAAAGTATTCAGGTTTCAAATGAGTGGGAAGAATTTAATTTTAAGACGAGGACATAAATTTTGATTTAAGAAGATTAGATAACTATTTGTGTAGTCCGATTTCAGAGCTGTGTGATTCCAAAGATTTGTAAGACGACACATTAGACGGATATGTGGTATTCTGTATTTAGTTTTGCTTTTAAGGCAGGTCTAAAGAAGGAGCATTGCCAAGCAAAATCTATACTCGATGTCAGTATGTAGGAATTGTAGCATAAGGTAAGGTAATTTTAATTAACGTCGTACTAAAGTAACTCAGCAGGCTATTGACGACGGTCCGGGATCAATTCCTAAGGGAAAGATTCGAGGACAAAACCACGTCATTTTGAACCAAGGTCAGATGAAGGGAACAGCACCTGAGCTGGTAACTCACTCTCAAAACTTCCACACCAACCCAACGTAAGGACTTTCGACCGCAACAGATTTAGCACAAGAAGCACCGCACAGTGGAGTATTTGAGGCAAAATTCATCCTGGCAAAAAATATTTTTCATGTGTTTCAAAGTTAAAACTATTAATGTTGACTTTTGACTTACTTTGTAATAGTAAATACTCCTAAAAATGATCTCTATAAATCAATCTTTATCATATATATATATATATATATATATAGAGATCTTAGTTTTCTATTGATTTCAGAAGATTTTTTTCAGTCTGATTCTCCTGAGCTCTGATATTCGTCATTTTATTCAAATTCATCTGCTTCTTGGTTGTTTTAGAAGAACCACCATCAGACCCCTCTGGAAGAAGAAGTTATAGGGTCTTACTAGTATAAGGCTTGCTCTTTTTCCTTGGCCTTTGTCTAGAGCAGCTCATATAAGAATCACTGCTTAAAAGAAACCTGTTCAAAACATCTCTGTTGCATACTTCTCTCTTGAACTTTCTGGAGTATTTTTTACGGTACAGTCCAAAATGTTTGTTTCTAGCTTCTGCAGCTTCCTATTATAACTGACCAGTGGGTACCGTTTCTGGCTTATAATTATAGCAGCCCCATGAATCAAAACTTCGTGCATTGTTTTGTTGGAATCATAGGGTGCCAACTATACAGGACCGCATACAGTCGTGCTGTTTCATCAGCATATGCTAGAAACTTTTTTGCATCAATGTGATGCCTACTTGTTATGCTTCCAATATCACTTTCAACCTTCTTATCATTTCAAGATCTACTCCAGTGATTTGTGTGGCAGTTTCTGGATCTGAAAAACGAGCTTTTAATCAATTCATGTTTCGGAAGATTTCTTAACCAGTTCGTACAAAACTAGTCTACTAAATTTCCTTTCCATTTTCAGAAGTTAAAAAATGAAAACCTGTAATGTGCCAGTAAAAGTATAGTTTTATCTCTACAATTTGACTGCAAAAAAGGGTATTTAAGAATCGCTAAAATCAATATCAGTATTGATGGAGTCAAATTTTAAGTTGTGATGTAACAAATTTTTTTTATTTATTTACTGATTGTGCACTTTTGTCTACAATAGTTTAAACTGTTTTAAGGGTATATATATTTTTATTTTTGGCTAATAGTAATAAATTTATAAAATGAAATACGATGTAATCCATCATTATTATTATAATATAAAAATAAGTTTTATACTATCCTTGATGTTTTTTGTCTGGTTAAGTTAAATACTGTATTTGCTCTTATTTAGTAAAACTTTTTTTTTGTCTGAAAGGCTTAAGAATAAATAAAGTTGTATATGTTAGCAAAATTTATACAGATTAAATCTATGGTTGTAAGTCGTTTTCAAATCATACCTGTCAAGAAATATCGTGAAAATAAAAATATTACTTTGTAAAAAAATTCAATATAAAAATGGCAGTTGTTTGCGGAAAATATTTTCTTTAAAATAGACTCTCAATACTGGAACCATTAAGATTATTATTGAAATTATGTGGTCCGACACACTTTCATAAAGCATTTGAGAAATCTAAATTACGTCCAAAAAGGCTTAAAAATAACATTTTTCAAACTTAAAATTTTTTTAAATATGTTAATAATAAAACTAAGTTAATTATTATAGATTTTAAAGTAACGCTTTGACTTTTTACAACACGTAAACCTGATTCAATTTCAAAACATTAATTCTTAACGTCACAAAAAACAGATTTAAACCAACAACAAAGCTGAAACGTAATCAAATGGCACGTTAACTCGCAAAGAAACCTGTATTTCAAATGAGGCTAAGATCTGCTGGGTGTTATACTTATACTCCTGGAAATGATGTAATTCAAGCAGTTTATCAGAAATGATAAAATGCACTTTTAACAATTGTTGAGCAATTTTTAATTTTTACACTTTTGGCGAGGATTTTGCATCAAATACTACACCGAGCGCCGTTGGGGTCATTGTAGAGCATTCATATTGTTCCAACCTACGCTAATGTCTATTGAACTTTGGAAACCATTGTGTTTATCCATAGTTTGTTTTTTGAAATCTGAAATTGATACCTGTGTGCTAATTTGTATTATTTGCATTTGCATCTTTTGTTTGTTTTGTTTTTGTATCACGTACTCCTGCTGATAAAGAATATTGTGTAATATTATACATTACAATATAGTATAATGTAATGCATAATATTGTGTAATATTATACATTACATTATATATTGTCATCTATTATCATTTTTTTGTTGCCCATTTCAAAATAATAACTTTTTAAACAAGAAAAGAGAATTAGCTCTAAAAACTAAAAAAAAAAACTTATAAAAAACACCTAACTCTAAAAAACAATTAAAAAAACCCAATAAAAACTCTTATATATTGTCATTTCAACATCCTTTATCAATTACAAAAAATTTAGTTTGATATGGCTTATATTTCTTATGAGGATTATTTTCTGATGAGGCTTATATTTCATATGAGTTGACGCCAAACGGCGGTTTAAGGTAAGTCTAAAATCCGGCTGTTCTAGTGTTGGCGCACCAGCCGCCTCTACACCATACGCTTACAAACATCCATGCAATGAACCGGAATCGAACCCGGAACCTTCCGAACTAGAGGCTAACACCTTAACCGCAAGACCGGTTGGTCGGCATATAGCATAAGAATGAGGTGGAATTGTAGCATTAAAATTTCACATCTATTCAAATGAATGAACGTGGATGATGAAATAAATGAGCACTCAACAATGACATCAAGTTCAGAACCGGGAGGTGCCGTATGCCCACTTGCAACCCTTGTTGGAGCCTGGTCTGTGGTTGACCCTTAGTTGTCTTGACGCGGTATCTCGTCATAAACAAAACTGACCAAATCTTGATCGACGAGTTATCTCTTCATTGGAAGAAAACTGATCCTTCATCTCAAACAAAAATCGTCAATATCTTGATAACGAAGTAACTCGTCATCAAGAGAAAATTGTAGGTAGGTATTTTAATTCACAATGTACCAAAGCAACATAACGGGTTATTGACGACGGTCCGGGATCAATCCCCTAAGGGAGAGATACGAGGACAACACATAAAATTGTAGGAAAAGTAGCAAAATCGGTCACATCTTGATGAGCGAGGTATCGCATCGAAACCACTTGGAGGGTAAATTTTCCAGGTAGTTGTCTGGACGGAAGAATCGAGTTGCTAGCAAAATTGACACTATCGTGATGATCGAGACATCCCATCATTCTATGTCTTGAAATTTGCTTTAAGAATTCGCATTTCTAGTTCCTATTCTAGGCGTTTCCTTATTGAATTTTTCGTCATCTGGCCGCGGTTCAAAATGACTGGTGTTGTCCTCTGATCTTTCCCTTAGGGAATTGACGTCGTCAATAACCCGTTGTGTTGCTCTAGGCCAGGGGTCGGCAACCTATTGAAACGAAATAGCCAAAAGTTACAATTTAAAAAATTCCCAGTTTTTAAAGAGCCACTAAAAATGTTCGCTTCAATATTATAGTATTTGCTTATATATATTTGATTTTTGATTTAAAATAAACGACTTTAAATACCGAATAATATTTATTCATTTAAAAACACAAATATAGATAGTTACATCAATGGGAGCATTGGCTTTGTATGCCTTTTGAAAGTTTGATTAAATCTGGCTTATAACTTGTTGTTTTAAGTTTCAAGCACGACTCTAGATTTTTATTTGTTAGTTGACTTATAACTTTACTTTTATTATATTCATGCAAGAGAACGCTTGCTCGCACGAATATGTCGACCCGAAGATCGTCAGCACTCCATATGCCAACTTCTTCACCTCACTGTAGCATTCTGGAAGACTATTCCATGTGCCGAATATGAGGGCCTCAACTAGCGGAATTTCTTTTAGAGCTGTGCACTTGTGCTGCGAGATGTGCACGTATTTCTGGACCACCAACTCTTCCAACTTGCTATTGAGTTCTGTGAACTTGCCACTCCACAAGTCTTTGGTATTCAAATCTAGCATTTGCATTTGAAGCGATCCAGCATCAATTCCAAATAACTCAATGTTGATCTCATTTGTATTTGTGTTTAGAGGATTTATTATGAACACGAGAGTACTTTTGTTTGTTTTCAATTGCTCGAATCTCTCAGAGAATCCATCCTTCATGTTTTTTAAAGCTATGCTGAAGTAATTCGTGTCAATAGTTGCATTGGTCTCATCGCGATGTTGCTTCAGATTTTTAGAATGATGTAATTTACCTCTTTCCATGACTTTAACAAAAATATGTAATTTTTTTTCGAAACAAACTACTTCTTCAAGCAAGGCGTAGGCTGGGTTGCCATATCCTTGCAGTTTTAGATTTAGTTCATTTAGTTTCATTGTTGTATCTACCATGAAGTTGAATTTTTACAGCCATTTGTCTTCTTCCAGTTCGGGATGATCAATGCTTTTTTAATTGAAGAATGTTTTTAATTCACTCAAGCACAAAGCAAAACATTGCAATACGTTACCTCTGGAAAGCCATCGCACTTTATTGTGCAGAAGTAGGTCAGAAAACTGGCTATCTATTTCTTCAAGGAAATCTTTAAATTGGCGATGGTAGAGTGCTTTAGCCAAGATGCTGTTAATAATCTTAATTACCAAGTTCATGACCTCAACTGCTTCGGTCGGAAATGTTTGGGCACAAAGCGCTTCTTGATGAATTATGCAGTGAAACGTTAGAACTTCGTGGTTTATTTTTTTTCTGAAGAATTGATGTTACCCTCTATGTATTCCTGTCATACTTCTGGCTCCATCAGTTGCTATAAAAACGATTTTATTTATATCGATTCCATTGTCTTCCAGGCATTTTTGCACAGCATTTGCTATATCTTCTCCATGAGTTTGCCCTAAGAGCGGTAGCAATCCTAGCAGTTCTTCTTTTGGACCTTTGGACGACATATACCTGACGAAAAGGGTAACTTGTGCCGTGTCTTTTATGTCGCAAGACTCATCTATAGCAAGTGATAAGGCAGCAACCAGTTGAATGTCTTCCACCTGCATATGTATTACATTTGAAGACATTTTAGCAATTCTATCTTGTACTGTTTTAGCAGATAATGGCAAATCTTTGATTTTTTTTCATGATTTCTGCTTTCTTTTTAAAATTACGAAACAGTTCTTCAGATGCACGCGTATAAAACAATCTTTGATGTACTCACCATCTGAGATCTCATCATATCATCTAGACGTGTTGTCTAGACTCTAGACGGTGGCTGTTTGGGTGAGACGGAAATGGAATGCAATTGGCTGAAAAATAAACATGGTCACGGAGTCTCATCTCTAAGAACAAAACAATAATTCAAATTTATCTCATTACGGTCATGTTAAGCGCAGAGATTTGAAATTAACGATTATGAAAATAGAAGCTATTGAGAAATTAGGTACTTAAAAATATATTTTCTTAATTTTTAAGGGTTTTGATGATAAATTATTAATTTTTTCGTATGGAACTGGAGAGCCGCAACTTTACATCAAAAGAGCCGCATGCGGCTCGCGAGCCGCAGGTTGCCGACCCCTGCTCTAGGCTAACACCTTAACCACTAAACCGGTTGGTGTTGTCCTGGGATCTTCCCCTTTGGGTATGATCCCGTCGTGTTGCTTCAGTTCGACGTTAATTAAATTACAAATATCAAAATCACGCATGTCAAAACGGTTTCTAATTGCACTGCCGAGCAATGTGCCAAAAAATTCTAGAGAATTACGTCTCGCAACAGGCAGGTCTCATTTGCAATGCAAAAATCCATGCCGCTCGAATTGTCCCCTCTCTCTTATTAACTCTGTTTGAGCACTTTCTTCGGGGCAGGACACGCGTGTTCATTCGAGCTTTACGAAAGAAGAATGAGCCCCGATGCATCATTTTCATATTCCCTCTCGCATTTATACAACCGCTTCTCCGCCGCCGTAATCTTCCGCATCCCCCACAAGAACAATAGTTACCCGGTTACGAAAATGGAATGGTTGAACATATCTCCCTTCCTTTCTCCCGTATTTACACGCATTGGCCGTTTTTATTTCCGGGAAGGAGTTTTTCCCTGAGATTGTCGAAAGGGTTGGAACTATTTTTCCGGAAGAATAATTGAAATAAAGTGGAAAATGTTTCGGAAAAATGTCCGTCGAGTTTAATGGCCGTGCGATGAAGAAGCCAGAGATGCAGAAACTGATAGTGGGATATTTTTAGAGCGTTTCAGAGTGAGCTCTGGGATGAGCTCTTTTTGTATTCCGATTCAGTTCATGTGTGATTTTTATGTGTGGGAGGGATAAACGCGATTTTTCAGAATGATTCTCACAGTAACGAGATTGAAAAAGTATTGCTCGTTTTAAAACTCCTTTAAACACAGCTCTACATATAACGATGATTGCCGATACGATGTCAGTCCAAAATAAACAAGAGTGAAAGCAAACATTTTTTGGAGACTTTCTCGATCATTGCAGATATTATGTATTGGGTTTATGCTGAATTGATTACTCCAAACGTTTTTGGACATTTAAATTAACATTTACAACACACGGATTAAAATGTAGGAACACGAGGAAAGCATTATGAATGCTTAGTTCTCAAATATCGAGTTGCTACAGAGACGTCTGAACAAGACGGAGTCCGAAAGCTAACTAAATGTAGTTTCATACCTGGGCGTACGCTTGAGGGCACTGAGTGACAGGGAACTTGTGAGATCCACTCAACCCAAACACCTGGCGCTAATACTTTATAATGCAAACGTTGGTCCCGATTTTGGCACTCGGTGGTATTGCATCTCGAAAAAGAAATGGTGTCTTCTTCACACGTGCAAAGTTTCGATGGTGTTTGAAATAAGAAATTTCAGCGAGCACTTGAGACGAAAATTGTGTCACATTGGGTTATTTTTATAAAATTAAATCAAGCATTCAAAATGGCAGAAAATAAGGAGCATTTTCGACCTACAATGCTTTTTTATTCCTGAAAAGGCAAGAATGCTTCGAAGAAGCATAAGAATCTATGTGTTGTGTAGGGTGATGGTTCTGTCGACGATCCCACGTGCCGTAAGTGGTTTGGAAAGTTTCGTCATCTGGATCTTTAGCCAGAAACCATAGAACTTGTATGAGCGCGGGACGATGCAGCGACCGGGGAGATGGAGAAAGGCCATCGAACAGAACCACACCCTACACTATGGATTCAATGCTACGCCATCAAACCCAAACATCCAATCCACGACACACACGAACCCCTACAGTTCAAACACGCATGTCCATACCTCAATAAATACGAACAACGTCCTCCAAAATCACGTACGAAGAGGACTCAAAATATGCAATATCCAGAATCGACGAGATTTCGTCTCAATCGTCTTACATTTTGCAAATTGATTTTGGCCCTTGTGCTTACGACAAACTTCTCAGGCAAAGAAAAAGGAGAGAAATTTCCGCCACTTCCGATGAGGAAGTACGAGTCCAATACATTTATTTTCCACATTCGCCGTGTCACAGTTAGAGGTAGGTTCGGTGAATGAGGATTTCTTTTCATAGAACTCCATCTGGTGTATGAATTATACATGAGAAAGGGATATGTCCTGCACAGAGCGCTCCGCTTAGAAATAAATGAAGAAGTGTGAAATGGTTTTGAGATAGGGAAAGTAATAAAATATGCCTCCACGCTCTCCACTGAGCAGAGATTTATTGAAAACGAAAGAAATTTGAAAAATATCGCATGACTGAATTTTAAACGTGTTTGCATTGAACGTATTTTTTGAATCTTTAAACTTGGATGCATCGATTTTTCCCCTGATATCTTAAAAATTAATTTACGACAAACTAGGATAATGTTGTCTAGCCTTGACGAGGTGGTACTTTCAATTTCGGATAGTTAGTTAATTATTGGCAAAATGAGTAGCACAACGGACAATTGGCGACTGTCCGGTATCAATCTCTTAAGCTTCGGTTTCCTAAGAAAGCGTAGCCGTGATCTAGCGGCCGTGAAGTATCGGTGGGTGACGTCACTAAAACGTTGTTTATACTAACACATGGTGTTGGTTTCCTAGAGAGCGTTGTTTGTGAGCGTAACGAAAATGATCGGAGCCGCCATTTCCGTGACTGTCGTCATAGCGGTCTCAAACAGTTGGAGAACGTTTTTTCTCTTGTAGCGGCCAGATTTCATTTCCTGCTCCAAGAGATTCCAGCCAAGAGGAGCAATATAAATAAACATTTTTGACTGCCATTGAATAATTCGTTTTTGTAAAATCGGGATCGTTATACACAGAATAAAAATTTCAACGGATTCGAAATCTGCGGAAATTTTGACACCAGATCGATACCTTAAATGTGATTTTCTTTGAATAAATAATTAATTATTTAATACATAATTAAATAATCAAATGGTAAATAATTGAATAATAAAACTGTTTTTGATATCGATCTGGCGTAGAAATTTACGCTGATTTGAAATCTGTTGAAATTTTCACTCTACCTTCAACGATCCCGAAGTTAGGAACTTTGAACTAGAGAATAAAAAACCACTTTGTTTTGTTTCTCGAATAAAATGAACCACGACAGCCGTATGTGTTGCCCATTCTCCAACGTATTCTGTCCGCCTAAGTTGACACCTTGGATTTTTGTTTAGACGGCCGTTTAGTTATGCCCGCGGCATCATGACGTATCACGGCTGTTAGATAACGGCTCCACTTTCTTAGGAAACCAAAGCTTAAGGAAGAGATCCGAGGACAACGCCTCGTCATTTTGAACCACGGCTCAGATGACGAGAACAACACCTGAGCTGGCACCCTACTCTTCAAACTTCCACACCACTCCAACGTGAGGAAATTTGATTCCTTGATAGATTTAACATGCACCAGTCTTTCTGTACGGGATAGTCTTTTTCTGGACCGAGTTTTGAGCTCGTAACTTTCCGGTTGCGGATACGTTGCTCTTCCAGCTGGGTGTGTGTTACACGGCTATTTTAATCCATGCAATGGCAATTTGTAGTTTATCTCTACTATTATAAAAAAAAAGTGTTTGGCTGTTTGTTTTCTGCCCGCAATGTCCTGACAAATTTATGGCGCTTAAAATAATGAGATTTGCCAATTAGGTTGTCCGAAAATTTTTGCCATTTTTGGGTCGAGGCGAATTTTAAAATATAATCTAGAACATTTTAAAATGAATTTAAAAACATATTTAATTTAAATTGTTTTCTTTGGAATGGCAACAGCATTAGAAATCGCAGTTTCTAAATTTATTTTTTCCGTGCTTTCGTTTGATTTTGCGGAGGAACGCTTTCAGCTGAAGACCAAAACAAATAAAAAGTTGTAACTGAAGTTATATAGTTCTTTTTTCTATCTCCTAGATCGTTAAAGTTGAGTAAAAATTTCAACGGATTTGAAACATACGAAAAATTTTACATTATATCAATATCTAAAAATGTGATTTTCTTTAAATAAATAATTTTAAAGCTGAATTTTTTTATATTTTTTTCCAATACGAACGCCCCTGCGCAGGATGACCTTCGTTTTATTTGAGATTCGAGAAATCACAGATTTCATTTCCTGCGCTCTGGAAAACAAATAAAAAACATTTTGACTTGCGTTGTTTAGTACCTTTTTGTAAAATCGGGATCGTCAAAGATAGATTGAAAATTTCAACGGTTTTGAAATATGCGGAAAATTTGACACCAGATCGATACCTTGCATTAGATTTATTTTCTTTTAATAAATAATTTGTCAATTAAATATTTATATTTTCGCAAGAGATTGTGACGTCACGCCGATTGGATGTCTTCGCAATCGGAATTTGTCCGAATTTGACTATGACGAGGCCATTACGGCGTTGCCCGTGGTGTTGGTTTGCGAAGCAAACTAAATGTGATTTCGAAGGCAATTCATTCCATTAGGCTACGAATTTACATTTGATTAGCGAAGCAAACCAACACCACGGGCCATGCCATGCACACCAACGCCATGATGACTGTTATGGAATCTGGCCGCATTTGACAATGTCGATGCTATCACAGCGTTGCCCGTGGTTCATTCCAATAGGCTACGAATTTCCATTCACCAACACCACGGGGGCGATGCCATGATGTCTGTTATTCAATAGACTACGAATTCCCATTTGGCTAGCGAATTCGTAGCAATCACCGGGGGTTAGTGAGGTTACACCTGAACCCACGAAAAGAACTGTCACGGGCAACGGCGTGTTGGTCACGCAGTGGCTAGTGATTTATTTTTTCTTTGTATGTTTATGTCTACAGATAAACTCAACAGAAATGCAGCCTATGATACATTTATAATTCATCAATAGTATTTAATTGCTTGATCAGAATTTGCAAAACTAAAGCACATCTGTACTTTTTTTAATGAAAAAGTACCGAAAGAAAATGACATTCGCACACAAAGAAAAGGAAAGGCCCCTTTTATGAGTTGAAAGAAAGTCTAAACTTGGTAAATACATCCTCTTCACAAATAGAAGTCGTTTGTGGTTTCTAATAACTTTTTCGTCCACGATTGAGTTGAAGAAACCCACGGGTATTAATTAATGCGTGAAAGAGAATTAGATTACATTTGTTATACGTTTTGAAATTGGATACAGTCGATACCATAAACGAAGAAAATCAACACAACGCGAGCGTTCAAATAAATGAAAAAAAAGCTATTGTACACGGTGTAGTGTAGGCAAATAAAAAACGGAAGAAACCTAAACCAACAATTCCAGTAATAGTCGAACTGTAATCGCACAGTAAATAGTAGAAAAAGGGCCCTCCGAAACATAGCTAAGAAGATCGCATACTGTTTTCTAAGGTAGGAGAAACATTGTTGGAGCAGAAAAATGTCAGATAGAGGATTTTGTTTTTCGTGTTTGAGATATAAATATTGTCGTACAAATGTCACCGCTGAGTAATGGCTAGTAAACACTGCTTCCATAGAAACGCTATCAAACATTCTCAGACGCAAATGAGGAAAATCAAAAGTGCCTGCTCACTTTATGTAAGTGGTTCGTCTGATCCATCTTTTGTCCTACAGCTTGCTTGTATTGATGACGAATGCTTACAGAATAATAATTACGAAAAGTTATAAAATGTTGGGGTATAGCAATGACCCTTAGATTCCCATGACGAAATAACTTTCAAAATTACAAACGTTAGTTTCTCCATCAAGGGCTTTTCTCGTTGCCTAAAGCTAACAATTTCTCTTGTTTATTACTGTATTACATTTATACGCATGCTTGATTAGATACACATTTCACGTAATACGCTTTTGATCATCGACCTTCTCGTGAAATAGACAGAGCATGTGGTCGGAGTCGCTGTAGTAAGATCTCAGAAGGGTGTAAAGCTAGGCCTCCACTTGCGATTTTCAGTCGCAAAAATAAAACTCATTGTTTCAAATACAAGTGCCAGAGAATCGCAGCAATTAAAAAGTTGCGACCGGTCCTATTTTCACTGCGACGCGATTGTCGCTCTACTCAATGAATCACTCAGACTGGCATCTACTGGCAGCCACTTGCGATAGTTAAGTCGCGCGTTTTCCAGGTCAGTTTTTCTTAACACATTAAATTATGCTTTTTATTCCCCTAATTCAAGTTTCTTCCAAAGTCAACTTTCCTTGAACTTTTTTTTTGCCCTTTCTCTTTCATAAATCGCAATGACAATATACGCAGCACTCGCGATTAAGCGCTGAATTTGTAAAGAACGGGACACTTAAACGATTTGTTGCACGCACAGTGGAACAAGCTGAGCACGAGTCGTCTCACCATTAACACTTCGTTCCATGGTTCTCCCTTCTCGCTTTTCCGCATTTTCGTACAGGGGCGAACAGAACATTTTGCACGGCGTACTTTTGCGCGTCCGATTTTTGCCTATAACCACGTGACAGATTTTCAAACCGCGCGACCGGATGAAACAGCATAACGCTGTGCTCGCACATGATCCGTCTGTTTCATTAAAAGCATTAGATGCTTGTGATATGCAAAAATAAAATATCCTTAATATTCACACTTAAATGAAAATGCAATACATGTACTGATAAAAGAGAAATATAATACATTATCCTGTTGTGAGTTGATTTGTATACTTTATATTTTGTACAAAACTCAATGTATCACTTATTTTATGATGCACATATTATTTTAAATCGCTAATCTCTGTAACGCGGTGTTGAAAATTCACTGGGCCTCAATGAGGAAGTTACATGTAAACCCATTGCACACTTAAGCACGCTTATTGTGAAAATATCATTTTGTTACTATTTGGTGTTCTTTATTTCGTTACAAGCATTTCAGATTTTGCTGTAAAAATTTTACCCATCTTAGTTTTATTTTAATTATTCAAATTACTAAACAGCTAGGTGAAGTTATGTTAGGAAGTTTATTTACGTCGCACTGGAAGGAGCAACACAACGGGCAATTGCCTCAGGTCCAGGATTCATCCCGAAGAGAAAGATCCGAGACCAAATCTTGTCATTTGTCCAAATCGTGTCACGTTGGAGGCCACGTCAGATCTAACGTGGACCATCTCCCGTGAACACGATGATTTTTGGTTGGACCGAAAATCGAACTCGCGACCCTCCGTTCGCTAATCTGTTATTCTTCCAACTGGGCTGCCACAACCCACTTCACAGCTAAGAGATTTGAGACAAATACGGAAGGATGCTTTATGATAACGAATTTTTAATCTGAGTCTATTGAATTTATCATACGGAAAGTCTGAAATACTAATATTAGCAGTAGAAATTATGAACTTATTCAGCTTATCTAACGAAAATAAGAAAACTAAGGAATCCATCATAAAACAAACAGGAAACAAAACGTATAAATGAAACAACTCGAGAAAAAAAAATTTCTGTCGTTTGTAATTAAAAATATTTTTACAATTTTCTTTCGTTAATATTGCCTAATTTTTTCGTTGTACTTAATCGTTGTGTTTGTAAATTAATCATATTCAAGTGAACGACAATTTCAATACATTCTTCAAGAGCAAAATTAACAAAGCAATTTAATAATCCCTGATATTTAAGTGTTGATTTATAATGTGAACCGGACAAAATGAGCAGTAAAAATTTTGAAATTAAGCTAAACAATGAAAAGGGGCTAGTTGTCATAAGTATTTATAAGTATTTTTTCTAGATCATACTTTAAAATACAAGAAAACCCCACCGTTCCGAATGCCTGGGAGAGCGTTGAATTCATAGAGAAAATTCAGCCTCGATTTGCTCCAAGCAAATATTGAGCTGCATCCCAATTCAAGCAACATTTTATTGAATAACAGAATAAACATTAATAAACTGCGATCCCATTCGAAAAACAGGTCTCTCTCTCACAGCGAGTGAGTGCAGCGATTATACACTCAGCTTTACAAAAATAAATTCCTCATGGTTGCAGACAAGATAAGCATGCATTTGATGATTTCATTCCTTCTGGTCGTGCGTGACTTTTTATTCGTTTTGGAGTTTAAGGGTTGGGAAGTTTTTAAGTAATCAAAACGAGCCATGGGCACATATCCTCAGATAAACAAGTAAAGTTTCTTTTTCGACTTAAGTGGCATACTCGGCCTAGGAACCAGGTTCTTAATATTTGCATGTACCGCGGATTTTTCTTCCAGACAGCGCTTTATGGAATCTATTTTTAATGCATTTGATTGGCCCCTTAGAGGTTTTGTTTTGCTCCGTTAGATGTAGGTGGCGGCAGTGTTTCTGCGACTGAGCGTATTTCCGGTACGTATTCTGAAAGTGACGTCACATTAACGACCCTGTTTTTTGATTACGTGGTACAATTGTGGGTAGAGAGCAGTAGTGTGCTTGGCCAGACATGATCTGATGCATCTGCGGGAAAACGTCATTTGCAACTGTGCTGTCTGCAGTTATTTGAGATTTTACAAATAGTGAAAATGCGGACATGCATATGATGTACGGTGCTGATAATGAGAACGGTAGAGCAGCCCTACGGCTGTATCAGGAACGATTTCCTCATATGCCCGTTTCTCCTACCAACGCGACTCAATGTGGCTCACATAATCGTATTTTTTTGTAAGAGGTTTTACTAGAATTGCTGTAAGGTGTTCCGATTGTCGTTCGTAATCACATGTGGTTTCAGCAGGATGGTGCGCCAGCCCATTTCAACGTGGTTGTCCGCAATTACCTGAATGCCAGTTTAGCGGGGAGATGGATTGGGCGTGGTGGACCAGTCCGATGTCCACTCCGATCGACAGATTTATCGAGCATCGATTACTTCTTAAGGGGGCATCTGAAGACGATCATCTACAGGATTCCAGTTGACTCTATTGAGGACATCGCTGCTTGACTATCCAAGCGAAATGCCTGACAGCTTTGATGAGCTCCTTCGATGCTACCAAGCTGTATTACTACTGGTGGTCGCAATTTTGAGCATTTATTGTAAACATTGCTGCAAAGAAGCACTTTGCAAGGATGTTGCAATGTTTTTCTGTTCATGTCCCATTTTTTGTGTTCGTACCTCCACGCGTCACTTTCGACCATACATTTCAAAAGAAAAATGTATGCTTTAGTAAGCTGTACTACCCCTTCAAGTTTGTCCCATAATATCGTAGAATCACCCAGTATTTTTCATTCAAATTTTGTTTGATCAACTATAATCAGTCAGTTTAGATTGATTCCTGAACGCTACTTAAGAGACTTACACACACAAGGAAAGCTTTACTGACACAGAAGATAGAAATACACCGTGGGGGAGGAATAGAATCTGCACCGCCTACAACTCGAAGGTTGCTAGCTCATTGGGCATACCCACTGAGCCACTATTATTTAATAAAAGATTAAATGATCAAATGGTAAATAATTAAATAATAAATCTGTTTTTGGTATCAATCTGGCTTAGAATTTTCAGCAGATTTTAAATTCGTTGAAATTTTTGCTCTATCTTCAACGATAGTAAAGATAGAAATTTGAAGTAGAGGAACAAATTTAATGCTTACGGAAAGCTGACCTCTCAAAAACTCCTCATGTGAACAGGACCTTAATGCAGAAAAACTATTTGGAAATGAGCCACAAATCATATTTTTAATGTCACCAAAAGTTTCTCAGAAGATCCTTTCCTATTCTTTGTAAAGACCAATTTGGAATAATTCATTTCCAAACCACTGAAGAATGAATTACGTGAAATGTTGTAGATGTGTATTCAAATACACTGCCTTCCATTTTGTTGCGTTTCAGCCACTGGACACTAACAAGTATTTGGTTTCATCTGCTTACATTTATAGCATCGTTTCTAAAAGGACATGCATTATCAACAACTTATTGAAATTAACCAAACATTAATTGAATTATACATTCCAGGCTCGAAAACATACACATGGTATTACAATTGTCTGTTCGAATAATGACAGAGGGGAAAAGTCACAGTTTTCTAATTCGAAATAACTTAATTTATTTACAATGCAATTAAATGATGTTATGTCAGCAAAAGTATGTCCTCGAAAGGAAACCCATTGAACAGAGCCAACTCACTTTCCGTTGAATACAACTAGAGAGTCTTATTAGAACCATTCTAGCCCGTTTCAAACGCTTACAATGTGGGATAAGAATCTCGCATCGCCTAAGTGCACAAATTTAGCGCTTAGCGTTGGCATAGTGTGGGAGTTTGGAGAGTGGGGTGCCAGCTCAGGTGTTGCCTCATCATCTGACCGTGGTCCAAATGACGTGGCGTTGTCCTTGGACTTTCCCTTCGGGCTTGATCCTGGACCGTCGATCGCTGATAGCCCGTTGTGTTGCTCCAGTGCCGATGTTAATTAAAATAACTACCGTTGATAATTTAGTAATTTTTAATTAATGTCGTACTGGAGAAACACAACAAGCTACTGACAACGGTCCGGGATAAATCTCCTAAGGGAAAGATCCAAGAACAACACCACGTTATTTTGAACCATGGTCAGATGACGAGGCAACACATGGGGTTGTAATTTTAATTTTAGTTAACTTAGTACTAAGAGCAACACAACGGACTATTGACGACGGTCCGGGATCAGTCTCTTTAGGGAAAGATCCGAGAACGACACCTCGTAATTTTGAACCATTGTCAGATGACGAGGCAACACCTGAACTGGCACCCCACTCTCCAGACTTCCACACCAACCCAACGTGAGAACTTTCGGCCACGACAGATTTAAGGTGCACCAGCCGCCTCTACACCATACGCTTACAAACATCCATGCCCGGACCCGGATTCGAACCAGGAACCTTCCAATATTTTGAGGCTAACACCTTAACCACAGGACCGTTTGTTCGGCTACCTACCGTTGAATCAGGTGAATAGAAACAGTTTTTAATTTAACGACACTACTAAGCCGTTTTCTTTACACTTTGAAAATCCGGTTGTGGTCTATACTATAAGCTCCCATGCTCAAAAAATTTCAATTTTTTACCGTAAGGGCAAACAAAAATTTTTTTTCAGCACTGCTTCTATTTGCAGTCAAGTCCGCATGAATAGAAGCAATCACCTATTTTTCATTCTGTTTTGATTCTGATCACTCGCTAGGTGACCAGAAGCCAGTTATTGTCACTTAAAAAAAAAATCTTTTTATATAAGGTTTCCAAAAAAAAACCTATGTTACAGTTTACTCCATTTTAAGTTCAATGGTTAATTGGTATTAAAATTCATATCAGAGATTAAACAGTATGATTTTAAATTTTTGCATTCAACAGAGTAATGTTATAAGCCACAGCACCTTTTCCCGCAAAACTGCCTCTATTAAAACTGTTCTCCACCCTACATATCCAAACCAAAGTCTCCAATCGAACGTCACCCAAGAACTGTTGGGGATTTTGTTCTTCGGTATTTCATCATGGTTAATACCGACCTGCTCTATATAAATTTATTCTATTTATGACGTCATTGATTTTCTGCCGAACTGTTGTAGGTAGTGTATAAATATGTTTGACAAGTATGTACTGTATCTCTCAATGTTCGTTGTCGTTATGCTCTTCGTTGAACTATTGTGTTGTGCCGTCGTCATGATCGGAATTATTATTTATTGGATTCCAGCCAGTCTGCAGAAATAAAGCTACTATTTACTTTTCTTAAGCTACTGTACTGTTGACTTCTTTCCACTGACACGATGGGTCGAAATAAACTCGCCAACCAGAACACAATGCTCTTAGAGTGTCCAGCATCTCCTTGAAGAAACATAATGGGATGAATAATCCAGATCCCCACTCTACTGAGTGACTTTAATTGCGCTATCTATTCACGATGAATCGCAGCTTGAGCATCGGTCCCGTAAGCCTCGTTAGCTGACGTGAGTCTGACCAGTTGTATATCCTTCATGACACGGTACGGGGCTTAGGTTCAGGAATGATTGACAACAGCACAGTGGGAAGGGATATATCATCGTCCATATGCCTTACGGGGTGTTCGGATGTTACTTCGTGGGGCAATTGGAATTGTAAGTTTGGGTTTTGTGCCACAAGGTCCATAAGAGGACAAGCTACGGGGAACACAAGACACAGTATGACCCAATGAAAGAATAAAATATTTAAGAATTCAAAGGTCGATGACAAAGATATTGGGTAGATTTAAAGCATGAAAAGTATGGAGATGAGAATCAAAATGTTTAAATAATCAGATAAGATCAATACCATGTACATCATCGTTTGAAGCATAGTCAATGCTATAACCCAGTTAGAAGAGTAAAGGATTAGCAACTGGTGGATTGCGAGTTCGAATCCAGTCAAAGACCGTCGAGTACAAGGGGGGCTGGTGCATGTCAAATCTGCCGTGGCCTCTAATGTCCTCCCGTTTGGGTGGTAGCTAGGTTTCGAGAGTGGGATGCCAGTTCAGGTGTGACCTCGTCATCTGACCGTGGTTCAAAATGATGTGGTATCGTCCTCGGATCTTCGTGGTTGATCTTGGACCGTCGCAAATAGAACGTCGTTTTATTCAAGTGTGACGTTAATTAAAATACCAACCTACCTAGACTTACTTGGAGGCACATTGTCCTGTTGGAAGAGGCCAGACCCATCACGATGAATGCAGGACATAAACGAGTGTAACTTGTCAATAAAGGATGCACATATACCTTCCACATGTCAGAGACATTTATAGACGTACTAGCGGCCACATTTAATGTCAGCTGAACAAACGCCATACCATTATCGGATTTTTCCCTTCGTGAGTGATCCCCGGAACAACGTCAATAGCCCGCTGCGTTGCTCCAGTACGACCTTAATTGAAATATCTACTTTCACTAATGCAAAATCTGTACCATTTAGCTGGATAAAGATAATACAGTACCTCCACTAATTACTTGTCAAGTTTCTTTTTCAAAACAATGTCTGTCATCAGTAATTACGAAAATTGTCTCTGTTCCTAATAAATTGTCAAGCAGTGTACTTTGAAAATTCATGATCTTAATGCGAAAGGTTTAGATAAATGTATAACTTGTAATTTTGTTCAATGCTAAAGGTTACTCTAAAGACTTGTTTCGGTAATTCTTTAAAAGAAATGTTCGTGTTCCATTATGAAATGAATTTATATAAAACAAACTATTCTGAAAACGCAGCAGAATCGATGCTACGTATTGTAATTATTATGGGATATCGTGTAAGCAGTATTCCGAAATAATTTAAGTAGAAATACGAAACACAATTAAGGGTTCCGAAAACTCAGTAAATAGAAACAAGAAACACGTGCCTGTTTACAGAAAAGTTTTAAGCGAAAGGGGTATATGTCTATAGGTACTTTATATGAACTTGGAGAGATTTCTTTGATCAGTTTCTTTCCTTTGCAGGTCAATCATAACGACGGTTTGGTATTTATAATTAACGTCGTACTGGAGCGACACAACGGGCTATTGACGGTTCAGGATCAATCCCCCAAGGAGAAGATAGGAGGGTACCACGTCATTTGAAAACACGGTCTGATGTCGAGCCAACACCACACTCACCAAACTTCCACACCACGCCAACGTGAGGACATTTGAGGCAACAACAGATTGTATGTGCACCAGCCAAGTTTGTACACGAAGGTCTTTGGTAGGATTCGAACTCGCAAATCTTCGGTTGGTAATCCGTTACTCTACGAACCGGGCTACCGCGGCTCACATAAATAAGGCCTTCTGATGTGCAGGATAAGAAAAATAAAACTGTAGTAGAACCCAGATTGTGTGAAGCACATGTGGAAAAGCCTTTGCGTTCATATGCAACTGGGCCGACCAACCGATCTGGTTGTTAAGGCGTTAGCCTGTAGATAGGAAGATTGCTGGTGCTAATCCGGGTCAGTCCATGGATGTTTGTAAGCGTATAGTGCAGAAGCGGCAGGTGCATCTTGAATCTGTCATGACCGAAAGTACTCACGTTGCGTTGGTGTGGAAGTATTGAGAGTGGGGTGCCAGCTCAGGTGTCGCCTCGTCATCTAAACCATGGTTCAAAATTACGTGGCTATACAACGAAAGGCTTAGGCTGGGACGGTGGTAACTAGTTGAATATATACTCATGTCCATAAGTTAAGGATAATGCCAGCTCCTGCAAATAAAGGTATAGCAACAAAACAAACGTGACTTATTCATGAAGCCCATTTATTAAACAAAAGATAAAGAACAAAATAGATGGTGTATGTATGATATCATTCATAAAAACTACGAATTTTGCTCACTCGAGCAATTAAAAAAAATATCGACCTTACAAAAACTTAACATGACATGGTTGGTATGATGGTTAATACATTGTATGTCTCCCAGACGATGAAATACAGTTCGTATAACGCCTAGGCATGCTGAGGATCAAATTATTGAGCTCATCTTGGGAAAGATCACTTCACTCAGCAAGTAATGCTCTCCGAAGTTTCGGTTCACATGTAAGTGACGGGCTGCAATTCGTCGGCTAAGAATGTCCCACACATGCTCTATCGGAATGAAGTAGGTGAGAAAGCTGGCCGTTACGGTGTTGTTCAATGATGTGTTGGTGGTAGCGGGTACCAGGTGTTCTCCATATGAACGTCCACCGTGAATCAGACTGCAAGCTAAACCTGGACAGGTCGGAAAACATCACACAAGCCCACTGTGACAATGTCCACATTGCATGTTCTCTACTCCAGGCTAACCGCTGGCGACAGTGAGTTGCCGTGAGCGGAACACATCTGACAGACCTGCTAACATAGTATAGACCAACATATCTCAAACGTCTGTACACGATTTGCTTTGAAACTGTCGTACCCGTGGTTGAAGATAGCTAACGAGAAAGGTCGGATGCTGTGTTCCGCCTACTTCTTTTTGCAGTTACAACCAAATACCGGTCGTCATTCGGCGTCTTAACTCGGAGCCGATCTGTACTGTAACGTCTACTGTGTGACATTTCCATCAATTTTTAACTGCTACCAAAGCCTAGAGATGACACTTTGGGCTATTCGAAGTTCCATTGAAACTTTCGTTTGATTACGCCCACATTCCAGGCGGCTTATGATTCTACCACGTAAAAAAATCATTGATATGCTTCCTCTGTGCCATAACTATTCGGCTGTGGCACTGAGCGGCTTACAGAACGCTTGTGAAAAATTTACTTCTTTGCTACCATTCCTTATTTACACCTCTCTTACACTCTCGTCATCGTGACGTACTATCAGCGTCATCTGATGGCTTCCTGTAATTTGGATATTATTCTTGAAGATGTGTGCTATAATTCTACAGGTGAAATTTTTCTGTAGAGTTCGATTTTCGAGTGATTCTGACTTTTCCTTAATTTATGGACATGATTGTATTTCACAGTATATCCTATGTTAATTCGTTCCAAAGCAACACACAGGGTTATTGACAACTGTCCGGGATCGATCACTTAAGGGAAAGATCCGAGAACAACAACATGTCATTTTGAATCACGGTCAGATGACAAGCCAACACCTGATCTAGCACCCCACTCTACAAACTTCCACACTAACCCAACGTGAGGACTTACGGCACGACAGATTTAAGGTGCACCATCCGCCTCTGCACTCT
Organism: Metellina segmentata; assembly: GCA_947359465.1. Classification (NCBI taxonomy): domain Eukaryota; kingdom Metazoa; phylum Arthropoda; class Arachnida; order Araneae; family Tetragnathidae; genus Metellina; species Metellina segmentata. The sequence continues at coordinate 127,941,809 of OX375877.1, read as the reverse complement.
ACGCTTACAAACATCCGTGCTCTAACCCTGATTCGAAACAGGAACCTTGCGATTTAGAGGCTTACACCTTAACCAGCAGTCCGGTAGGTCGGCCAAGTTTCCAATTTGTGACCATCCCAAATAGATTTTAGTGTCTGGCCATGTTCTTTGACAGTTACTAAGTTTTTAAGTCCACATCTTCTTTTGGTGTGCGCGGGAATCACATCCCTGAGGTACTCGAATGATCTTTCCTCCCTTTTATTTATACCCTCGCCTACCCTTCTGCCTTTTCTTCAACACCCTCATTGTGTTCTCTCTTGTGTTTGGCGCAGCTTGGCCAAATATGGTAGGAAGGTGGCTATTTTAATTAACGTCACAATGGAGTAATTAGGCGGTCTTTTGGCGACGGCTCGGGATCAAACTCGCAGGGAACGAACCGAGGACAACGCCTCGTCATTTCCAATCACGGTCGAATGACGAGGTTACACTCTGAAGCAACACAACGGGCTATTGTCGACAGTCCGGGAACCATCCCGAAGTGAAAGATCCGAGAACAACGTCATTTCCATCCACAGCCAGATGACGAGGTCAGAAGCAATCTATCACCCCACTCTCCACTCTTCTTCAGCACTCCAACGTGCATTGAAATGCAGGGTGTATTATTCATCAGTACCTTTCCATGTTATCGTGCCAATCTTGTTTCGCGTTTTTTTATGGTGCTCCGTATTGTTATAATCGAGAATTTTTGTGTTCATGCAAGTGGATATTAATGTATGACGACTCTCAGAACAAATAAAAGAATATCGAGCGCAAAAATCAGCTAACATAAATAAATCCGAGCGCATTAATTAAGATACTAATTCCCTTAACAGCCTTCTTTCGATCTTTGTTTGCACGCGCGAAAGCTTCACACTCAATTGCACCCGGGCAATCCGATTTGTGTTCATTTCCATGACGACGATAAAGCTGTCATCTATTGACTAAACATTGCGCTACCCTCAGACAAAGAACGTTCCATTCTCCTGTCGAGTTTTTAATCATAAGGCCGCCTTTTATCGATGACCGAAAAGAAAAATCGAATACGCGGTCAGTCACTCGCGTGACATCCCTCTCTTTGGCTCTGAAAGAAGAGTTCAGTGTTTCCTGAATAGCAAATACGTGGACCCAGTGAGCGAATGACTAAGGTTATGTAAAAGAATGGCCGCTTTAACAACATAGGTGTGTCGTTTGAAAACAGCGTTCCGTGATGACAATGGAACTCCTGAAGCCTCATCCAAATCATTTCACTCACAATATTTCTTCAGGTTTGCGGAGGTTTTTAACTGTCTGGTTTGTGGTTTAGTGGCGAAGGATCTTATTTGCCCAACTTGTGTGGGGGGGAGGGGGGGGGGCAAGTAACCGACAGACTAGGTCAAGTAAGTAAGTAAGTTTGAAAAAAATGAATGGAGAGGTGAGTAATTACACTGGAGAGACATAACAGGATATTGGAGATGGTCCAGGATCAGTCTTGAAAGGAAATATTGGAAGACGACATCTCGTCAGTTTGAACCACGGTAAGATGACGAGGTCAACACCTGAGCTAGCACCCAACCAAATGTGCACTCCACCCCAGTGTGAGGACATTCACCATAGTGTGGATGGGGGCTGGTGCACGTTAAAACTGTCGTGGCTTCAAATGTCCTTCCGTTGGCGTGGCGAGAGTTTGGAGAGTGAGGAGGTGACAGCTCAGGTGTTGACCACGTCATCGGACTGTGGTCTCGTCCTCGGACCATCCCCTTCGGGGATGATCCCGTACTGTAGTCAACAGTCCACTGCGGTGCTTCAATTCGACTTTAATTAGCTGCCTATATCACCACCCTTTCTTTTAAAATTACTTCGCACTGCCTGTCTTGTGACTTCGAGGTCAACCTGAGCTGGCACAACACGACTTCCAACCACGCAACCAGGAAATTTGACAACGACATGTTTAACGTGCACATCGGTCTTTGGCTATACCCAGTTTCAAACTCACTACCCTCCGGTTGCGAATCCGTTACTCTTCTAACTAGGCCACCGCAACCCTAGGAGAAAAGAAAATAGAAGGGGGATCGCTTAAGCACCCTGGGGTCACAATTTCCATGTTTAGCACAGACAGTAAACCCCATGCAAAAAAAAAGAAGGGATCACGAGAGTATCTGGGGCTCGTGTAGCACTGGCACACCTGAAGAAAAATGTGCCCCCGAGGGGTGTGGCATGAATGGAATTAGGTGTGAATATATTTTAGACATCCCAAAGGAACTGACTGCTGTCATTTGAACACAATGTCACGTGCAAAAATCTTTGTGTAACAGAATAAAAACATCTTCTATGAAATATTTTGTCATGTATTGCATCTCCACTCAGCTGGATTTCCATCAACTAACTGATACTTTTTCACCGAGCAAAGCGAGAGAATAAAGAAAAAACACATTCTTGGAACCGTATGTAAAATGTGAATACTCTTTTAAAGCTAGCTGTCCGACACTTTATATTGCAGTGAAAGAAGAATAGATTTCGAAGAAGCTAACTCTGCCTTTCAATACAGTTTCTAAGAATACTTCAATGTTTCGCAACTAAGATATGCATTCTTTCTTCTCATTTCTCGCTTAAATTGAATTTTGAAGCGAAAGAAAAATGGTGAAGCGTAGCATTTTTTGGCTCGGAAAATTCTAAACGGATAAAATGACGATTTATTAAAAAAGTATACGATGCAGGATGATAGTATTATGATACAGAATATTGTATTGGCCGGAAAGAATATACAAGGTGTTATAAACAAAATTATTATATTCCGCTTGGAACGGATATTCATCCCAGAAATAAATTTACGGACCCTGCAAACCAATAAATCCTATTTAGTTTTCGCAGGTAATAAATTTCCTGGGCATAGTGAGTAAGAATTTATGAGTTTGCTCAGTTTCTGATACTAGATATCAATTCTGTGGGATCAAGTTTGATATCTTTATATAGTACACCAAAAGTAATACATCTAAGAACCACGGACACGCAAGAAATTTAATTTCCACATTCTATTCAACTAGGAATCGAATATTAAGCTTATTTCTTAAATAAACTATTATATGAAGGTGGAATTTGTGGTTGTAGGTTGTTTTCAAGTGCATGAAGGTTTTGGTTTTTCCTTGGATAAGAAATAGAGTGGATATTTTTATTTGACTAACATTCATTGTAATACATGCATCGAGAAAAGTGGAATAAACCACTTGAAGTATAACAAAAGTGTTCCCACAGTTTTCAGAAGACAAAATGCCCGAACATTTCCATTCACAGCAGAGCTTTTGTATGCTACCAAATTTTAAATCTATTCAAATGCATATGTTCTAAGAAAATGAGTATAAGATAGTTTAAATTTTTATTTTGAAAAAGTATCGAATATGCACTTTTAATTTATATGGAGATCGCAAACTTAAATTTGAAAGTTGAGTTTTTTTTTTCGGGATACCATAGTATACTTTCCGAAGAATTTGAAATGTTAATTTCTTCCTGTTTACTGACGTGAAAAACTTAAACTTTGACGCTACTTAAATGACTTTTAAATTCAACAGTAGAGCTATAAACACGCACTAATAAACAAAAAGTAGGACAAAACTTGTGGGTATAGTTAATAAACCTTTAATGGGGAGAAAGGGTAGGATATTATTAGGATTCCTCTCTGGAACGCGGATATTTATCCACATACTTAAGCATGATGCACCTTATGCTACATACTATGCTATTGATGTTACTAATGGGTTATGCTTATGATTATCTTACTAAGCCTGAGTCAATTTAAAATGTGAATAAACAAGAACATGAACTCAGAAATTATTATATACATTATACCTTCCTTTACAGGGTGAATTAGGGCTGAATTTAAACATTCAATTCGAAGTTATTTTTTTAATGTCTTTAACGTGAAATGTGAAAAATGAGTTTCAATTTTCATTTATATTTCAGAGCCTGTGTTAAATTGAACTCGATATGGTTTTTAAAAATGAACTTATTAGCTTGATTTACTGAACTTAATTTACTGTGAGCTTATTTTCGTAGAATTTTTATTTTAATCTTGAAGTTAATGTTATTACTATTTTTATCGAAATATTTAAACTATGTAGACAAAAATTCTCTTTACGATCTTCCGGTTTTTGACATAAACAGTTTTTTGGTCATTCTTAGATTATTTTTAGTTTAGCATAATTCTTTCTCTTTGTTGTGGGTTTCAATCAAATTTTTGTTGAAATCTTCTCCAGTCGTTATACCATTATTGGTTCCATTTGTGCTGCAAATGCCCCGAAAGATACAAGGTTGGTGGATTAGTCTTCTTTTCGGATAGTCTAATTGTAGTTACATTGACTGATGTGTGCTGTCATCTACGTATTTTATTGGTGGGTAAGTAGGTACACTACTTAATACACCTAGTTACTTGAAGAAAATTAAGATAAGGTTTAGAGTAAACACAGAAAAATTTAATTTAAGGTCAGAAGTGCAATATTGTTTGTAAATACAATAGGAAAATAACACGTATAGGATAAAAAATTACGTTAGTTTAAGGCAAGGGTGGCCAACCTGTGGCGCATTGGATGATTACAGGCGGCGCATTGCATCCTTTCTCCTACATATTCTTTTGAAATATATTTGGATTCATCATCATATTCTCAACACCAGAGTGTTCTTATTTCAATTCATACAGCATTCTTACTCATGAGTTCGTCGCAATTTTTTGACAGTTTACAATTAATCTTCGTTGTTCGTACTTGTGATCTGTTTGTTCTTTTCAACATTTAGTTTTGTAATTTTTGATGTTTTTTTTATATATTCCTGTTATATATATATCACTGTGTAATAGAAAACGAACAAAAGAAGCTCAGAAAGAAAGCGTGATAGAGAGCGTGAATTTAATGAAGAGAGGGGAAATGGGTTGTTATTTATAGCAAGTCCTTCAAGATAACCGTTTTGTATTGTTTGTGAAAGTACTCTTTCACATAATTGAAGACTTGATCTTAATATACACTATAATAACATCAGACTAACATAGATGGGAAAATGAAGCTTGTTCTTGGGTCAGAGTTAAAACTGGAAGACCTTTTTCATTCCTTTCTCGAGCTTTGGATGAATCAACGGACATATCGCACCTCGGCAAGAAAAGTGACACAACTCAAAATTGTAGAATTTGAGAAACATCAACTTTAAAGATACTATAAAACTTATATTGAAATAGTATAAGCTTCTTTTAAATTTTAGGTGAGTATTTATGGTGGTAACTTCTATTATATTTTATACAAGAGTAATATAACACGCTGGGGCACCTCACACGCATTTTTCAATGTTATAACATCAAAATGTTTATTTTTTGACACGTGTCATTTTTTTTTGCGGGAGTGCGATATGTGATGCAGCCCAGTTAAGCATTTTTATAAGAGGAATTGATGATAATTTAATGTTTTTGAAGAGCTTCCAAATCTGAAGTCATTGCATGGTAAAACAAGAGGATCCGAAATATTTAAAATGAGAAATCGTGCCTATAAAATGTAAATAAAATTATAGTAAACTCATCAGTATGTGTAGTGACTGTGCGCCGTCAATGGTAAGTAAAGTCAATTGCACTACAACTTTGCTTGGAAATTTCTTTTAATCGTCCTGTACTCACTGCATTATACTCCAAGAAGCACTGTGTGGAGAAAATTAAAAAATGCAACATGTTATGTTACTGGTTGTGAAATGTGTGAATAAAATTGAGCAAGAGTATTAAACTGATGAGAATTCAGAAAATGTTGTGAATTGTTAGATTTGGAATATGGCGAACCTTTCATTCATTGTGAGGTGGTCGGCTTTCTAGACGAAAAGATATTGGTAGATTTTGGAAACTGAAAAATCCTGTTTATAATTTTTTAGAACAGGAAATTGAACTATATGATGAAAGAACCCTATTATTTGATAACAACTGGTTATTTTATTTGGAATTTTTGTTTATGTTACTAGCCATCTCAATTATCCAAATTCGAAACTACAAGGCAAGAAGAAATTATTTCCAAGCTTAGTAACTAGCATCAATTCATTTAAAATGAAATTAAAACTGTTCATCTCTTAGTTAGAAAATTAGGATTTGATTCGATTTCCGCACTTCAGAGTAGAGTGAATGTGCTGCGAATAAAAGAAGCTTGACTAAATATATTGAAAAAAATCAAGTTATTGCCTGGGTCATTTAAACGTCGTTTTCATGATTTGGCTAAAGAGGTAATTGGTAATTGGTAATTTTTAGTTAACGTCGTACTAGAGCAACACAACGGGCTATTGACGACGGTCCGGAATCAGTCCCTTAAGGGAAAGATTCGAGGACAACACCTCGTAATTTTGAACCACGGTCAGATGACGAAGCAACACCTGAGCTGGCACCCCACTCTCCAAACTTCCACGCCAACCCAACGTGAGGACTTTCGGCCACGACAGATTTAAGGTGCACCAGCCGCCTCTACACCATACGTTTACAAACATCCATGCCCGGACCCGGATTCGAACCAGGAACCTTCCGATCTAGAGGCTAACACCTTAACCACTATACCGGTTGGTCGGCGCTAAAGAGGAAAACTGCATGCTCGCATTTACAAACTGATTTTAACTTAGTGAACCAAACGTTATAACGATGCCTAGTAACATACAAATGGTAATTATTGATTTAAAACGAATTCAATATTGAAATGAAATTTTATGAGCTTTATGCAGATTAAAAAGCTTCTTACATGATTAATTTCTTGCAAAAAATTTATATGTCATTTCGGAACAATATACAGATGGGAACAAGCATTTTCATCCATGAAATTTACTAAAAGCAAAACGAGGTTGTAAATGACTGATTCTAATTTGAAGAATTCTCTGCTGATCTGTTATAGGATGAATATTTAATTAATTAATAGCACATTAATTAATTTAATAGAATATGTAACAAATTTAACACCAAACATTAAAAGACTAGCGAAATCCAAACAGGCTCCTAAGTCTCATTAATAGTAAGAAATGCTAACGTGCTATAGTAGATATTGTTTTACATACAATATTTCGAATCCAATACATCGAAATGTATTTAACAATTAAAGAGAAAAGTGATTCTAAATTTTTTCCCCTCTTATTGTAATATAGCATCGACAGCATCGTGGCTTCTTAAATTACCTGTAAAACACAGAATCTTGAATAAGTAAGGATTTAAAATTTTGTTCGCAAAACTGAATGTTGAACTAAAGAAATTGGGTATTTCGGTTTGATTTTTGAAATTTGTACAAATAAGATGGGTGCTATGGGATAAAACATTACAACTGTACAAAGATAAAAAATTCTACTAGAAAATGCATGGGAAGACGTCTGCTGTAAAGTACTGGGGAATGTTTCAACCATAATTTGATTAAAACCCACGACGAAACGCGAGAATTATGATAAACTAAAAACAATCTAAGAATGACCAAAAGTGAGAAAAGAAAAAAAAAGAATGACAGTTTATGTTAAAAACAGGAAGATCGCTAAGATAATTTCTGTCTATATAGTGTAAAAATTTCGATAAAAATAGTAATAACTTCAAGATTAAAATATATAAAGATTAAAATATATAAAGATTAAAATATATAAAGATTAAAATATATAAAGATTAAAATATATAATTAACTTCAAGATTAAAATATAAATTCTACGAAAATAAGCTCACAGTTAATAAAGTTCAGTAAACCAGACTAATAAGTTGATTTTCTAAAGCCATATCGAGTTCAACTTAACACGAGGATTTGAAAAATGAATGAAAATTGGGACTTATCTTTCACGTTTTACGTTAAGGACATTAAAAAAATAACTTCAAAATTGAATGTTTCAATTTAATTTTATTTTAAAGACATTTGGCACACATGAAAAATTAAACAGACCGTTGTCGGTATACGTTATCTCAGAAATAAAATTAACTACTATCCCCTTTGTTGTATAAACTCTTACATCGAATACATTTAAATATTCATCCTAGTTTTAATTGCTATTTATATAAACTAGTAAATTAAGGCAACGAAGTACTCCATTCAAGTTATATCTTTTCTATAAGTCGAGATAAATAGCCCTTTTTGTGTTCGTAATCAATATCTTCGTCAAATGCGGCTAAATTCGTTTTGCGAAAATATAAAAGTTACAATTGACAAAATTATTTATTTAAAGAAAATCACATTTAAGGTATCGATCCGTTGAAATTTTTACTTTATCTTTAACAAGCGCGAAAGTATTGAACTTGGAATAGGGAATAAAAAAGTCATTTTGTTTTGTTTCTCGGGGGGGGGGGGATAAAATAAACCACGACAGTCGTTTATAATGTGCAGGCAATGCACAATTAAAGATCGTTACGTTTGTCATCTTCGGATACAAGATCAATCTCTGAGAGCAAACAGAAAACATGTGTAAACGATTTCAGAGAAATAAATAAAAAATGACAGTAATCGCGTTTGATAATAAATAAAAATAAATAATAATAAATAATAAAAAATAAAAAATGAAAGTAACAGCGTATTCTACGTCAAAATAACGGATATGTGCACCGCTCAATTGAAAACAGGCTAATAAGAGACCGGAGAAGCTTGAGCGGCGACCGTGCGGCTCCGTGGGGAACTGCGGTACAAATTGTACGCAAGTTGGACGTGCGTCGCCCCAGTGGCGCTGGAAGCATGTGTGCACTGCTCCATTGGATCTAATGTATCTCAGACCGCACTTGCGTTGCGGCAGCGCCGTCGCACGTTGAAAAACCGGATGTATGCACTGGGCCTTAAACCTTTCAAAGTACAACAGTTTAACAATATAAAATAAAACAAGTTCCTTTTTCAAGGAAAGGTGTTTTCCCCTTTACGTTTATTTAATGGCGGTCTTGAATTTCAATGGACATAACTTTGTTTCTTTATCATTTGACAAAGTGTTCTTTTTGGATGCTTCTAGAATTTTGGAAACTGATATTAACACAGTTAACCACAGTTTTCGATCGATTTCCTTACACTCGGAATCTCGGCCTCAGGTATTCCTGTGGTAACTCAGTTGGTAGAGTCACGGTTTAGTAACCAGAGGGTTGTGAGTTCCCAATTCAAGGAATGTCATGTTTGTGAGGGCTGGTGCACGTTAAATCGATCTTGGCCTCCAATGCCCTCCCATTGGCGTGATGGTTAGGTATGGAGAGTGGGGTGCCAGCTCAATTGTGACCTCGTCATCTGACCATGGTTCAAAATGACGGGGGATCCTTCTCGGATCTTTTCTGTCGGGTTCGATCCCGGACCGTCGCCAACAGTCAAGTTGTGTTGCTCCAGTGCGAAGTTAATTAAAACACCTACCTACACGAATTGAGCGCACCCATTAAGTCTTGATACGAGTACTTACATAGTACGGAAAGTATTTGAAAAGGTTACGACGGGTCATCATATTCCAAAACCATAGCTACTTGGCAATGAAAAAGTATTTCCAACTGACGATGTACCATGTTCTTGAGTTTATAACCGTTTTCATCTCTTTTCCTATCCCATGGCCTCATTGTGGCGAGAGATTGAAACGAAGTCTGTACTTCTGGCCACCCAAGGCGTGAAGCTTGTACTGCTTTACCCTAATAACATAGGAAGGTGTCTAAGTCGGTACATAGAGATGGCGCCCACATCTCATGATACATAGCAGGACGCGCTCTACGCATGTCATGGACTTGTGAAGAAATACTGACAACCACATGTCCTTAGTTAAGAAGCAGATACTCAGACCATCTCCAGTACCTTTTCATCACTGTTTCATCGCACTCAGTTAAAGAACATGAGAGCTGCTTGCCTTCAATTTGCCCTGTTTTTTAAGGGCCCTTCTGCCGTTGAACCCAAACTCAATGACTCGGTGTATTTTTGTACACTGGGGTAAGAAAGAAGACAGTTTTCGTTTTTGCATCTTTATTCGAAAAATTTTGTATTTCTATTAAATTACTTCTCTCCAGAAATAAGAAGCTAATCCAATGGATTTAAAGTATTCATTTCGAAGAGACTCGATTGCAGTGACTTTCGAATCCGAGGCGATATCCGTAGAGTAACGATGCCGGGGCTCCCTATTAATTCCCCTATGAAACCCTCATATCAGTCAGTATCATGATTGATACTCATATTAAGTGTTCTTTTCAATCTATTTTAAGTGAAGCCACTGTGTGAGGAAGTTGGTAAACATATCATCAACTGTTTCATCCAGAGGGAAATGGTAAAATACTTTTGGAAGCCTCACGTCTTTGACACCTTAATGTAATCTCTCTTTACAATGATGTAGTGAGTGAAGAAAAGGGTTTGCTTATAAATCACAGACAAAAAAATTTATGAATAGAAGCATTTAAAGATCTAGGACTCCGATGAGGCAAAAGTCTTTTGACCAATAAAATGGATGATCTGTGGATTAATTGACTGTCCATAGTTTTGCTATTATGCAAGCACTTTTTGTTTCTCATTTTGTTTTCAGTCATACAATAGCATAAAGGCCTCAAATTGAAATTTAGGTTTAAAAATGTATAGATAAAATAAAAGTACAAATCACAACTGAAAATTTGAACAAATCTAATATTTAACCAATGCTTTTCTATTATTTAATTTCCTTTACAATTCAACATCTCTGGGATACTTTTTCTATTTGTCACAAAATGCAAAATACTGTAAAAATATTTTTCCGTCCATGCTGTAAAATTGTGATTTAAGTGCTTTGTTGACTTTATTAATACATTCGGAAAGCTTTAAAAGATTTCAAAATATTAATATTCTGGAAATTAGAACTATAAAGTTTTAATTCCATCCGGAAATTAATGACTCTGCAGTAAAATTTAATTTGCAATACAAACTGAAATATTCTATAATCAATTCCGATAATAAACAAATCTCCCTTCTCATTATAAAATTATTTTTTCCTCTAAAAAATGTTCCCTTTTAAAAAACGTGTATGTGTAAAATGCTTTTTTGAATTTTGTCCCGTGCAATTCCTTTCTTCCAGCGTTAGCGGGAAGTTCTCGTTACACCATAACGTGATCTTTTGAAATCATTTTAAATATTTTTAATTGAAAAATATGTTCTTGCAATTATAATTTATAACATTTCTCTCTTTCCTTGTTTCTATGCCCATTTGGAAGAAATTAAATTATTTTTTACTCAACAGCAACTACGTCTTTCATGAAAGAATTGTGTTGAAATTACATATAACAATTTCTGATTTCATCACCTAATGCCCTATTCACATGAGGCGTTTTCTAATGCACGTTTTCCAAGATCACCTTTCTTATACATTAATTTAAGTTTTTTATTCCCCTACTTCAAGTTTCTATCTTTGTTATCGTTGAAGATAGAGAGGAAATTGCAACGGATTTGAAATCTGTGGAAAATTTTACACCAGATTGGTACCTTAAATGTGATTTTCTTTAAATAAAAAATTAATTATTTAATAATTAAATGGTAAATATGTAAAAAATAAATCTGTTTTTGGTATAGATCTGGCTTAAAATTTTACGCTGATTTGAAATTCGTTGAAAATTTCACTCTATCTTCAACGATCTCAAAGATAGAAACTTCAATTAGGGGAATAAAAAACGTAATTTAATGTCAAGAAAAGCTGGCCTTGGAAAACGCGCGTTAGAAAACGCCTCATTTGAACAGAGCCTTTATTTTTTTTTGTTGCTGACTTGATTCACCCCCTGTTTGCGTTTTTATTAATTTCTCTTTAGCATGAAATAGAATGTAATAATCATAAATAAGTTGTTTGTTATGTTTGATATGTGACTCTTGGCGCAATTAGTAGATATGTTCAAAATTTACATGGAACATTTGAAAAGGAAAGAAATGGCGTAATGTAAAATAGAAACTGACCTTTAAAATATTTAATATTCATTATATGTTCTGATTAATTTTATCACAAGTATTTAAAAAGCAAAAAGTTGCATATTTTAATTTGTGAGAATTTGTTTGTGTGTTTCTTTAAATAATTCCTTTTTTATTACTCCGAATAAGTATATATTCCTTGTCGTTGGCAAAAGTATGAAACCACATAAGTCGAAAATATGTGTTTTTGGGTTGTTCCGTAAACGTGCGTAGTAAAATCACCCGGATCTCTGTCTCTAGTAATTTTTAGAGTTTTCAACTAGATATTATATCTAATATACAATACTTACGTGGTTTCACACTTTAGCCAACGATATGACTTTTAGTCGACTTATTTTTTTACACCTACTTTGATTATTAAATTGTAATTTATGTGCTCACATTCTGTCTCCAAACTCTTTTCTTAACATATTTTATATTTAAACTAATAAACTATTTTCTTAGCATATTTCACATTTTAACTAATAAACTATTCTCTTAACATATTTTATATTTAAACTAATAAACTATTTTCTTAGCATATTTCACATTTTAACTAATAAACTATTATCTTAACATATTTTATATTTAAACTAATAAACTACTTTCTTAACATATGTAAGTTTAAACTAATAAACTATTTTCTTAACCTATTTTATATTTAAACCAATTAATGTTTCTTAAAATTAATTTTGTCATTTAATATTGCATGAACATGTTTTACTGCGTTGTATTCAAACTGGGTATGTCCTATCGTTTTATGAATAGATTTGGCAGTATTTATAAGCTAATATGAATGATTTTAAGTCTTGATTGTCAAAATTACGTCTGAATGTTTAACTACACATCGCCTATGAACATTTAATTTTAGTTATTGCTTTCAACTTTACGTATTCCAATTTACACTGCCAGCTAAATTTCAGAAGAAAAAAAAAACGGTATTAATTGTAATACTACTTGTTTCATTTCACGAAAGTTAAGTCCAAATATTTATTTGAGGGATAAAAGCATTTTCTTTACAGCAATGTTCTGCTTTCGACAAATGTTACTTCATTTGTCAACATTGCTGAAATTCTCCAAACAAACAAGATACCTTTGGTCTAAATCAACTATTGTCAAATCTTTTATTATTTTTTACCTATCTACTGAAAAGTTTCTAAAGATTTGAATTCCAAATCCACAAAAGTATTTGTCAAAATCTCTATGAACTACAATCATAAAAATACTGTTGATTTAAAAGAAATGAATAGATTTGTATGAAAGTTTAAACACAGTATGAAAATGTTTCAAGAAATTAAATCGAAATAAGAGGATATTCCATTTCTCCGTTTCACGTTTGAAAGAGTATAAAAGTATCCACTCGTAATTACGTGTTGAAACATCGATAAAATGTCTTTCCTCTGTGATGATTTCGTTTGGTTATCCCTCCAATATATTAGCTCGTCATCTGACCGTGGTTCAAACTACATGGTGTTGTCCTCGATTCTTTCCCTTCATGTTTCATCATATACCGTCACTAACAGCCCATTCTGTTATTCCAGTGCGACGTTAATTAAGATACCTACCTACCTAGTTATTACCTCATTAATTTTAGATCCACAGAAATCTAATGTAAATCGCGCAGGAATGAATAAAGCAGGTGCATTTTAATAATTACTTTCATTAAAGTACGTGCATTTTAAATTGCTTGACAAATACAGAATCATAAAATATGTATACAAAGAAAACTAATGCTTCGTATTTGAGTTTTGTCACAACTCTGGAAATTACAACAGGTCACGGGAGCCCTGTTGGAAGTGTCACTGGAGTTTTTCGAGTTTAAATACAGTCAAAGACCGCGGCCCATGAACGTAGTACATGAACGAGTGTAACTCGTCAGAAGGAATGCACAAATACCTGTCACATGTCAAAGACTTTTATGGGCGTACCAGTAATGGGCACAGTACTACCAGGGGTACCAGTAATTACATGGGCCCCCATGTAATGTCAGCTGAACAAACCTTATGCCTTTACCATTATATTATACCGAGCCGTCATCAGCCTGTGCTATCCTATATTGACATGGCTTCGTGGAATTTTCTCCACACATCGGTCATTGCATCTGCCCGAAACAGTTCCAAATGCGATTTGTCAGACCAGTCTACTCTTTCCAGTCATCAAGTGTCCCAAGCCCAGGCGAGGACCATAGCTTTGTGTCTCGTGTTTTCACCAAGGGTACCGGAGTTTTATATCGACTTCTAAAGCCCATACCTTTGAGGCTCCCTCAAAGCACAATCCTCACGCTGATGTATGTTGAGGGCCCAGCATTGCATTGCGATGTTATTTGAGTTCGTGTTGCTCATGTATAGCTTGAAATGATTCCATCCAACAGACGCTGGTCGCACTCTCCCAGATTCTACTCTATCTCCGAAAAGTACAGGTTTTGCAGAACTTGTACCAACGACAACATCCTTGAAATGGTAGTACCTATTTGAAAATTCTACCTTTCCTCTACTTCCGAAGAGTGCTATGACCGATCGCACGAACTTTACAATTTAAAACAAATCGCCTACATCGGGATAATTTGGCATTCTCACCTTCGGAAACAGCTCTATATGCTTCCACAGATTTTTATCGCTTTATATATGTACTGTCTGACGCAAACAGTGACATATATGGGTTGCGTTGCAATATATTTTGCACAGGCTCGTATACATAATTTTTCTGTCAGTTAAGTGTACGTATACACTAGAAGATTTTTCTTTACTTTTGACTTTAAAAATCCATTATTTTTACATTAAGTCATTTGTTTGTACTTAAATTTATTTTAGTGAGAAAAATTCAGATTAAGCGAATTATTAATTATCTAATTTAGATATAATTAGCTAATTAGCATGTTTTTTTGAATAGTGGTACATCAAATTCGAATTTGTTGCGAAATAATTCCCGTTAGATACATATTATTCGTCCTGCTTAAACCTCCATCAAGTTGCTAGAAAGAAGAGTTTTTTTGACAACGTTGACAAAGTATAAAAAATCAAAATTTTTCTTTCACAGGGCAAAAACTTTTTTTTCAGTAGTTTAAGCATATTTTAAGCCTTTCCAATACGATGGGATGGCAGATAGGTATTTTAACTAACGTCGGAATAAAGCAAAGCAGCAGGCTATTAGTGACGTGATTTTGAAGCACGGTCAGCTGACGAGGTCTCGTGTGAGCTCTCTCCAAACCACTCTCCAAACTTTCGCAACACGCTCATGTCAGGACATTTAAGACAACGACAGATTTAACATGTACCAGCCCCTTTGTACATGACGATATTTGGTTGGATTCGTTCTCGCATAATGGGATAGCATAGCGGCATTAATATTCGCGAGTTCCTTATATTTCACACTACATCCGAAACGAGTGTTGCATAACATAAATACAGTAACGTATCGAGTATTCAAAGTCATTGCAGGTTTTGTAGAGAACGACAAAATTGCGAGAATAGTTAACTATTTTAACCACTTGCACTCGGTTGTGCGGTTTCCACTTTAAAACTGCAAATAAATAAAATAAGCGGGCAGTTGTTTTTTTTTTAAATAAACATTCATAGGCTTTGGTGAGGAATATAACAATCTATTCTAAAAAAGATTTTAACATATTTTCCTCTTACACGCTATCTGAAAATATCATTATATTTAGAGCTTTTTGAGGTATATATTTCAACGAATTATTTTGGGCTTACATATGAACCGAAAACTTTTGTATTGTTGCTATGACAACTTAGTAAAGCTTTTAAAATGTCTCCTTCATTTATATCACGCAAGGTTAGTTATGTGGTTTTTACAATGTATCGCTCAAATCTGCTGTTATACGAAAAGTATCGGATTTTAAATGTATTTCCGTTTAACACAATACTGTGAGAGTCTTTTTATATTTATACTATGAAGTATACGCGATATTTAGTGACCCATACATACAGGAGAATTATAGTTTATTATTATTAATAATAATTAATTATTAAATTAATAATAATAATAATAATAAAGTAGCCAATTTTAGCCACCACTACAAAAATTAACTTACGATGCAGTAATTAATTATTAAATTATTATTGTTATTAATTATATTAATACTAATGTGTAATAATTTATTATTATTAGTAATTAGTTATTTATTTCAATTTGTTAAGTAATTTACTTTATTTCTTCCCTTCTTAAAAGAAGGTGACAAATTTAAAGTTAAATAAAATATAAAGTTAATAAAATAAATAATAAAAATATTTAATAATAAATAATATTAATAAAAGCAACTATTTAAATTTAAAATTAAATATAAATAGTTGCTTTTAAAACAATGCATATTGTGAAACTATCATGGGAAATTGTGTATTAGTTGCCTAAAATATTATTGAATTTAGATGTAAGAGCTAAAAGCTGGGAGCATTGAATAAAGATAAAAATCACCAAAAGTCAAAATAATAGATTTTTACTTTTATGTAGTAACTAGCAGAATTACCCGGCTTTGCTCGGGTTGAATTATTAGATGTTGATGAAAAACTCATCATGAATTCTTTTTCATACAATAATGTTAGCATCATCTAAGTGAAAAGAAAAAAAAAATTAATATCCATTTTAACTTCTCCCATTGCTTCTACAATTTATTTCGAACGCAAATATGCATATATGTATCCATCCATATAACTCATTTCATATATTCGTCGCACTTCTGCTGAAATTTTTTTTCTAAGGTGACTACTACAGAAGTTGATTTTGAGTTTTGGAGTGAGAGACTACGAATATTCTGTGCATTCACTTTTAGTAAAAATGGCGAATTTAGGTGGATAGTCTTGTCCTTAGTTTTCCTATGATATATATATATATATATTATATATATATATATATATATATATATATATATATATATATATATATATATATATATATATATATATATATATATATATACAAAGCAGAGTTGACATTTATCTGCTCTCTATATATACACCGTTTAACAAATCCACTCATTTGGTAAACTGTGGATATAATGTGCGACATATAACCCCGTTCAATTTGTCCAAGGGGGGTAAAAGTTACGGCATTCGTGACTAATTTAGTTTGAGGCAACCGCACTTTTTCTAGAAAACTCTATTCAGCGTCATGATTGGAATTTTCAGAAAAACGGAGTTTGTTAGAAACGGAGCTTGTGTTAGAAATAAAAGTCTCATCAGTGTAGACAAATTCAACTCAACCTATTACAATTTTTTAATAAACAGAAGGTTGTTTTTACAGCGCTTTTACAAAAAGAAAATCTCTGCTTTCAATTATATATGTATCTAAGTTGCGCACGAACAGTTTCAATATGTAGAATAGCAATCTCGATTTTCTGTCACTTAAGACAAAAAATTTCAATTTTTCAAAATTACTAACTGTGACATTATTCTAAGATCAACAAAGTTTTTTTTTTTCAAAATTCCATTTTCTAGAACAGACATACAGTTTTAAATTGAACCCTTATGTTAGTTTTTAAATTCAGAAATTCGGTTTCAAATGGAAAGCACGTACCTATATAGTATGATAGTATATTAGTGTTGAAGTTCTTTGACTATGGAGTACAGCTTTCAATAACACCCATGAAACACGAAAAACAGATAAAATTTAATTGATTTTATTCGTCTTTCAATGAAAAGCTATATCAAAATTTTGAAATATGTGTTTGAACTACAACGTATGACTACCCGTTTTAATTTAACGTAATTCATCTTATTTTAATGTTGTTAATTTATTTTACTTGTCATTTAAAAAAGAATTTATACAATTTAAAAATATTTTGATTTGTATAATTTATTTAGTTTTATGATACAGCGATCTACACACTAATACGTATTCAACCAAAAATGTGAAGAAAGTTGGTCGAAATATACATATACCACCAAGAAATTATCCATGTCTAGCGATATTTTGCAAAAAATAAATAAATTATTAAAATATAACTCATAAATAGTATTTCTGCAATAGGTAATGATATACTAGTCTTCGTTTAGAGCTGTGGCAACGGTCTTGTCGATTTTTTTTGGTGCACTTCTAGTAGCTAGTTATGGTAGGTTAATGCAGCCCATCTGTATTTACGCTTATTAAGGTTTTCATGGCAACCTCGTTAAACGGAAACTTTAAATTTGCATTTAGATTATTCTAGAAAATTCTTTCAAAATCTGTTAAAATCGTTTGATTTCATTGGTTCGTTTGAAATTTTTTCTTTGGTTCCATTGGTTATTTTAATTTTAAAATATCCTTTGATTGTATTGATTTTTTTTAATTATTTTTCTTCAATTTCATTGGTAATTTAATGGTTTTTCTCCAGTTGTGGAATTTTATTTTATTGTATTTTTTTTTCACGGTAGAGTGTTCACCATTTGTGAGTTCTGACGTATCAGTTTGTATTATTTCTTGTTTTTTTTTTCTTTCAAAAATCTTTTTCGTTATCAACATGCTTACTGTATTTAGTGTAATTGATAAGTGTCAGGGTATTCTTACGTTCTTAAATGTGTTTTCAAACATTCATTTTCCGTTGTGAAAAGAAAAATATTTTTGAGAGAAAAATATTTTAAAAATAATTCTTTCCTTGGCGACTTTAGAAGTGGGGCAAAATAATCTCAAAAGCCATTGCCACAGCTATAAACGTAGACTGTAGCTGTACCATAGATAATACACCGGAATACATAATTGCAAAGAGAAATAAAATTCCGATCCTCGAAAAAAAATGCTAAATTCTGAAAAAAATATCTGTTCTAACGTGTTGAATTTTGAATTACTGAATATATTCAGAAATATTAAAACAATTCGACAAAAAACGAACAACATAGATAATGACAATAATGATTTATAAGCAAAAATAACACATATTTATAATGTTTGAGAATCCTCAAATATGACCGCAACATCTATCTGTCAACTCAAATACCCAAACAAAGAATTAGAAATCAAATTAAAAAATTAAACATTAATTCTGACGTTGCCAAATACAGAAAAGCAAAATTATACTTTTATGATCAATGAGTTTTTCTTTTGGGCTTTCGTGTTAAATTACAAAATGTAAACTATGTTAAATTAAATGCTTTAAATACTCTTTATTCATCAATCAAAAATATTTATAAATGTTATTTTCATGGGAAGATGTAAAAAGTCAGTTCAAACATGAATATTATTATTTCGAGTGATTTTCTGTAAGCGAGGTACGCTTCCTATGGGAGTGTAATAGCTGTCTTTTTAATTTTTCTGAAAATTGCATCAAATATGCTCCCATGTATTCTGATTGAAAAAAAAAATTGTAAACATTTTTTTTCTGATTTGCACATCAGGAAAAAAAAGTTCATTTTTTTTGTGTGCCAAGTTACAGTTGTTTTTATGGGGGGAGGGTAAAGGTCGTTTTTTCTACACTACAGCTGATATATGGCAAAATGCAATTTCACTTTCTGGAAAACTTTAGATAACTGCCAATACCCAAGTATTTTTTATAATCTACTTATATAATACCAGTTCTAAGTTTTAGAAATGAGAGTTTCTTGGCACCTTGCTAACGTTTGCAATATCCGATTCACAGAAATTTAAAGCTTAAATACCGCAAACTGCAGACAGGTGCCAAACCTTTTTATGTGAATTATGTTTTAGCATCCTGTTAAGGCTATTGCTGCATGAAAATAACTCTGGGGCAACTCCAAGGAGTTTTCCAAAAATTCATCTTAAAAACCGATTTTTTGCAAATTCCTCCATTTTTAACGTTACATATCTCAAAACTTCAGATTCTAATAAACATGCTATTAGTGCCAGAAGATAGCTAAATTGTTATATAATAACATCCCATTGTCTGTTCCTTGGCACTATTCTCAGTTTTTTTATAAATAGGCGATGTTATTATCAAAATGTTCAAAAACTGCCAATTCTGTGTTGCATTTAAACTTTTTTAATTTATCAAATTTAACTTAAAAATTAATTATTATTAACTTTAGTATTGATTATATCATTAAATGTAATGTTATTAAATTATATGTGATAAAAATTTAACTATATCTATATTATACAATGAAACCACTTCAGGCTAGTAGTCTACCGTGACTTTTTTAATCAATTCCAATTTTACATTATACCTTCTAAAATAATGGATAAAGATGGCAAACAGGAAAAGGTGACCTACCCAACACGTGCAGACAGTTGAACACAAGATAAATTTTCCGTATTACATATTTTCAAACACGTGTTATTGCAAGTCAAGAAAGACTTCTCTGGTGTTTAAAAAATTGTTGATATGAGTGACAATGCTGGATGCTATTCAACAGTCAATGTTATAGCAGGAAAAGCAGCAATCACATTGG
This sequence comes from Metellina segmentata, assembly GCA_947359465.1. Taxonomy (NCBI): domain Eukaryota; kingdom Metazoa; phylum Arthropoda; class Arachnida; order Araneae; family Tetragnathidae; genus Metellina; species Metellina segmentata. The sequence goes on along the minus strand of OX375877.1, from coordinate 127,921,633 downwards.
AAATGGGATTTGAAATCATACAGAGTGAATTTAATGAGCCAAAGCGTGGCAAGAACCAATGAGATCGAGATTCAGCAGTCATCAAGATGCACAGAAAAAGCTACCTCCACAGTTGTCGTGATGCTTCTTCGTCACAAGATACCTTTACAGAACTTCTATCTCTAGGTGGAGTAAGGAATGTAAAGCCATCTGTTGTTGAAATTTTGCATGCTGAAGGTTCCATAGACAAGAAAAATTTGAAAAGTTTTTCCGTATCATTCAGCAAATCTTCAGAATTACCAGAGAATACGTTTTTGGAACCATCATGGTACAGGTTCAGGAAAACAAAGAGCCATTCGAATTCAGGATGTAAATCACGACTTGAAATTCAACATCATTCAGCCTTTAAATTTCTAAACTGTTAGGACTCACCAGAAGAAGAAAACCAAACACAAGTACCTTTTTTGTCATGTATGTCATCATTTAAAACTGTTGAAGAATTCGACATTCATGTTCTTGATGGATAGCATACTATTGCAGAAGGCACTGGTGTAACAAAAGATGATGTTTTTCAAGAAAATGAAGATGGAAGCTAAAAATTTAACGTTATACCGTCAACATCCCTACAAAAAGATTTCACATCATATACATTGCATACGAAGGGCAGAATCTATGATTCCATCGGATAGGCTTTAAAAAAAGGAAAAGGCATCATAAACTATCCCTTAAACAAAAGAAGTTTATATATGATGCTTTTATGAATGGAGAACAAGGTGAAAGAAAAATTAGTCCTGAAGCTCTAGTGGAAAAAATTAAGTTTAATTAACAAATATAGCGATAAAATTTTCCAAGTTGGCATTACACAAGAAGAAAAATCAAAGTAGATGTTGATATGGATATAAGCCATGAAGAAGATGAGGAATATGTGTTTCGAATCTGTGATAGACTTACGCCATTACAAAGAAACTTGCCAAACCATTGCTGAGATAAATCATAATTTACTAATGGAAGAAATACCAACTAGATACCAGCGGAAAATAGAACAATATAAATACTATGGTGTGTACTATACCAAAAACTGCTGTATAGGGAAAATTATGTGCCCGGAAGACACTACTATTACTAAGGCGCATGAAGTTTCTTCATAAGACGGTAGTGAATCAGTATGACTGGCCCAGGCGTCCAGATATTGAAAATATCAATAAAAGCGTTATTTTCCTTTGACCAGTTTAAATAAGTGAAATGCCTCCTTTTTACCTTTCCAACGAAGAAGAGAAGGATTTAAAGAACTCATATCAGAAATTTAAAAATTTTTGAGAACAACGGAAAAGTGAAAGTTTTTGCAACTCAGATTTCAGCTACTTTCAAAGTATAGACAGAAAAATCGATTCCATGTAAGTAAGTTGGAAAGTGTTAATTTTTCTTAAAACATTACAAAACACAGTTGCCCTATACAAATGTAATTTTTGAATAACATTTATTGGTTTGTGTATGATAATAAAAGTTTTTAGAATTACACAGTTATTTGTCATTGAAGTATTTTCTATTCTGACAAATTTTAGTAATTATTCCAAATGTTCAGTTCATGTCATTCAAAAACATGAAAAATGTCAAATAACTGCAATTTATCTAGAAATAACATTTATTTCCCTTCTGAAAGTTGAAGACTTTCTTATATATTGCGTTCAAGGAAATTTGGTACAAACAAGATTTTTATTAATTTGATCTCCATTTAGTAAAGCTGCAGTGAAGGAATATTTAAAAACTTCACATCCATGTCTATATCCAGGATTTATTTGATAAAAAAAATATTGTGAAGGTAATAGTTTGAAGTTTCGATACTTTAAAATGCAACACAGAATTGACCTTTTTCGAACAATTTGATGATAACGTAACTCCTATTTATAAAAAAAAACTGGTAATGGTGCCAAGGAACAGACAATGGGATGCTGTGAAATAACAATTATGCTAATTTCTGACACTAATAGCATGTTTATTAGAATCTGAAGTTTTAAGATATGTTACGTTAAAAAATAGGTTTTTAAGATGAATTTCTGGAAAACTGCTTAGAGTTGCCAAAATTATTTTCATGCAGTTATAGCCTAGACAGGATGCTAAAACACAATTCACATAAAGAAGTTTGGCTCCTGTCTGAAGTTTGCGAAATTTTAGCTTTAAATTTCTGTAAATTGGACATTTCCTCTCACAGAACCCTAATTTTGGGGGTCCCTTTCCTGCAAACTTTAGCAAGATGTCAAGAAATTTTCACTTCTAAAAGTTACTACTGGTATTATATAAGTAGATTATGAAAAGAAATCCTTGGCAGTTATCTAAAGTTTTCCAGAAATTCAAATTACACTTTGCCGTATTTTGCTACAGTGCAAGAAAACGACCTTTACCTTTCCTATAAAAACAACCATAACTTGGCACCAAATTTTTTCCTTCCAAAAACGCTGATTCAATTTTTAGTAAGACATTATAGAGGTGGACTACTATCTGGTTCAGCAAAATCAAAAATGTCAATTGAACATAGAGTGACACCGCGCTCCCTTGCTATCCCAACATGTCTAAACTAGAACCTAACCACCAAAATATTTAGGGGAGTGACGAGCCCCTTATGGTAATACGACTACCACATTTCATCCATAGCAACTATCAAATACATTTAGGCTAGTCCTCCACGTCCGATTTCTAGTCACGGCGACCCAAAAATCGCTGTCGAAGAAAATCTACAAGGTACACACACTGCGATAGATAAATCGCTGAATTAGAACAGTTTTCCAATGGATGTCACTGAAAATACTTGTGGGATCGCTCTTTAGCTTCGAGGCGAGCTTTTCTCATAAATTAAATTAGGTTTTTTTTTTATTCCCACTTATTCAAGTTTCTATCTTTGCGATCGTTGAAGATAGAGTGAAAATTTCAACGGATTTCAAATCACGTAAAATTCAAGCCAGATCGATACCAAAAACAGATTTATTATTTAATTATTTGCCATTTGATTATTTAATTTATTGAACAATCAAATAATACATTTTCCGCAGATTTCAAATCCGTTGAAATTTTCACTCTATATTCAACGATCGCAAAGATAGAAACTTGAATTTGGGGAATAAAAAACATAATTTAATATGGTAAGAGAAACTGACCTTGGAAAACGCACGACTAAACTATCGCAAGTGGGTGCACGTCCATACCTGTCCGAGTTATTTATTGGGTAGAGCGACAGTCGCGTCGCAGTGAAAATAGGACCAGTTGCAACTTTTTAATTGCTGTAGTTATTTAGTCGCAAGTTTGTGCACTTCTATTTGAAACAATGTGTTTTATTTTTGCGACTGAAACATCGCTCGACTAAAAATCGTAAGTTAAGGCCTAGCCTTACATCTCAAGCGGGCATTTTTCTTACTCACACACACACACACACACACACACACACACACACACACACACACACACACACACACACACACACACACACACACACACACACACACACACACACACACACACACACAGCAATGATTTTAATATAAATTTCAACCTTAACCCCATTCTTCATAGCGTAATAAATTAATCATAAAATATATTTGCTTCACTAAGAAGTTCATCGCGTAGTTAATCAAGAAATGTAATTATTTTCGTGAAAACTTAAGCTTCTTGCGGAGATAGCACTTTACTTAGGGCTTTCTACAAATTTTCACGTTTTAATCATGTGCTTCGCAACCTGATAATTACTTTCATTTCCAAGCCCACCAACTTAGTATCACTGTGATTAATTAATATGGTATTTGAAAAACATTAACTTTCTTTTATGTGTATTGTTAAATTTCATCCTAAAATAATCTCTCAGCGGGTTAGAGCTCAAATTATTATGATTAATTAGTAGTAAAACTATTTGCTAGACGAAAGTATCAGCAAATTTATTATGAAGACGTTATTTTAATAGTCAACACTTTGTCAAATTTCCGTTAGTCAGTGAAATCACACTCTCATCTACACTGCTTGACAGTTGTTAAGGAACAAATATAATTTTTAATACCGTTAATAATATTCATTGATTAAAGAAACGAAACCTAGTATATATTTTATTAAGAAACTGTGCATTAAGTATAATGTAAAATATTACAGATTTAGGCTCATGGAAAAGCAAAATAATAAAAAGAAAATAATCTGCTCCTTGGAACAATTTCCGGTCTCGAAAAATGTTCTTTCTATCCGGAGTCAAGACAGATATAGTCACTCAGTAGGAAGTGAGGCCGACGTGCACACTAATGCACTCTTAGCATCTGCTATGCATGCTCTCCACTAAGCAGTAGAGGAGTGCTTGGGGGATATTATCCCATTCCTCTCTCAAAGCAATTTTGAGCTCCTGCACTGTTTGGAGTGGGTGATTTCTTTGTGAAACACATCTACAAAGATCATCCCAAGCATGTTCAATAGGATTTAAGTCCGGTGAATACGCAGGCCATTACATGCGCTCAATATCTTCGCTCTATAGTGTCTCAGAGATATCAACTGTTCTGTGTGGGCATGCATGTTGTTATCCATGAACACAAAGTCTGGATCCACTGCACCCCTAAATAAACGAACATGACCCAGGAGAATCTCCGTGCAATACCGCTATGATGTAAAAGCCCCTGCGACAAAGATTTGTAGCTGTGTTCTGCCATTATGCATAATGCCTGCCCCCACCATACCCCTCGTCCATAGCGATAAATCTCACGAGCATTCTGTGGTGTGTAACGGCGTCCGGTAAATCCCTCTCTCTCTCCACAGTACTTGGTGTCCAGAATTCGTCTTCAAGGTGAATCGGGATTCGTCGGAGAAGATGACTCTGGGCCACTGTTGATGATTCCAACGAATATGTTTTTTTACACCAGCGTAACTTTCCCTGCGATGGCGTGGTTGTAACGAAACGCACTTACCAGTCTTCTGTGCATACAAGTGAGCTTGATTTAATCACCGAGAAATTGTTTTGGCAGATACAATTTACTGAATACACGAGTGCTGGTGGCGGTTGCAAGCTCTGAACCAATCTGTCCCTGAGTGGAGATGTTTGTTCCTTAATGCTGTTATGGATATATGTGCATCATCTCTGGGTGCTCTTGTCACGGCCCCCAACATGCATTCTCAAAGCATTTCTACCTTCAGCGGCTCTTTATTACCGCAAAATAACGCTTTTCGCATTGCTGCGACAACTGGGGTGACACTTTGCCCAGCCTTACACACATTATCCACTTAATACTTCCACCACAAGACGTAATTTATCTAAACAGCTTTCAAAATCTTAAATCGTGATTTTCTGTAGATTTTTTACTGTTTGAAATTTCAATTAATAAACAAATCGTGTGTGCTGTCTTTTATACAGATAAGAGACTTTGCTCTACAACACCCTCTGCATTTAAATTTTCTATGATTAATCGGCTTTTCGAATCTCAGTTTTGTATAAATCAGTTGTTCCTTAGCAATTGTCAAGCAGTGTACTTCATGAACTAAAACAATGAAACAAATTAATCAGTCTTTAAAAAAAGGTACTATATTTAAAGATCAATAGTTGCTGTATTTTTAATTTTTATTTTAACCTTAAATTTTAGGACATTTTTAATGAGCAGAAGTAGTTATTATTTGCATGGCAATGTCGGACCAATTCGTAAAGCTATTAAATGTCAATTTTATTTCACATATTTGAAACCAACTGTCTAGTTTTGGACCACAGTAGTAACGGATTATCAACCGGAAGGTTGCTAGTTCCAATTCAGCAAACACCGTCGTGTACAAAGGGGCTGGTGCACGTATAATCTGCCGTGGCCTCAAATGTCCTCCCGTTGTTGTGTGGAAGTTAAGAGAGTGAGGTGTTAGCTCATGTGTTGCCTCGTCATCTGACCGTGCTTCAAAATGACTTGGTCTTGTACTCGGATCTCTGCCTTGGAGATTGTTCCCGAACGTTAAGCCTGTAGTGGCCTCAAATTTCCTCACATACGCGTGGTGTGTATGTTTGGAATGTGAGGTGGCAGTATTTCATGTCTCAAATGTGACTTCGTCATCTGTTCGAGGCTCAAAATTACTCGCTGTTGACCCTTGGGGATTCATCCCGGTCGTTTGCTAATTATGTTTGTTCCAGTGCGACGTTATTTCATCTACCTACATATCTATCTAAAAAGTCTGCATAGATATTTTAAAACATTTTGATGGCGTTTAGAAAAAGTACTTTAAAATAGAGGCCTCAAAGCGAGTTAGCATAGCGAAAGGAAAGCTTGTTTATGATTCGTTACATCGTGCAGAATAAGTCCGCGGTGTCCCGGTTGGAAGAGTAACTTAACTAACTCCATCATGGGATACCGACCCTTCAATTGGGTTTACGGTAGACACAATTTCCCATGACGTGAAGGTTACCAATTGAGAAAAGGAAAAAGAAAAATAATTGGGTGTGATGTGCAAAGTAGAAATTTTAAGTTAAAAATGCACACGAAGGTGCTGCTCTAATAAAACTTGCTGTTGCGTTGCAGAGGCAATTTAAGTGTTGTCAAAAAGTGAAACGAAACTGCTTGCTTGAGTTCAAACTCCCTGGAGGCCACAAATCTCTCGAGCGCGATTGGTATTATTTTCTTTTTGAAGCAAGGGATGAACAGCCAGGCGTCGTAGTACTGATATATTGATTACGGTAGTACTGAGGTACTGATTACGGTAGTACTGAGTTAACGTAGTACTCAGATACTGATTACGGTACTACTGAAGTACTGATTACGGTACTACTGAGATACTGGTTACGGACTACTGAAGTACTGATTACGGTACTACTGAGGTAACGTAGTACTTAGGTACTGATTACGGTAGTACTGAGTTAACGTAGTACTGAGATACTGATTACAGTAGTACTGAGATACTCATTACGTTAGTACTGAGGCACTGATTACGGTAGTACTGAGTTAACGTAGTACTGAGATACTGATTACGGTAGTACTGATGTACTGATTACGGTACTACTGAGGTACTGATTACTGTAGTACTGAAGTAACGTAGTATTGAGATACTGATTACTGTAGTACTGAGGTAACGTAGTACTGAGATAACGGATTAGCAACCAGACGGTTGCGAAGTAGAAGAATCCAACAAACACCGTCGTGTATAAAGGAGCTGGGGCACGTTTAATCTGTCGGGGCCTCAAAGGTCCTAACGTTGGGTTGGTGTGGAAGTTTGGAGAGTGGAGTGCCAGCTCAGGTGTTGCCTCGATATTTGACCGTGGTTCAAAATTACGTGGTGTTGTCCTTGGATTTCTCCCTTGGGGATTGATCCCGGACCAGCGTGAATAGCCCGTTGTGTTGCTTCCGTATAACGTTAATTAAAATGCCTACCTACCAGGAAGAATACTTCATACATAATTTCCTCTTAGTAAAACTATTTGAGATGAATTATTAACACATTTGAGAATTATTGATTTTAAAGGCATTGAGACAGTCACTCCAACTGATACGTGAAATCTTGTATGCTATTCTGAATTGCATGCATCTTTATTTCATCTCAATTTTCATGTTTCGTAATTTCTCACGTGCGCACATTAGTTGCACTTATTTCCCGATGCAATAACGGTCCAGTTCTTTCAATTATGTAACAGCTCAAAGCGTATTTAAAAATGTTTGAGGTGTACCTTGTGGTACTTTGTAGTGCTCTTTTTTAAACTTGGAAGTTTAACTGGGTCTTGAAACATTCATTGACTTTAAACAAAATGTTACCCGAACGCGTATTTAAAAGAATGCTTGTTCTAAGGTGGTATATGATTCACAAGCAGACATTCAACTAGTTACAACAGTCTCAGACAAAGCCATTCAGCCACGTAACTTTGTACCAAGGTCAGATGACGAGGCAACATCTGAGCTGGCACCCCATTTTCCAAACTTCCACACCTACCCAACGTGAGGATTTTCAGCCACGACAGATTTAAGGTGCACCAGACGCCTCTACACCATACGCTTACAAATTTCCGTGACCTGACTTGGATTCGAACCAGGAACTTTCCTATCTAGAGGCTAACACCTTAACCACTATACCGGTTGGTCGGCTTCCCATATAGACATATCAGCCATGTAAAATGGAAATAATACTATCAGACAGAATAATTATTACATAAACGCATTTTTCATAGGAGATATTTTATTTATTTAACAAAATTAAAAATATTATCGATGATTACAATACCGTATTTTGCATAAGTACTCGAAGATTATGATGAATGACATTTTTTTATGGGAGACTTATTTCTATCCTCTTAGTGGTTTCGAGAAGATATCTTGTCCATCGAGATGGGACGAATTGCGTAATTGTTGATATAATCTAATAATTAAGATATTGCTTTTTTCAATGACGACGAAATCAAGATCTGATCAGTTTTGAGAGATGCCTCGCCATCAAGGAATTGCCGATTTTTTTATGATAACGAGATCAAGAACTCTTACAAATAGAAACAACTTATTTTTAATTCCAAGGGTATCAGAGTAATTAATATAAATTAATGTGTAATAATGCACTGAATACAGTATATCACACGATATATTTAGATACATTAAATTTTTTTTCCACAGTGGATGATCAAACAAATTTAATTTTGTCTCGTAGATCTATGAACTTAACGGTGCTAGCATACAAAATGTTTTTTGTTGTTGGTTATACTTTGGTGTTCTGAAAAGCTCTTAGTAAATTGGCAGAGGCAATCGATACATAGAAAAAAAATAAAATAATACAATACAGATATGTATGATAATGTGAGCCCCCTAATGGTATGGCAGATAATATATTTATTTTTAAACCGTCAGTAAGCGAATTGGTGCATACCTTGATTCTATCTATACCTCTCTATACTAGAGTAATAGTTACGAAAGCATTATCTTCTAATTTAGGTCAAAAAGCATTATCGCCTTTTCGAGTTGATGGTTGATACATGCTGCGCTTATTCGTACAGAATGCTTGGTAGCACTACATAACAGTCTTATCACTCAATTAAGTACTGATTGAGTGTTGTAAAAGTTTTCTACAGTTCTACACATAAGTTATTTTGAATGTAGTATTTACTAACTGTTGATCCTAAATAATAAAATTTGACATATCGACTAACACGCCAACGGGACTCATGGTGAAAATCTAAAAGTCAAACAAAATAAAAGCAATAAATATAAATTATTATGAATTAGAAAGTTTCAGTTCGCATTTCAGTTTTCGAGTGTACTTCAAAATAGCTATGAATTCGTGCTAAAGATAAAACTTCAAGAAAGACCTCAAATGTTTCATCTATTTCAAATATTTTGGAGCTGCATAGAAAAAATGAAATGGAATAAAATAGCGGTTGGAATTTCATATCGAAGAACAGCCATCTATTAAGCGATCTTCAACATAGACGGTTTCAAAATTCAATACGCTCCTCCTTCCGCTTTTTCAAAAAACAAACTTAAATATCAATAAAATTTCTAAAATAGAAGTTCCTTATTGGCAAAGTTTGGAAAATATTTGCACGGGATATTACTTGGATTTTTCAAACATACCCCTTAAGAGAACTTTAAAAAAAGTTATTTGAGGTTAGTTTAAAATATTCACGATTTACTTATTAGTCTCGTGGCTTACATTTTCAAGACATGTTTTTATGTTTACATACACATAATGGTCGTTTCATAAAAAGATTATTCGTTCTAGTTTTTCAACTTTCTAAAACATTTATTAAATTACTCGTCCGTTGAGTATTTGATTAGGAAAATTGTTTTCGCCACATTTGTGCTTGTTTGTGATATTTTTTATAACTCTCACGCTTTTATAATTTCGCCGCCATTTAGCGTGAATTACGCTCTAAAGATCAGCAAAGTATTCTTTGATAAAAAAAATTTTAATTACTTTGAAAGATTTTTACAAATTCCATCTTCTTTTATACTTCAGTTATTTTCTATCAGACCTTTTTCACGTTTTCGTGTATGTACGATGAAATGGAAACTAAGAAAATTTATGGCATTATTTTACAGATATTTTTGCTGATAACATTTTTGTTATCCACCCAGGACATTTTCCATATGAATCCAATTTAATACTTTCAGCTTACACTGAATGAGTTATAAATAAACAGATTCAATTCGAGACCGAATAGAAATTCGTTTGATCAGACAATGAAACGTCATTTCTTCTTTGCATTCATGCCACCGCTTACGCTTGTGGTGTTGAGCCAAAAGTAGTAACATTAATACCCAGGTGCAGAATTACATTTAGTGTTTTTCAACACAACGAGAAGCAATTGCAATTGTTCTGCAGCCATTTTGCCCGAATTTTCTGAACTTTCAGTAGAATCAAAAACGGAGGTAAAACACAATTATCAGCTAAATATGTATTACATATTTATTATAAAGCATCACAAATTAATTAACTTACTTTATTTAAAACCTAGGCATATTTTCAGAATTTGCAATTCTGTTGATCACTTTTGAAGTTAAATATTTCGTCATTAACATAGAAGATGTGCTATTTACAGGGGTTGGACAAAATAATGCGAACATCTCTGAAAAGATAATTTTTTTATTGATAAGTCGTTGGTCCTCTTTTTTGCATGAAATAGAGCTTGTATCCCACGTGGAATCGACAAATACAAGTCACGTACAACATTCAGAGGGATACGTTCCCACTCAAATTGCAAAAAAGTAACTAATTCAGAAAGTGTCCTTCGAGGGGGGAATCGACTGCGCAGCTTGTTTTCCAAAGTACCCCAATGGTTCAATTATATTGAGATCAGGGGACTGAGGGGGTCAGATGAGGTGCTCTATTCCATCGTGGTGTTCAAAAAAACCAGTCTCGGGCAATTCCACAGGTGTGAAAGGGGGCATTATCATCCTAGAAGACTGGTCGTTTATCAGGAAACACGGTTTGCTCAATTGGGTGAAGATGGTAGGCCAGAAGACTGACATAATCCTCTCCTGTAACACGGCTATTCAGAACAACAAGTGGACCAAGACCACGATGAGATATCGCACCCCAGATCATCCCTGAAACACAGTCATACTTAACCGTAGACCGAAGACAATCAATATGATAGGCTTCTGGTGGTGTTCTCCAAACGTAAACACGTCCATTTGTCGGGAATAATGTGAACGACGATTCGTCTGACCATATTACATTCTCCCATTGTTGTGTCCAATTTTTATACTCGCGACACCATATTCGTCGCTTCAAGGCATTGCATGGTGTAATCAATGGTTTTGAAATAGCCGCTCTACCATGAATATTTGCCATATGCTGTTCACGCCGGATAGTTTTTGATGAAACTGCTTCCTGTAGATGTGTGTTCATCTCAGATGTCATCTGGGATGCTGTTGTGTTTTTCTGCCCCAATCCGTTTCAAAGCCCTTCTGTCTCTGTCATTCAGCTTCGATTTTCGACCACTGTTATGCTTTTTAGATTTTTTTCCCTGTTTCAAATATGTTGACATTACAGTCGACACTGTACTTCTCCCAACACCTAGAAAGGTGGCCGTTATCGTTAATGAGGCTCCAGCAAGACGTGCCCCAACAATCATACCTCTTTCGAAATCAGAGAGGTCAGCCATAACGCAGTTTTAACACAAATATATTTCGCATCCGACTTCTATCATTGCTAGTAGCAGACTGATGTGTGTACTTTCTCATCCGTTAGGCAGCACCTTCACCGCTAGAGGGCAGGTGTATACGAGAGCTTTCTTTCGAGTGCTATTTTTTCATAAGTGTTTATATTAATTTGTCTAACCCCTGTATAAAGTGTTTCTGGTAATTTGGGCGGTGTAGGGAGGTTGTTTCGTAGCTAGAAAAGAAAAAAAGTGTGACAAGGAGCATGCTGTGCACTGCAGAACATCGTAACGTATGAAAAAAAAAATAACCGATTAAAATTTGGATAAAATTGAGGAAAAATTTGTTCTGCGACGTATGTAGGTCATAGTTCTAACCACTTTCTGCTCCCGGGCAGGAATGAGCGCCTTGAAGAAATTCACTGCTCTTGCAAACAACGTCGAACAGTAGATTATGGTTGAGCGAAAAACACGAATTTCGGAAATTGAAAACGCCTATGGTGGGAATAGTTGGGGACTACCATGCTTATTAATAATACAAAATATGAGCTCAATCAATTAATATCTTCAGGTGCCAAAATCACTTTGAAATTTCGAAATTTTGCCAATTTCTTCACAAAAATAATAATAACGCATTAAAAAAATTTAATGCATCTTATTTAAAGCCATGGGTGGGTGAAACGAACTTCCCTGCTTGTAAAAAATGTGTTACACCTAACATTATCCCGGAAATTTAAAAAAATTCCCCTTTTATTAGAGCGCTATATCACGCACGTCTCCACTCCTCTCAATAGACTCATCATTGCGTTCCTCAACTACTGGGGTGCACGGGCGCTTCCCTTTCTTCGCTTGTTTATAAGGGGTAAATAACTCTTATTTCACCACATGGAGTAGAGGTGTCTGGGTTTCTTTAAATACCCGCCCACTTTTTTTGTATACATCTAGTAGGTGTATCCTCCTGAAAATGCCCTACCGATCATGTCTATCGAGGAAAACTAAGTCCTTTGTTCAAATTGATTCGCTTTCGTTTGTTGGTGCGTATTTTGCTGTTTATTTTTTCTTATTTTAGATATTTTTTATTTTGAATTTAAATCTTTAAGTTCAGTTTTGTGTGGGTTTCGTTTATTAAGGATCCACGGTTCTGTGAATAAGTCGAAATGCCTAGGACACTATCAGTAGATGTATGTCCCGTGTTTAGAATGGCTGAAATAATGAAGCCTAACATGCTTCCAGCATATGCAGATGTTATGAAGTATTATCTTTACATACAGAAAGATTATAAAAGAGATGATTGTATGTGGCTGATGTATGCTCAATTTTAACTAAATAGCTTAAAAGATTAGGGGGAATTAGTTCTATTCCAACTGTAACAAACCAACAAATAATATATATGCCGAAAATATACCATAAAGCATATAGAAATATTAAGAAACTATTAAAAAATACTGGCAAACTAGATTTTTCGAAAAAGGTTGTGCCCTTCAGGGAATCAGCAGAAAAAAATCTATTTGATATTAGCATTTGTAAATGTAAGAACTTTCTCAGTTGTACTTTCAAAATGAAAGTACCTATTGCTGAAAGAGCTTTTTTAACAGATCAAAGGACATTTCAAAAAATGGTCATTGGAAATGTTGACATTAAAATCAGCAAAATGCTTGAAGAAAATATTGCAGCGCAACGAAAGAGAAGTAGGAGAGCCAAAACGTTCAGCTCAAAGATTGTAAAGGAAAACAATCCAAAATACTCTCGCCCTCTATTACGTGAGCTACTTTGAGTTTTAATTTGCTTAAGAATTCTAATGACACTATAAACACAATCATTGATAATAATTCTCCTTCAACTTCACAAACGAGAACTAAACTTCCAAATGTAGCTCAGGCTTGTGACAGAACTGGTGTTTTCGATAGATCGGCTGCAATTCTAATAAATGCTGCTTTGAAGGATATGGGGAAAATGCCCAATGATGATTCTTCAAGCATAGTTAATCGTAGTAAAATTAGAAGAGAAAGGACAAAGACCCGCAGCTACCTGAAAAGGAAAAATGAGAAAACTACCTCTTTATCAGAAATGGAATATACTTTGATGAGCAAAAGGATTAAACTTTAGTAATGATTAAAGAAAGAGAAAGGATTGCTAGAAAGACGGTAACAGAAGAACATATCGTTCTAATACTAGAACCAGGATTAAAATAAATGGGACATGTCACTCCTACAACTGCTTCTTCTCAAAATATTAAAACAAGTATTTTAACTTTTTTGGAGAAAGTGGTTGTTGTGATGGTACAGTGGTAAATACAGGTTTGAAAAATGGAGTCATTCGACAAATCGAGCTATTTTTAGGTCGTCCTGTGCATTGGTTTATTTGTTTATTACATACAAATGAGCTATCCAGCTACCTTTACGTCATTTGTTGCAACATTCAGAAGAGAAAAACACTGGACTAAAAGGATACAGCGGAGAAATTGGAAAAATGTTACAATCTTGAGAAAAATTGCCTTTAACAAACTTTGAAAACATAGAAGTAACTTTGCCAGATATTGTCTTAGAGAATCTTAGCACTGATCAACGATACCTTTACTAAATGTGCACAGGGATATCAAATAAGTATATTCCATTAAGCTTGTCACAAAAGATCCAGGAAAATTGAATCATTCCAGATGGTTGACGACGGCAAATAGAAATTTAAGGTTATATGTTTCAACAGAAGATCCAACCCATAACTTGAAAATATTAACAGAGTGTGTTATTTGAAATAAATCGAGATTTTTGCCTGAGGATTTAAAAATTGTAATCGATATAACTTTGCAAAGAAATGCTTACTATGCCCATCCAGAAAATGTTATATTGGCAATGTTAGATGATGATCGAAAACCCGTCAGAGAAATGCACCTTAGAAGAATTTAAAATTTATTCGAAAAAAAAATTAAATTAAAAAGAATATTCGATAGTTAAAAAAAATCCCCAGTTAAATTTTGAAGCAGACGATTACATAAATCTAATTGAATGGCAATCAGATTCTATTACAGATCCATCACTTGCAGTATCTCTTTCTGATGATCAACTCAAGTCTATGATTCTAGACGTTCCAACCAATAGTAACATGTTTAACTTTCCAAGCCATTCACAAGGACTAGAACGTTGCGTTAAATTAGTAACTGAAGCATATAGTATAGTACGTGGTACAGAGGCACGAGATGGATTTATTTGGTCAAGAATTGCTTCTAGACATGCTTTACCCAGATTTGAAACAAAAAGCCAATATCAACCACTTTTAAGCTAAACCAGTAATGCCAGTAATTATTTATTTTTTAAGGTAAGCTAGTAACTTAAATTTAAATATTTAGGGGGGTGGGGTGGAACTCGATATGCAGCCACCTCCTCGTGCTGAGTTCTGGGTTGTTTTCATAATGCAAAAACAGCGAAGAGCTGCAAGGGGAAGCGCCCGTGTAAACGCGTGGTCGCAATGATGAGTCTATTGAGAGGAGTGGAGACGCGGGTGATGACGCTCTAAAAAAAAGGGGAATTTTTTTTATTTTCCGGGATAATGTTAGGTGTGACACTTTCTTTTTACACGAAGGGAAGTTTGTTTTACCCACCCATGGCTTTAAATAAAATGTATTAAATTTTTTTTAATGCGTTATTATTGTTTTTGTGAAAAAAATAGGCAAAGTTTCGAAATTTCAAATTGATTTTGGCACCTGAAGATATTAATTGATTGAGCTCATATTTTGTATTATTAATAAGCATAGTAGTCCCCAACTATTCCCACCATAGGCGTTTTCAATTTCCGAAATTCGTGTTTTTCGCTCCACCCTACTATAGGTGCTGACAGATTTTATTGCGCCTTTCACCTTAGCAAGTGTTTTGATGATGTTGCAGTAGTAGTAATATACATACGCTCCAGATCCTCTTGTTGGGTTGGTGTGACGAAGCACCCGCTCACCTCGGCCAGTTCCCCGCCTATTCCATATTCGCCTCACCATTTCGCCTCACTACTTACAGCAAGCACCGATTTCTCGGAAGGATAATCTTCGGTAAGCCAGAATTCTTTCTTAGTCAAACTCAAAAAAGTGTTCACGCGAATAGTGTAGTGTTTCGGGGATGAGGCATAATTGAGCGTCCTGTACGATGGAACAGCGGGAAAAACAAAATGCCATGTTTAACCTTCCAAGTGTTTCGACGAGATCATCTTTGCTATGGACGAGATATCTCGTCGTGGCAAATCCGTACTAACACACCAAGGGGCAATGAAGATCCAAGTGGGAAATACAAATTGTCCCTGAACTGGTGACAGTTTGCACGAGCGGCTGGACACTACAGGGAAGTTTATGACGCGATTATAATCCTACGGGAGGGCTCAAAACATGCTGTAGTCAGCTTAGCTACCACTCCAAAAATTAACTTACGATTGAGTAGCTTATATATATTAAGGTTACCCTACTCTACCATGAATTGCTTTTTGGTAGATACAAAGTGACGCTGTTTGCTGCTTACAGAGTGTTACTGGATTTGCATAGGTGCTGCAGGACCAATCATTTACATATCCTTCCACGCATCGTGCAAGTTTCAAGGTGAGGATGCTTCCTTCAAGGTGTTGCATTTTCGATGACCAGCAGTGTATGTAGGAGGGTAAGTCGCAAATGATTTCCGCTGTAATACATACCTGGATAGCGTCATTTTCTTCCTTCTGCTTCAGAGTAAAGATAGCCACTCCACCAGCAGTGTGCATCTCATAAAGCAGTGATATCATTTCTAGGGTAGGAATGTATGTCAGCGGCTGAAATGCATCGGGGGAACTACAACGCTATGGTAACAATGGTAAGGTAATTTTAATTACGTCACACTAGAGCAGCACAACAGGCTATTGACGACGGTCCCGGATCAATCCCCTAAGGGACAACACCACGTCCTTTTGAACCACGGTCAGATGACGAGGTAACACCTAAGCTGGCACCCCACTCTCTAAACTTCCACACCAACCCAACGTGAGGATTTACGGCCACGACAGATTTAAAGTGCACCAGTCGCCTCTTCACCATACACCTACAAACATCCATACACTGACCCTGATTCGAACCAGGAACCTTCCTATCTAGAGGCTAACATCTTGACTACCAGACCGGTGGGTCGGCACATAACACGGGGACAGAACCACGTAGGAGTGGATAGAGAAGCTTAAAATAGGCCGAAGAAGGACGCCCACCCCCCTGACGAGTAGATTCAGCGAGCTCGATAAATAGTAGTGGCAAACTGGCGAGTTACCATCGACACTGTAGCATGTTTTCTTCACATTAGACGGACAGAGAGGTGGGAAGTGGTGTGTAAATGGTTGGGTGACCCACCGAAAACCTTCTTCTTGGAGGGTAAACGCACGCTTGTGGACGGCTGGACCAAGTGCATTGAAAAGGAAAGAGACTACCAAGAAAAATGACCAACTTGTTCAACCAACTATAATTGTGTAAATAGATTGATAATATAAAGTGCGGATAGTTAACATTCCCTCGTACTATGTACCCTATCTTCAATGTACATGAAATACACTATTCAACACGGCATCATCGTACGCTCAATGCATGGTGTAAGAAGCCCATTGAGAAGATCTGTATTCCTTTCTCTTACCAAATGAGATCCTGTAAGATCATTATTGACCTTCGAGGAAAAACGATTTCCGATATCTTGAATCGTCAATTCTCTTCAATGTTTAATGAACCCCCCCCAAAAAAAAAATACAAAGATCCACCGCTAGACCTTGTCGCCAAATGTATCGTATCAAATTTTAGTCATACAACGCGTATATATTTAATTCAATTAAGTTCTATTGGGTCACTAGATTGTCATGTGTGTGTGATGTTTCAAAATTAAAATTACTTATTCATAACCTACTTGTTTCAAATTTTCCTTCAAATAGTTGTTTTTACTCTAGATGTATACATAATGCAAAATATTTAAAACGCTATATTTTTCGATGAATATTCAATGGGCATTTCGAGTTTGAAATATTATAATGACTATTATTATTTGTTTAAACAAAGCAATTGTTCTTATTATTCGACAAGCTATTTTAATATTTAAAAGCACTATATATTTTTAATACCATCTGCATTCTAATGCATTTAAATTGAATTCGAAACTACATTTCCGTTTAACGGGTTTTTGTTAAAAAATTAGAATAACAAGAGAGAGAGAGAGAGAGAGAGAGAGTTTGCTTTGAAAGGTATGTACATTAATACTAAATTTAACATAAAATTCAATAAAATAAAATAATTATTAGAGCAAACGTGATGTTTAAGTATTTTATATTCCTTTCCAATTTGTTTCAAAAATCAATTTGTTTTTTTAGTTATACAAATAATGATTTCATGTTGCTAATAACCACTGATAATTTTCAGTAGTTATTCACGACTAAATTAATGTTGAGCAGTTTCAAGAGATATTTAATCTCAAGCGAAAACGTAATAAATTCAGTATCTTAGTAACCCAAATCAAATATTAACTAATGAAGAACAAGTTCATTTGCATCAAATAGTATGCTTCATAAGATACCCTTCTTTATTACTTCATCCAGATCCTGTCATTATACTAATTTTTACTTGATCGCACCAACGAAACATTTATTTCACATGACGCGTTTCTAACGAGAGTTTGGCGAGGTTTTCGTGGTCCGCTTTTCGTAAGCATTAAATTATGTTTTTTTATATTCCTCTAATTCAAGTTTCTATCTTTGCGATCGTTGAAGATAGAGTGAAAATTTAAACGCATTTGAAATCTGCGGAAACTTTTACACCAGGTTGATACCTTAAATCAGTTTTTGGTATCGATCTGGCGTACAATTTTACGCTGATTTGAAAACCGTTGAAATTTTTACTCTATCTTCAACAATCGCTAAGATAGAAACTTGAATTAGAAGAATAAAAAAACATAATTTAACGCTTACGAAAACCGGACCTCGAAAGCCTCGCCAAACGCCCATAGAAAGGCGTCATGGGAACATGGCCTTATCGCTTAATGATAGGATGGTAATGGTAATGGTAATTTTAGTTAACGTCGTACCAGAGCACTACAAAGCTTAATGATATATGAAGAATACTTAAGATTTATTAAAGAGAACACTCTATTTTGATGACATAATATATACTTTCGAAGTTATACCTATTGTTTTAGAAGTCAGTGTTTGTGTAAAACGTTTTAATTTATAACAAATGCAACTTTTAGAGGAAAAAAGCAACAGTATTGAAATATATAAATATGTTACACGTGCTGAAATAGTTTTTAATCCTCCAAGTGGTTAACCATGATCTGAACCATTTTGTAAATGACGAGATACCTCGTCGTCAAGGTAACGCGTCGATATTCTGATGAAGACGAGATAAAATCTGGCTTGCTTTCTAAATGACATCTTGACCATCCATATCAGGTCAGTCTTGCGATGGTAATTTTGGTAATTTTTTTAATTAACGTCACACTAGAGCAAAACAATGGGCTATTGACGACGGTCCGCGATCAATCCCCTAAGGGAAAGATCCGAGGACAACACCACGTCATTTTGAACCACAGACAGATAACGAGTCAACACTTGAGCTGGCATCCCTCAAAACTTCCACATATGTGATAGTTTCCACGTCAACGTGAGGATAGTAATGAGTCAACATCAACTTGAGGACATTTGAGGCCACGACAGAAATAACGTGTTACAGCCCCCTTTGCACAAGACGGTCTTTGGTAGGATTCGAACTCGCAACTCTCAGGTTGATAATCTGGTGCTTTTCCAACCGGGCTACAACGTCCCGAAGTTTCAATTAGAAAATTAAAAAGGAACCTTGCCATAAACGGGTGACAGTTTCGAGGGGCCATGGAAGCCGATTTGGAAGAGCAACGGATTAGCCACCGAAGGGTTGTGAGTTTGGAGCTCGATCCAGACAAGGACCGTTCTATACACGGGAACTGATGCACGTGAAATCTGCCGTGGCCTCAAATGTCCTCAGGCTGGCGTGATGTGGAAGTTTGTAAAGTGTAATACCAATTATGGGGTTCTCCCTGCCTGACCAACGTTCAAAACCATGAGACTTTGTTCTTGGATCTTTCCCCTTAGGGGCCAACCAACCAGTCTGATGGTTAAGGTGTTAGCCTCTAGATCGGAAAATTCCTGGCTCTAATCTGGGCAGTGCATGGATGTTTGTAAGCGCATGGCGTAAAGACGGCTGGTGCACCTTAAATCGAATGTCCTTAAGTTGGGTTAGTGTAAAAGTATGGAGAGTGGGATGCCAGCTCAGGTTTTGTCTCGACATCTGACAATGGTTCAAAATGACGTGGTGTTGTCCTCGGATCATTCTCTTAAGGGATTGATGCCGGACCGTCGTCAATAGCCCGTTGTGTTGCTCTAGTACGACGTTAGTTACTAATTACCTTTCCCTTTAGGTAGTTGGTAATTTTTATTAACGTCGTACTAGTGCAACACAGCGCTCTTTAGGGACTGTTCTCGAATAGTTGCCATTAGTCCGTTGTGTTGCTTCAGTGTACGTTAGTTATCAACCTACCATGACAATTTTGAACAGGTTGGCACTTACGTGGTATGAAAGCTTGGTGAGTAGGCCACCAGCTCTGGTCAGGTATGACCTTGTCATCTGACCATGGTTCGGAATTACGTAGCGTTGTCCTCTGATATAAAAACTTGATAACTGATGCCGGACCGTCGCCAATAGCCATGCGTTTTGATCCAGTGCGAGGTTAATTAATTTACCCTATCAGACTCTTCAACACGAAGATAAACCACCAGGAACGTTAAAAACTCTTCTAATTTCGGAAACGGAAAATATGAAATATAAATTCCACTTACCCAGCGATCCATCATACGCATTCATGTACTCAGAGGACATAAACTGCGTCACCAGAGACGTTTTTCCCACACCCACGGTTCCCATCATGAGAACCTTTTTGGGTGGCACAGTGCTGGGGTGTCCCGAAGAACACGAGGTGGCCGACGAAGCGCAACCCGTCACATTCGAACCCGTCGACGCGACGCTGTTGTTGCTTCTGGAACGTTCTCTGTACAGGTCCCCCTTGTTGACGACGCCTCCCTTGGAAGTGATGCAGAACTGCCTCAGCATGTAGTACTTGTCGTCGTCGATGTCCAGAGGCAGACTGGGCCTGGGACTCACGCTCCGGTCCCTCCGGGTGTACTGCTGGGAAGCCTTGCGACTTCTGCTGGGGAGGGGGTCGGCGCACGGCACGCTGTTGCCCCTGGGCCTGGGGTCCTCCCAGTACTGCCCGGTTTTCTTGAGGGCCCGGAAGGACAGGGACCGGCTGTGGTGGGGGCTGAGCGATTTTCGACGCCTTCTCCTGTACGTGTGTTCGTTGGCGACGGTGAGGGTCTCCGAGAACCTCCTGGACAAGATCTCCGCCTGTGGTCTCAGGATGGTGCAGGCCAGGGAGGTGGAGTACTCGCTGGGGTCGTCGTTCCACGGACTAATGGACCCCGGGCTCGCCTCGTCCACTGTCAGCTCCGGGGCGCTCCTCGGCAAGCGGCCCCGCGAGTCGGTGTCCACCGCCAACAGGTTGCCGCTGTACCGGTTGCCTTCTCCGAGGGGGTACAGGCCCCCTGGGGCATTGAGGAATCGGTTTCGGACACCCTTCAGGGCCTCGGGCGTGACGGGTATCGAAGCCGAGCGATGGCGGCCATGGGGCGGCGATCCGTAGCTCGGGGAACGCCCCGGTGATATGTTGGGGGATTTGCTGGGAGATCGGTTCGGAGACCTGGCCGGCGACAGGGCAGGGGACCGAGCTGGAGATCGCATCGGAGACTTGAGACCATCCATTTCCTTTTGCACGTTCGGATACAAAGCTAATAAATATAATCTCTGTACAGATTTAATAAATTCTCTTCAAAATAGTTTTTCTTGAATAGATTTTCTTTTATCACACGTTATTGATATGTATTTTGTTGTATCACTGAAGACTAATACCGAATCACGATTTTTAATTAATTTTGATTTTACGTCCGCAGAGGATTGAACACATTTTATGATCTGCATTCAAAAGGACGAATTTCCATCACAGTATGTGTAAGGTTTTGCTTTTCAGAGCTCAAAGTGTATTCAAATATTCATATGGAAATGTCTACTTCAGGTTTAAGATTTGTTGGCTCCGTGAAAGAATATACATATTCTGGTTTCAGGTGGTCCCATCGATTATAGTTAGAAAATCTAATATTGATTTTCAAAACAAAAATACTTAATTTTATTTAGATTATTATACTTTTTATAAAATTACTGCTATAAGAACAAACTGAATGATATTTAAAATGAATTAATGTTTTTTTTTCAGATTTTCAATCGTCCAATCGTTTTGTTGTTACATTATTTAATTACTTTACTCTCTGACGAATTAGGTTTTATACGAGATTTAAAACTTTTTGCACGATGTAACACAACAAACTTGCAGTGTTCCAAACGCAGTTAGTTTTATAGTTAAATTGTCACTGCGTACTTTAAACCATCTCTCAACGTAAAACTATAATTTCAGAGAGATAATCTACATTACTATGCTTCCTAGTCCAGAAATCTTAGACTTTTTACGCTTTTTTTGCACAGTTAAAAGTGCTTTACACTTTGTCTGAGACCTATTCTATCAAGCAAATTCTGAAGAACTTGATTTCAAAAGTATAACTAATTTATAATCCAAATAACTTCTGAAAAAAAAAACGACGGAATCAAATAATTCGTATATAGGATAAAAGTAAAAATAAATAAATTATTACAGTTTAATAATATGAGACAAGCCTACTAAAAAACTAAAATTCTTATATTTCGTGCAAGAAATATGTCTTAAAGAATTTAAAAGTTCAACATGAACATGCCTTTCCCTGCTCAGATTCGTACTCAGATTTAAATTCCTATTGTGATGTGATATCAAATATTCAACTGGTATGTTCGTCCAAACTTCTATTCGTAAATCAAGTAATTTTAAAAGTTTCTGGGGTTTAATAACTCAACACACTTGCTCAACCGTCCTAAACTTAAGTAAAAAAAATGGCTTTCAAATTATGCTTTCCATTACTTCTTGCAAAGAAATGGCTCATCCAAATATGAATTGTTGAAGTTATTTTAAAGTTAAAAAAACCTCACATTCCTCGAAAACTGATAATTTTCGTAAATCAGAGTCAAATAATTTCAATATCTTCTACTGCGCAAAATGTACGAAACTATAATTATTACTCTACGTTTTCCATAACTTCTTGCAAGAAAACGCGTTGGTTCAAAGGATTCTAACTCCTCGTTCTATATACCTTAAAACGTGCAATAGTTGTGATGTAGGTTATTTCAAAAGCTACTGTTGGTTATTAACTCAACCACATCTTAAACACACAAAAAGTAAACACAGATCTAATTTTTTACTCTACTTTTTCATCATTTCTTAAAAACAAACGAACTCTTTTCTTTTTCAGATTTAAACTGAGTTTAGTTTAAAGTTACATGCTTCCCAAACTTGGAATACTATTCGTAAATCAAGAGTCAGGTGAGAGTCAAAAAATTTTCTGCGGGTTATTAACTCAGCATATCTTAACTGTCCAAACGTAAGTAAACACAAATTCTTTTTTTAACTCTACTCTTTCATCACTTCTTATTAAAACAAACGTATTCTTCCTTTCTTCAGATTTGAACCGAGTTTAGTTTAAAGTTAAAGCACGCTTCTCGAACGTGTAACGATATCCGTAAATGAGAGTTGGAAAGCTTTCGTCCAAAAGTTCCAAAGGTAAATGAACAAAAAGTCCTTCTTACGCTATCTCTCCCGTCACTGCTTCCAGGATTTCACTTGCACTCCAGTTCGTCGAAACCGCTTCGACGGAGGATCTGTGGACGGCCGCCTCACCGGGATACCGCGGGAGCTGTGACGGACAAGTTCGCCAGGTGTCCACTAGGGCACGTGCTTCTTGGAGGGCGCAGCGGCCGCGAGAAGGGGCTGACGGTACCTGTAGATGCGGGTGCGTGTTCGGGAATACAAATCGCTTGCAGGGGGGGGGGGTCAATGTTACATGCTCCCCGTTTGATGAGTGGTGGAAGTTTGTATTGGTGGAGAACATGTTCAGGGGAGGTGATTTCGAGAGTTAGCACCAAAAGGACTTCATTAAAAAAATATTTCAATTTGTGAGGTTACTGAGAAATTGTTTTGCAATTTTAAACCTCTAGATACCGAGATTTCCGAGTGTGTCGAATTGCTTTCACGATACGCTTAAGGACACAATAGCATTACCTATTGACTGAAACAAAACCTTCGGAAAGACTCTATTGGTTCTTTTCTTGGAATAGAATCCTTTGGGAAGATTTTATTGGTTCTTTCCTTAAAATAGAAACTCTGGAATGATTCGAATCATTCTTTCCACAGAATGGAATTCTTTGGGAAGATTACATTCACCATTAATTGTAATAAAATCTTTTGGAAATATTTTATTGGGCCTTTTCTTCGAATAGAATCTCAAGAAAGATTTTATTGGTTCTTTGCTTAGAATAGAATCTTTGGAATAATGAGTCTATTCGTTCTTTCCTTAGAATGTAATACTTTGGAAAGACTATTGGTCCATTCCTTAGAATATAATCCTGTGTAAAGATTCTATTGGCCCTATCCTTGTAATAGAATCCTTTGAAAAGATTTTAGTTCTTCTTTTCATAGAGTAGAATCCTTGGAATGATTCTAATTCGTCCTTTCCTCTTAGAATGGAATCCTTTGAAAAGATTCAATTGATCCTTTCCTTAGAATAGTATCCTGTGTAAAGATTTCTTGGTTCATTCCTTGGAATTATTGGCCTTTATTCTACACTTCCTTATTATAGAATCCTTCAGAAAGATTTTATTGGTCCTTTCGTCTGAATAGAATTCTCTGGAAAGATTCTATTGTTACAAAAGGTCAAATTGGGTGTAATTGAAATGATTAATAAAAGACAAAGAATTTAGTCCTTTACTTATTAGTATCAGTATATTTGGAAGTTTCTTTTTCAAATTTGAATTACCTTTACCAGCAAGCAGATGGTACATAACGTCCCTCAAAGTGCAGGAGGTCGTGTCAAAAATCCCATTTATTCTTTTATTATTGCTATATGTTGCATTTTGTGATTTCCAACTGGTGGAAAAATCTTTTTTGTCATCAGCTGATCCAATAAACTACGAACAAAACCCTAAGTATAAAATAATAGGATCAAATCATTAAAAAAAAATTCATTTTGCTCTCCTGAAAAATGCAACTTTTAGACATACGACCATTTGCACTTTGAGTGACGATAAGTTATACATATAGTTTAGGTTTTTTTTTCTTTCAATATTTGAATTCTTGCTTGAAACACAGATGAAAATAAGGCAATAATATTTAAATGTACAAATTTTTCAAAATTGCATGTACAAAGTTAAAGAACATGTAGGGAAGTAGATCGCATTCGCTTTGGGATCCATTGTCACCACGATCCCCCACTTCATCCTGCATTGACTTCTTTCTCTGGGTGTACCTCAAAGACATCGTGCGTGACGTCCGTTGTCTCGAAAGCTCATCTCATCCCTAGAATAGCGGTTGCTTGAATTACTCAACGAGCACTGCAATGCTATCGGGTGTGAATGATTGTTGGTGAACGCAACTTCGAGTACCAACTGTGAGACTAAAGGTACAAATACTGGCAAACTGAAAAATTAAGACTAATAAAAGTGCTGTTTGCTCACTGGTGTCTGCGCTTTACTGCATCCTCTAGTACAGGGGAAAGTCAAACTTCTTTGACCGTCGACCCCTTCAAGTTTCTTGGCTTCTTATCGACTCCTTCTATACTTTACCCCTCTATTATTAACTTATTATAAAAGGACAAGCGAAAAAAACGCTTACATAAGTATTCAGATTGTTTATTTTATAGTTACAGTGTTTATTGATACAAAATATAGTTATTATTATATTAGCTTAACTTCAAAGGGATACGTTTTGGTTTTTGTCGTCTTTCTTAACATTAAATGTTTGATAGGAGGGGAAAATATAATATGTAAAACATAATTTAGAAATTTAGATAACAAAATAATCATAATACAATCTTTCTTATGAATATAGAAATGACTTTTATTTAAATTTAACTTAGTATTTAATTCACTAACGTTGTCAGTGTGAAGGATTCAGACTTAACTATTCAGTGGAATTAACATGGCTGAAACCAGCTTCAACCCTGTCCGAGCTTAGAAATTCAAGCAAAATATGGAGAACCACTTCAGAAAGTTTTGAATATTTTTATAAAAAGTTTATATTTGCCCAGAAGTAATTTTAAGTTCTATTTTTAAAAAAGCGTGAAATCTTCAAGGCTCGAATGGCAATTCGATAAGTTCATGTTGCAAGTTACAATCGATAGTTTATTGATTCGATTAGTCGATTTGATTCTTTTTCCGACCGCTAACAATGTTTCATCGACCCCTGCTATAGCACATCGGAGTCACATCTGCATGCGAATACGGTTTAATTTTGTCTTCTACCTCCTCTAAAAGAGTTTGTACCGTCTGTTTTGAAACACTATCAAAATACGACGATCCTGATGGTTTAGTTTGTATCTTACCTCTAGTGGCCAACCTAGTGCAGTAACTTGTTCCAAACTATCACCAGTCTAGACAAGGGACAATTTGCTTTTACTACTTGGATCTTCATAGGGAAGTTTTTTCTCCTCGAGGTATCTCGAGGTCATTAGCAAAATGTGTCAGATCTTAGTCGAGATACTACTGTGATCAAAAGTATCCTGAATGCTTTCTTTAAAATACAAATATAGTAGATATCGTCTGCAAACTTTTTATCAAATATTTGTACGACTAATATAAAAACATGTGGAAACAATCAGGGATTTATTTAATTTTATCGTCTGAAAATAAATTTACTTTTTATAAGAGAAGAATTTTCACTTCGTTGATTTTCTAAAATGTCGAATGTAACTGATCAAAGAACATGCATTGCATTTTGTTTCCGCAGTGGAATTTCTGCTACAAACACATTTAAAGCAAAAAGCTTTTACAGACGACTGTGTATCAAAAACAACAGTATTTGATTGGTATAAAAAGTTTAAAGAAGGCAGAGAATCCGCCGATCTGGTAGACCATTCACTTGAACTAATGAAAAACATGTCAATCAGATCAGAAAATTGGTGTTAAGTGATCGTCGTTTAACAATAGGATACATTATTGAACACGTTCTTATATCATTCGTCGAAAACGACCGAAAAGAACTCGAATTAACGTTCGTTGTATTTCTTTCCATATTTGATTATTACTATGTAAATCTTGTCACGGCTATGCAAATTTTATGCAAAACTTGTCACTTGATCTTTCATACTGTTATAAAAGCGATTGCAATTTGTTATACCAGTATTTTCCGATCTCGCTTACTTGGTCTCTCTCGATCAAGTCATTAGTAACTATCCGTAGAATGTAATCTTTTCATTTTAACTTAACATTGATTTGTTATCTTTTGAATAAACTCTAGTTTGGAATTTTAAGACTCCGTCATGTGTACCTCTATTAACTTATGTTCGTATAATAGAAGGGGATAGTTTATTTGAACTTACTACGTGGACACTCCAATTGATCTTAAAAATCAATTCGATGCAATAAAAGAAAATTCGATACGAACTCTGAAGAGGTTTCACAAAAACGACTTTAAGGCATGTTTTGAGGATTGGAAAAAACGTTGACAGAATTGCTTTAAAGTCGGAAGAGGTTACTTTGCAGATGTAATAAATTTAGACCAATAAATTGATGTATTTTGTTTTATGACAGCATTCCGGGTACTTTTGGATCACAGTCCACGCAAAGTGAGCAAATCGGATGTGGCTGACACATCACCGATTTTAATGAAAATTAATTTTTAAATAGATCACATATAGAGAGGAGAAACTGTCAAATATAAGATATCAAAATGTATATATATTTTTTATTGAATTTGAAAGTTCATGATCACACATATGTAGATTTTTTAGAGCTAATAGTAGCCGGTTAGTTCAATAAGTTATTAACACAAATAAAATTTTTTATTTTGTTACATTCTTCAGTAAAAGGTCTTTTAGGAAATGTCAGAAAATATCACATTGTAACTAATCAGACTAGTGATGGGCAGAATCGAGTACTTTTGAGTATCGAGTACTTAGTATTCGAATACTTTCAAGTATCGAGTACTATTCGAATACACGAAAAAAACGATTAATCGATATAATAATCTGAGAATTACGATATATGGCTCTTATTTGTAAAAAAACTTCATATGTCATGTGCTCTCTTGGTATAGTGGTTAGATGTACGGAATTGGAGTAATATGGAATCCGGATCGAGGATTGTCCTTTTTTTAAGCAAAAATTTATAAAAAATCAAATTAGTTTGATATTTTTTGCTTAGTAAAAGGATTGGGTGTTTTTTTTTCTCACAAAACTCTGAATGTTTTCTAAATTATATGTTTGAACTTTTATTTCTTCTGAATTATTAATATAATTTTTTTTTAATTTTGTAAGTATGAAAATTACTATTATTTCTCTTTTTGAACTTGTTAAAAAAACAGCTGTATTTTGAAAAACAAAAATACAACTTACAAATTGCCGAATTTATTTTATTTGTATCTCGATTTTACAAATCATTTTTAAATTTAAGTTTTTGCATTTTATGGATTTGGTTTTCTACCATAATTTGAGGAAATAATCACTCAACAGGAAACAAGACAGAATTTTATTTTGAAGGGAACCCCAAATATAAGAATAAAAATTATTTTTCTACAAAACTCTAAAAATATTTTAAAAGATGGATGAGTGTTATTTTTAATACCAGGATCTGAAACTAGTCCTTATTTCAATTCTTAATTTTTTTAATATGGTACATTCACATTTAATAAGATTAAAATATGCTTGTTGAAGTTCAGACAATTAATTACATATTACACTTGCACTGAACTAGTATAAATTTGTAATTCCAATATTTAGGTAGTAATATTGATAAAGATATACATATTAAATTTTTAACATTTCAGGATTTTTGCTTCACATACTGATCAATATAGGGATCTTACAATGACAAAATAGGAGGGCATTTATCATTGTTTTATAAACCTATTTCATAGTTCAGAAACCTGTTCGGTGAGACGTTGAAAATTCAACTAAAATAGGACTTTATTTCTTGTCCTCTCCTACAAGTTCTCATAATGACTTTATTTTCCTTACATGCTTTCTTTGAATATTATTTCAAATCAGTCACAGTAATACTACCAAGTGCTGCATTCGCATTAACCGTCCTGGTGGTCATGTTCGATGAGGTTTGATTCATCAGCAAAACTGACCGTATCGTGATGTACGATATATCTCATAACTAGAAGAAACTGACCCAATCTTCATCTTGTAATCAGAACTATATCTTGATATTTTTCGTAGCAACCACTAGGGTGGTTAAAATGAATTCCTATTAAATTTGAAATTTTTAGAAACTTTAAAGCTTATTATTGTGAACTTAATGTTTCTTAACTAAATTAATTTCAAATTTTTAAAATACCATTTGGTGTTAAACTTTGAGTAAATATTTTTATTCCAATCAATTGAATAAACACACCCAAGCTTGTAAAATCCGTATATTTTAATGGGATTTGCGTAAGTGTAAAGAACCATAAATTAGTAATTTTTTGTTAAACCCACTGATCTCAAGACCATGTCATCAACTACCCAACACGACTGAGTATCAGTACAATAACCAATAAATTAATGTAAATGCCGTGAATGGAACAAGTATTGTTCAGGGGCTGTTTCTTCTGGTGTCTCATTTCTCTCTCTTCCAAGGAAGGCACTTTGGACACAATCGTCTTGTTCGATAATTTTACTGAGGCTACTAACGATACGCACTAATATTACATAACAGGGCACCGTTTATACGCAACGCTATCTACATTTATAATAAGTATATTTCAGGACTGAATACACCAATTTGATGTTTTGAAAGTTATTACAATTATATTCTGTAACTTATAACATGTCCTAAAATGAACGACTCCATTTCCACATCACCCACGGGGTAGGAATCATGATGCACTTTTTTTATAGAGGTATCGCCAAGAGCTCTAATCCTCTTTAGCAGAGGATCTCACCTCTAAATTTAATAACCAGTTTACGATGTAAACTGATTTTTCCCGAAGGAACCCTAGATATAGAATGCATGAAAAATTAAATTTAAAATTAGGAAAACTGCAAACATTTAAATTACTTTACAAACTTTAAGGAAGAGAAACACAGCAAAGATAAAGCTAGAGAGGAAAACCACTGCTCTTCTTCAGATTCCAAATGCCTAAAAGAAAAGAGAAAGCAAACATAAAAACATGTGTGCCGAACTTAGCCACCACTACAAAAATTAACTTACGTTTACTAGTATATATAACTAGCAGTGTAACCCATCTTTACTTTTAAGTACTTTTGGTAGATACAAGCTGCTAAACATATAATGTCTGAGTACAGGTCACTATCGGGAATCTTCAAGCAATTTAATGACTGATTGTCAGGACGTAAATGAAACCATGTATCTTCTTGGCCTCGATGGTGGACACATCTAATCTCACTTCTAATTTAAGAGCCTGAGTTGTCTCTAAGATTCAAGGGAGACGAGAATTAACCATCTTTTCAAAAAGTTAGCACATGCAGCTGGTGAGTGTGATTGGCCTATAGTTATATGGATATGTTGGATTCTTTACAGGTTTTTGAAAAGGTATAAGAAAAGAGTGTGTCCAAGCCAAAGGGAAGACTCGTTCCTCCTATATGTGATGATACAGATGTAATAGGTTATAAAGTGAGTGACAGGAAGATGTATCATTAGTACCATCAAGACAGGCACCGTTATTCTGGTCCTTTTTAAGGTATCACATCAACCCTTTTTCTCTGAATTGAGTTATACAAGAGTTTGGATCAAGAATGGAAATTAATGCAATAGGATTTTGCATGTTGTTTTGTGCGTTGAAATGTCTCGATAGGTGTTAGAACAGGAAGCTGCAGAAAAAGCATGTGCAATGGCATTAGCTATCGACAGGCTCCGATATATGTTGCCCAGTTACTTCAACAAATGATATCGAATATAACCCCATTGCTTTCCGAACTCTGTCCCATAACTGTTTAGGAGTAGCAAATGTTATGCTAAGAGCATATTTTGTCCAGATTCCCTTAGGCTTTTGTGCTGCACTTTTCGAACATTGACTTTAACTCGTTACTGCTTAAATACGAGCATTTTAGGCATAGAATATAACTTTTCTTCCAGTGATGTGATGTACGTCATGCTTATGTTGCCTCAGATGTGGAAATTTTGTCAAGTTTTGTCGTATTATGAACACTTATGTTTACTTATCTTATTCTTTCAAACCTTATCTGGATGAATCAGTTTCAAGTATATCTCTTGAAAGATGGGAGATTCTTACACACGATGACATACAGAACAGGGAAACATTTCGAAAGCAATATACAAATGATATAGATAAAGCACTTGAAACTAATCCAAAAGTTTTACAGAATTATACTTGATATTAGAATCTATTAAATATTAGAAGCATTTATTTTAAACATAAATGAAAACAAACACGAAATGAAAGCAACACAACAGTTACTCAAATGCAAGAAAGGACCCAACATACAAATGATAAAGCTACTTGAAACTAATTAAAAAGTTTTACAGAATTTTCTAGATTTTAGAATCATTTAAATTTTTTGAAGTCCTGGTCATTTTTAACATCTATGAAAACAAACAAGAAATGAAAGAAACAGTTAATGCTATCACTTAAGAGAAGTAATCCATAAATTAAAGAAACGTTATACTTAAGTGATTTTCCAAACCGACAGCGAATTGCTGTTGTAGAAAAAAAGTGCATACCATACCGTGTACTTTACTGATAATCCAGCCTGTCTATTCGGGAAATTGCTTCCATGTGTTTTGCAAAGAAATACAATCTCGTAATCGATGGAATTTTTCGACGCTTCATTCATCACGTGCATTTTTAAGATTTATCAAATTGGGAAAAGGAAAATCAAGACAAGAAACATAACACTAACGAAAGCCATGGATATCCAATATCCATACAATGTGACACTGCTACTTAAGAATAAGACAAATAGGAATACTCAGGAAGTTAGGAGTTCGAATGCGCAGGGGTATACTTGGTGGATTCTTGTATTCGAACAACCAGGATGAGTACTTTGAATAAATACCGAGTCCGGGAACGTCCTGTATTCATATGAATACATCCGGTATTCGAATACCTAGGATGAGTACATTTGTACGAGTACCGAATCCGAGAACTTCATGTATTCATATGAATACTTCCGGTATTCGAATACTTAGGATGAATACAACAACAACTTCCCAAGAACCGAGAATTTCCGGTTGCTACTTGAATACTTCTTGTTTTCGAATACTTAGGAAAATAATCGAGAACAACGGTTACTTTTAAGAATCAAATACAAAAGTACTTTTGTATTCAAATACTCCCATCACTAAATCAGACGTCGAATGTAAGCCGCGGAAATAAGAGCTTCGCGCTTTAACTAATTGAGCTATGACGAGCTCTATTGGATGATTTATAGACGTCGATGTTTCTTCCTTTATATATTAATTCTTACGGCCGTATTCACAAGTCCTAGTTAACTCGAGGATCGACGATAATCCGCGAGTTATCGAAAAAACCGTATTTACAAGTCCTGAGCCGTGGTTTAAACTGCCGTTTCGGTGTTACATTTTGATCGTCCGAAATCGGCGAGTTAATTCGCGAGTTACATTTAACGCATGCACAATACTATCTTTTTGGAAAAACAAAATGGATGACACATTTTATTCTATGCTCAATTACAGTATTCTTCGGACGACTGGACTGGATCTGTCATTACGGAGCACCTGCTATATAGTAGCTCATCTCCTCATCATAATATTGCTTAAATGGAAAAATTTAAACATAATTTTATTGAAATTCAGAAGAAAAATAGAAATAAAGATAGCTGAGTAAATATAAACAAGCAGCTTGGCGAAAAGATAGATGGCAGCTCCTCCGTTGGCTAAGATGAAAAAGTAAAATATGACCATGGCAGATGCAAATTTGTCGTAGAACAAAAATTATTCTATTGATTTATTACAATAAAAGAAAATTGACGATTCAAGTTACTTTTCACACCACCCATACTGACAAGTACAAAGTTAATCGACAATGTCTTGATTCATTTGTCAAGACATCGTGTACAATTCTTTCTTGTAAAATTTAGGTTTCCATAAAAATCCAATTTGAAATAAAAAAACCTTTGCATTTCTTTTCCCTAACCCAAATTAAAATGTCGCATGCGTTCTATTGAATCACAATTTGGAATCAATTCTACGGCGAAGAACGTGCTTGATCGGTATGAATGCAGATTCGGCCGTCGTAACCAATATCACGTACAATAAACAATATCACGTGATCGTGAAGAGACGGTAGTTGCCAATCACAGCGAGTGTCTCATTTTAATCCCCGGATCACTTAACACGCCTTTTGAGAATACCGTTTTTGATAATCCTCGAACTAACTCTTCATCGCGGATCAACTGATCCTCGAGTTAACTCGAGACTTGTGAATATTGCCGTTATTGTTTTGTCCCATGTCCCTTTTAAATAATAAAGTATCCTTGTCTTAACTAGCAGTTGTCTATTTCATCCCATAATACTATCATACATAGCACTGTAACTGGCATGAATTGCAACAATGTCTTAAAATTTCTGTAGCCCATAGAAATGTTTTTAATTCTATCAAAAATGACAATTCTCCATTTTTTGCCATTAAATTTTAGATTAAATATGGTATTTAAAATTGTTGTTGCAAAAATGAAAAGAAGAAAATTGTGTAAAAGTATAAAGATATGAAACATGTTTGTCTACTTTAAGTATTTTTGAGAAACAGAACTTCAAACATGCAACATTAAGCGATCTCGTAATTGTTTTTCCAAGTCCTTAAAATGCCTCAAACTTCGAAAATATTTAATTTTGAACCTGCATTTTTTGAATACCGTTATTTATGCATAAACTAAACCCCTGTACCAAATTTCATGAAAATCCATTCCCATACGGCCACAGGTTTTCCCGATTTTTGCTCAATTCACGTGGAATGACCCAATAGTATCTCGTCAAAATCTCTTGGATGATTAAATATCACAGATCTATGTAGGGGACGTTTGTTTAATTGGGACAACTTTACATTTGTTGTAGAATAAATCATTCCACGTCAAGTTCTCTCTCTCTCTCTCTCTCTGTCCCCCTTAAATAAGTGTGACAGTTGCATATTTTGATTTCGAATATTTTAATAACATTTCTTTCAATTTAAAGTGAAGTGACAACTAGGACAGTAAACAGGTGGGTATTTTTATACTTGTTCCTTTATAAATTTCCTAATACCTTAAAATAAAGTAAATATCTTAGATTATAGCCTCTCACAAATTTAAATTGAAACTGTCTAAAAATATCTAAATTTAAAACGAAACCTTTTCATTTGAACAACACTTGTATATTTAAAACGAAACGCGTGGTAATATTGTAATAATACTAACGTGAGTATATTTACTTCAAATTTAGAATTTTCGAAGAGGTTCAATGAAATTTAGAAACATTTAAAAGTTTATTTTACGCATAACAATGTGTTTTAATTTTGCACGATAATAAATGAAAATGTGTATTTTAATGTGTAACACGGTTCTTAATTAACCTAGTTATTATTAAATTACTGCTTGTGTTTAATTACTATTCAGATTACTCATATATTTTAAGAATTAAATACTTTCCAAGAAATAATTTCATTTTATACACACATACACTCTTATATACCTACCATCTCTCTTTTTATCAATTCAGATATTTTATGATTTTGACTGGCGAATGTTTATCATCTAATTTATATTATCCAAGACATTAGAGGTAGAGCCTAGTGATAAAACAATGCACAGCTTTTAAACATTTTAACGAGTTAATATATCCATTCTGGCTCTGAATTTAAGAAAAAACAAATATTTAATATCAGAACGTATTGCATTAATACCATGTATATTCGAATGTTGATCACATAAAAACAAACATTGTGAAGCTTATTTAATTTGAAGAGAATGAAAGATTATTTTCATTATTTGCTTAAACTACGTTTAGTTATAAAAACACTAATTAAAAGTAAATATCTTTAATTTAAAATCTTGAATGCGTTGATTATGTCTTCAAACATTTTTTCACTGCTAACTTTTTTTAAACTTCTATTAATTTTTGATTAATTATACTAAATATTCCGTCAGTAAAAAGCTTTTTATTGTCAAATATGCATAAATTTTCAATCACTGTTTATATTACTCGGTATTGATAAACGTTGTGGGTGTAAAATTTTTTGGAATTTCAAACATTAAATAGATCATGCTTGGAAAGTGCAAGACTCGTAGCAAATATTTAAGGGGATCATGTACACAAAATTATAAAATCTTCGATTTTTAAGGAATTGTCGTAAAATCTTTTTTGGATGATAGACATTGTATCATGTAACTAAACTAATTCATGTTTAAAAATTTTTTTAATATAATTTATAAATTGCAAAATTGTGACTCTGTTAAAAATTGATACATTTTAAAATTTTTGTATTAATGATATGATGTATCTAAAAAAATATTTCTTAAAATTTTGTGTGTCAAATTACATAGTTTTTGTTTTAAATTACTTGTAACAACACAGATTAAAAATTGCATTCGTGGAATTTTTTTTACAACTTTTATTTTAAATATTTAACCTCAAAAGTACAAAAAAAGTACAACATAAAACATTTGAAAAATTATAGAAGTATAAAACACATACATATATATAATTGCCGAAGACAAATTAAAGATATATATTTGATAAACATATGCAGAAAATTTCATACATTTATGACAAATATTTTTTCATATATATCAATTTAAAGTAAGAAAATGGCGAAAAAGGCATCACTAAAAAAAAACGTCTTTAAAGTTTTAAATTGGTAAAAAACACTTTTATGTACTTAAATTTTATTTAAAATCCTCCTGTAAGGTATTGTGCCTTGCTTCTTACATTTAATGCTTCATTTAGTTTAATTTTGGCAAGATGAACTTTTTTCTGTAGGTTTTGAAGGCAATAGTTGACTTCATTGCAGCTTTCCTGAATCGTCTACAGTCCTTTCGTTTGGACAGCATTACAGAAGTTTTTCCAGTTACAAGACACGAACATTCCGGAACATCTTTTATACTATACGTTAGTTCCTTGTTGAAGTCCATAATGGCTCTGGCTGCAGCAATCTGAACTCGAACTTTCGAAGCATTTAAGTTTTTAGGGCAACGGCTACAAACCATGTTATGAAGTGATTCGTTTCGATTTTGAGTTTTCCTTTTGCTAATCTTTCCAACTAAGTAATCTGAAGCTAGTCTTTGAAATATTGGCATCATTTGAACAATGCTTACAGCTGTCAAACGGGTTTTAATACCCACTTTGCGATTCTGGCATTGTTTTGTTAAAAATGGCGCGATTGTAAAAACACCACGAATCACTTCTGTATGGGCTCTTCGGATGCACAAATGTCAATTTACTAAATTCCAAATTTCGCAGGCTCTTTAAAAAACAGAAATAAATATTTTTTGTCATTTTGTTCAGAAATATTTGTAGCATTTTTTAATGTAATAAAAAAGTAACATTTTTTCGAGATTTTGGGTGGTTGCCAAATAGGAACTCAGCGTGACGTCATAATCTCTTGCGAAAACATAAATATTTAATTGGAAAACTATTTATTAAAAGAAAATCAAACTTATAAGGTAACTCTGTGGTCTCAAATTTCACGCAGATTTTAATTCCGTTGAAATTTTCAAGCTATCTTTAACGAACCCGATTTTACAAAAAAAGAACTAAATAATGCCAGCCAAAATGTTTTTATTTTCTTTGCTTTCTTTCGCAGAAATCGTAAGAGAGCAGGAAATGTAATCTGTTTACTTTGGAAAAAGAATGTGGGCGTGACCTTACATTGTCTTGCGGAAAATATAAAAAATATTCAATTTAAAAATTTTATTTATTTAAAGAAAACCATATTTTTTGGTATCGATCTAATGTGAAATTTTCTGCGGATTTCAAATCCGTTGAAATTTTTACTCTATCTTTATCGGCCCCCTTTTAGACAAAAAAAAAGAACTACATAACTAATTTTAAAACTTTGTTTTTTATTGTCTGCTGGAAAAATCACTCCTCCGCGCAAAATAAAAATGTAAACGGAAAAAATAAATTTGTAATCTGATCTTTGATGCTGTTGCCATTCCAAAGAAAACAATAATAATTAAATTTCATTAAATTCATTTTAAAATGTTCCAAATTTGATTTAAAATTTCACCGCTAAACTAAAATTGCAAAAAAATTGGACTTCCCGTGTGTCAAATCCCATTACTGTAAGTGCCATGGATTCGCCAGGACTTTGCGTGAAAGAAACAAACAAACAAACACTTCCTTTTATAATTCCTTTCATAAAATTATAGTTCACAGTTTCTGAGAAATACGTGATTCTATGCATGCAAAAGTAATTTTGGACACCAGTGTATTTAATCACACTTACTCTTACTTTAAAAAGTTTGTGTTTAAAATTTAAAAGACAAAAATATATCTACACTCATTGACATAAAAATTTGCGCACCAATAAATAACTGTGGGATCGTAACGAAACTTGGCTTGAAGGTACATGTCGTCCAGATGTGTAAATTATTATAAATGCAGCCTGATTGCGCATTGCGTAATGCCACTAGAGGGCGTTGAACTTCGTTCTCCATGGAATATGAAACAGGTAAGCAGAGCTTGTTTGAGTGTACTTAATTTTTTGCAAAGGAAACGCTGAGGTAGACATGCCGTTGCGCCGCCATCGAAGACAATAATGAGCAGCTGTCAGAGTTCGAGAGGGGAAGAAACATCGGGATGAAGGAAGCTGGGTGGTCAGCTCGGCGAGTAGCTCGTAAAGTAGGCCGTTCTGACTTTACTGTGAGAAAGTGTTGGGACCGTCATTTACACGGCGACCAGGCTCAGGACGCCCTCGACAGACCAGTTGTCTAGGCCTAGAAGACCGTCACATCATACTAAACGCACGCGTAGAGCCAAGTGCCTCATTGGCCGCTATCCAGACACATGCAACACCTTCACTACGGGCCCCTGTGTCTTCCCGAACCATCGCAAGGCGCCTGGCTGAAGGACACCTGGTATCTCTTCGCCAATTACGTGTGATGCCAATGACACCCACCCACCGACCCCTCCTTTGGAGTGGTGTCGCACACGGCGGGATTGGACTGCAACGGAATGGAACCAGGTCGTCTTCAGCGACGAATCTAGATTCAATTTGAGCAGTGATGACTATCGCGTTCGTGTGTGGAGGCCCCGTGGTGAACGCCTCAATCCTGCCTTCGCTTTACAGCGACACACTGCTCCCACAGCTGGTGTGATGGTATGGGGTACCATTGATACACGGTCACCCCTAATATTGATCCATGGCACAATGACATCCTTCAGCCACATGTGATGCTACTCATGGCAGGCCTCCCAGGAGACATTTTCCAACAAGACAATGCTCGGCCACACACAGCAAGGATGTCACAAGGCTGTTTCCGCCACATTACCACCCTTCCCTGGCTTGCTCGATCCCCAGATTTGTCATCAATCGAGCATATCTGGAACCCTACGAGTTTGGTCGAACTAGAGGCGCGTTTACAGCAACTGTGGAAGGAGATGTCTCAGGACATCATACGGAACTTGTGTGCCTCAATGCCCGCTCGTATCGCATCGTGCATTCGCGCTAGAGGGGGTCAAACAGAGTACTAAAACTTCCGTTCATTTGTATTTTTTTCTACAATAAATGATAATTTTTCTTTGATTTTCTAATCACTTGCTTACATCAAAGTAGTACTTAAATTTGTAAAATTTCGTTTCATTTTGACGATTTTTTCTTGGTGCAAATTTTTATGGCAACGCTATGGAAACAATTGCAGAAGTCTGGAACTGTTGTAAGAACGTCTGGACAATGTCGTAAACGTATAACAACTACACTCTATAACAAAAAAATCGACGCACCAAGAAGGAATCATCCGATTGCTTTGAAATTTCGTATGCAAAAATGTTTTTACCAAAGATGCAAATGATTAAAATTTGGTGTCCAATTAATGAATAGTGCGATCTACAGAGCATCGGAACTCGCATCCAGCAGATGTATATAAGGAGTTGTTCTTGAACTGTTGTTAAAAATTTCTGCTGTATTGCGATTTACGATACCTTTCAACGACTGAAAACATGCCTCGCCGCAGGATTCGAGCTCATTACAAGCAACTTTCAGAGTTTGAAAGAGGTCGTATCATTGGATTGAAAGAGGCAGGTTGGGCAAATCGGAGAATCGCTCGTCATGTGAGTCGCAGTAATGCGGCGATTAGAAGATGCTGGAAAGAGTGGATGGACAATGGCAGATTTCAGCGTCATGATGGCAGCAGTCGACGTAGGGCCACAACAGATTACTAGGACAGAGTGATTGTCAGATCAGCTGTCACAGCGCCTGATTCATCGCTATCAACCATCAGTCGTGATACCCACACACGAGTGTCCACCATGATCATTCACAGACGGCTGAGAGAGCGAAATCTACACTCGTACCGACCGTTACGCCACCTGCCACTCACGCCTGCACACTGTCGAGCCAGATTACAGTGGTGCTTGGCTCGATCAGGCTGGAATGATGCTGACTGGGGACGTATAGTCTTTAGCGACGAATCCCGCTTCCAACTGTGTCCTGCAGCGTATCTGGCAGCGTGCCGGTCCTGCTTTCACTATTGCACGCCACACGGGCTCTCAACAAAGAGTTATGGTCTGGGGTGCCATTTCCCTTGATAGCCGGGCCCCTTTGGTCGTCATTAGAGGTACATTTACTGCACAGCGGTACGTTGACGACATTCTGAGATCTGTTTTTCTACCGTTCCTTTCTCAGTACCTTGGGCTTATTTTTCAGCAAGACAATGCCAGACCACATACGGCACGTGTCGCTATGAACTGTCTTCAAGCTTGTCAAACACTTCCTTGGCCAGCCAGATCACCACATCTCTCTCCCATAGAGCATGTCTGGGATATGATGGGAAGGCGACTGCATCCAGTAGGTAATGTTGATGACGTAGTCCGACAATTGGAGCAAATTTGGCAAGAAATACCGCAGGAGGCTATCCGGGAGCTTTATCGGTCTATGCCACGCCGTGGTCACGTTAATGTGACTGGACTGTATAAAATGAAGTTTCAGTATTGGGTGTTCGCCGTGTCATCACGACTCTATGGCACTTAGATTAATGAAATTTGGCACACAGGTAGTCCCAATGTTTTGCAATTTTTTAAACCAGCCCGAATTTTAAAATTTAATCTAGAACATTTTAAAATAAATCTAATGAAATTAAATTATTATTCTTTTTTTTTGGAATGGCAACAGCATAAAGATATGACAGATTCTAATTTTTTTTTTCCATTTCCGTTTTTACTATGTGTAGAGGAATGCTTTTCCAACAGACGATTAAAAGCAGTTTTAACTTTAATTATGTAGTTCTTTTTCTATCTCCTAGACCATTAAAGATAGAATATCGAGTTTATGTATCTGAGATGAGAATTTGCGATCATGTTTGGACATTTCTAATTATTATGTGTATGTATGTATTTTAATTAACGTTGTACTGGAGCAAACACAGCGGGCAATTCTAAGTATTATGAATATATTATTTAGCAAATAAATTGTTATTGTCTTCGAATGTCTCAAATTGCTTTTCTCCCGAGCAGAAGTAAAAACCAGACACCCTTTACTCAAATTCTCTCATTTTCAGAAATCAAATTTTCAATGATAGGAATTTCAGTTCTTTTGTTAAGCTTTTAATGCTGTATTTGTTTTATGCGCTGAAACTGAAGTATTTGGGAGTTGTATTTAAATAATTATTTGTTTTGTGCAACATGTAACTAAAAAGACATGGGTTCTGAGTAACACAAAACGTCAAAAGATATAATTTTTTTTATGTACAAGTAATTCGTTGATAAAAATTTTTTTTTATATTAAATAAAAATAAAAAATTAATTTTAATAAATGCCGGTAGGTAATAAACGTTGCCCTGGAGCAACAAGAGATTGACGTCAGTTCAAGGGAAAGATCCGAGGACAACACCACGTAATTTTGAACCACAGTCAGATGATGAGTTCAACACCTGAGATGTCACCCCACTCTTCAAACTTCCATACCACACCACGCCAATGTCAGGACATTTCAGGCCATGACAGATTTTACATGCACCAGCCTCCGTTGACACGACGGTCTTTTGTTGGACCGAGTTTCGAATTCACAACTATTCCGATTACTAATCCGTTACTCTTCTAACCGGTCCAGTGCGGAACTTTTAACCAATGTAATTGCTTTCTATACTGACCCTATTATAATCAAATTTAAATAGCCCAGACGGCATTTCTCTCAAAATTGAGAAAAGTTACCACCTCCGCAGGATTGAAAACTTGCTTCTTTTTTCACTCGATTCTTGTACGGTTTCCCGAGAAAGTACGGATCAGAAAATAACGAAATTAACATGGTGTTTTAAAAATTTTACAGGGAACAATATGAAAAGTTTTTTCTGCTGCGGTTACTAGTTTAAGGTTCATTAAGTGTCAAAGTCGAAAAAGCGAAATCTCTATCGCGAGTGAGCAAAAGACGTACACATTTTCGGTCTGCAGCCGTGATTTTTTTTTCTACAGTACCTCTAAATGTGTAGTTTTGCAGCTCACCGATATTTTTAGAAATTTCAATTTTGTTCCTGGTAATATTTTTTTAATTCGGGAAAAATCGGGAAATTTGAGTTACTTTTTTGTTAAAACTGTCATATCTATAGTTTATTACTATTCCTTTTTAAATTGGAAAACTTCGTAGTATACCTTATAATGTACTCCTTTTTACGGTGTAATTATTTTTGAAATTGGTTAATAAATAAATTCGATGCGATTAAAAGTTGGTCATACAAATTTCGTGTTTTTTTTAATCGTAATTTCCGATACAAAACTAAAACTGTCATATCTATATTTTAATGCTATTAGTTTTAAAATTTGAAAATGCTCGAAAGTTCAGAATGGACTCTTTCTTATGGTATATTATTTGTAAAATTGATTTATAAATAAATTCGATGCCATGAAAAGTATAATTTCGCGATAGGGTACAAATTGTTCATCGCGGAGATGAAACGTGAAACGGCATTGGTAATACTCGCTTTGACGTCATAGCCCGGAAAATTCAATCCGGAATATACGAATTATTAAGATAGTTTCACCTCGGAGGACGGAAAACTCATTTTTTTTCGCTCGATTCTCAGACTGTTCCTTGAGAAAGTACTCAAAAGAAAATTCCGAAATTACTATGTTTTGTTAAAAAATGTGGGAACAAGATAGATAAGGTTTGTTTCAGATGAGGCTATTAAAACACATTCACACCTGATCCTCACCAAGACGCTTGCAAAAGGATGGTTGGCAAATGGGATTGGTAAGTGTAGGTGAGCAGGGGGTGGAGCCCCTTAATTTAATAAATAATTATGAGTTGGAATGCATTACTGATACAGCTTCTTCTATCTAGTGCTTTGACACCACAAAATGTTTTCTACAGCATACAATGCAAATACTAGACTATCAACTGTCGATGAAATGCTTTTTTATGCGTATTGCCCATACAAAAGTTTTCATAAGATAACACTTAATGTTGTTTAAATCTACAGAACTTGCAAAACATTTTTAGATAAATTAAAGTGATTAATGGCATTTGAAGAAAATCAAACAATTGTAATAGAATGTCTTCTCGTAGTGTTTTCGTGCTTTTTCAAAATATTCCATAATATAGGGGACATCGTGGTTCAGTGGGCATGCCCAATGCTCTAGTAACCTGCGAGTTGTTTGGCTGCGCAGGTTCGATTCCTGCCAGATGCATATCTCCCAGGTCGTATTTCTCTCTTCTGCGTCAGTAACACTTACTATACGATCCCCCTTGATTTTTCGGCAAATCTGGTAACCCTTAAGACCAGATGTTGTTTTTTGTTGTCCAAAAGAAGTTAATTTTGCGAATATCACCAAATGTATCATGATAAATGCGGATGTGGGCTATTTTTTTGATAAATGCAACCATTACCTACGGACCACGTTTTTTTTCTCACACCATATTTTTCTATTGCTTCCTTCGTTTACACGTGGACTGGCCATACAATTGGATTTCGACGACCCGTTCATTTTGAAATTTTCGCCGTAGGATTTTCCTGATTCTGAATTATTTCTTTATGGAAGAAAAAGGAAGTTTTCTAACAGAAAAATCAACCAAAATTGTTGTGTTTAACAAATGTTGGTAATCATTTATTCTACTCCTAAATTGAAATCCGTTTCTTTTTACGGAAGTTGCTACAAGAAAAATCAGTCAAAATTGTTGTGTTTAACTAATGTTGGTTATCGTTTACCCTGCTCCTAAAATGATACGTTAAAAAAATAGACCGTTTATTTAAATATGTTTGTTCTCTGTGTTATTTTACACATTTTGACGCCATCTTGAATTTGGCGTATTTTTGAAAAGGTCGCCAAAGGGGTCCGTAGTGTAAACAATAACCAAACTTTCAATGTGTGTCTGTGTATTACTTGATATTGTATGTCTTATGTCTGGCGCAGCATAGTCAACTAAGGCCCTTGCTCCATGAAACCTCAACTAACAAACTATTCCATGATGCACAGATTATATTTCACCAAAATTGTTGTCATGATATTGTTTTAATATAATATTTACTAACCTCTGCATGGCCAGCACGGCGTTGCCCGTGACAATTCTTTTCGTGGGGTCAGATGTGACCACTACCCGCTAACCCCGGTGATTGCTACGAATTCTCATTCAAATTCGTAGCCTATTTGATAACAGCCATAATAGTGTTGCCCGTGGTGTTGGTTTGCTTCCCAAACCAAATGGAAATTCGTATATAGCCTATTGGAATGAATTCCCTGCTAATTCCAATTTGGTTTGCTTCCCAAACCAAATTAGGAATATCATGAACTATGGTTTGCTGAACTATTTGATATTATAAGCTTTTGCCATTCCAAAAAAAAAAAAAACAATAATAAATAAAATTTCATTAAATTCATTTTAAAATGTTCTAGACTGAATTTTAAAATTTGCCGCAACCCTAAAATTGCAAAAAATTCGGACTACCTGTGTGCCAAATCCCATTACTGTAAGTGCCATAGATTCGCCAAGACTATGCGTGGAAGAAACAAACAAACACTTCATTTTATAATGTTAGAGATTTACATCGCCTTTAGCTTTCATAACAGCCATCTATCAATTCAGCATGGCAATTACAAGTGAATTATTCTCTGGGTCAAGATCATTTTCGTTTGTTGCGCAATTTCTTTGGAGATTCTCAAATGGATTTAAGTTTGGCGAGTTTACCATCCAGGAAAGTATTTTAATTTTTGATCAGTTCTTCGATGACTTCCAACTGACTAAGTAGAGCATAAAACTTTGCTACCGTCAGTTTAAAGTATCATAAACTGTGTTTGTAAAATATACACTAATGATATATTTTTATAATATACCTTTATATGTAAGACGAGAATACATTTATGTTCGTTTCCAATCATTTTCAATCTAAATGTACGAGACGTTCGGAACTCGAGTAGATCAAGTTCGTTTTATAACATTGTGAGATGCATCGAGTTAAAGTTTCTTCTCGTATGTACTTCTTCTATTCGCCGTGATTTCCTTCTGCCATCTCTCGGTAACCAAAGCAACTAGGGACTTGATTCAGATACACCAAAACTAATCA
Source organism: Metellina segmentata (assembly GCA_947359465.1). Classification (NCBI taxonomy): domain Eukaryota; kingdom Metazoa; phylum Arthropoda; class Arachnida; order Araneae; family Tetragnathidae; genus Metellina; species Metellina segmentata. The sequence continues at coordinate 127,877,250 of OX375877.1, read as the reverse complement.
CCTTAAAGAAGTCCGGGTGTGTGATTATCAGAGTTTGACTGATAATCAAAGAGAAAGCCTCATATAAAGCACAAAATCTGTTTTTTTGAAGCAGCAAAAGCCCCTCGAATGCTGAGCTCGGACGACATTAAATTTGCACAGCTTATTCTATTTGGAATTTCTAAATCAATTATTCAGCTCGTTTATCCATTTCCTTGGAATCATAGAAGAGCAATTTATCATCGAACATTTCGCAAGACGATAAAAAGTTTTAATTGAACTCGAACCAACACTAAATGTCAAAAGCTCTCAAGCCGAGCAATGGGAAGAGGTAAAAGTGCAAGCAAATGGTGAAGAACAAAGCTCATAAAGTTGTTCAACGCAGCAACGAAAATGCTGAGGAAGTAGAGGCATAATATGCAATGTCTGATACAGCACAACCTCTCGTGCGAAGCCGGATAGAAAAGCTAGTATATAATGTATATTTTTTGTAAATATGTTTTCAAGCAGATGCAGATTTTTATTCAAAATTGGAAGCTTTTATCAAAAATGTGTGTGATTTAAATCTGTACTCCATTTACATGAAGTGACTATAAAGACTGTTACCGATTCACAGTATAATTTTTTCATTTATTTCATACAGTTTTAAAGCTTTTATTTCAAAAGCGTTCTAAAATGTAGTATAAACAATGTTTGAATCTGAAGATAACTACTTCATCTCAACTTTTGTACGGCATTATACTTTCATCTCGTTAAAGTCAGAAACATTTTCAAAGTAAAAAATGTAGGAAAAAAGATGGGAGAACCTCCATTGGCCATGAATACCGGATTTGCAATCTTCAGTTCATAAAATAATCACCGTATGTAAATAATAAATAAATTAAGTCTGCATGGAAGACAAAATATCCTTTCACTATCTAATACCTCTCTAGTCTTTTAAGAATAAAGTCTGGAAACTGTGATGTTGTCAATAGCATCTTTGACGTTATTTTATTGATCTAGCAGTATACCTGAAAACATTACTATCCTACACAGAAAATATGTTTTTACATTCGGGTGTATACAAATATATTTCTTATAGTACCTAAAAATGCATTTCAGAAATCATGCAGATAATATTTGTTGTGATGAATTGGATCATACACTAATGTGTTAATATAATCGAGAAAGTACTTCTAGGAAGTATTTCTGAATAGATTTTCAATAAGACACAGCAGCCCTTCTATGAGATAATAAAAGCTGGTATTTCATATATATGTTTAAACATTTTAAAAGGTATTACACTACCCGTATATTTGTTATTCAATAATCGAACTGGAATACATTAGATTGAAAAATGGAATACAGTAAATACAATTTATTTTTATTTTTTAAGACCGATGTTTTTTCTTAGAATCTATAACCATGAGGGATTTTGTATATAATTGTGAAATATGAGCGGAGGTAATGTGAGGTAGTTTTAGTGCACTCCGTATTTTTACGTAGGTTTTCGCTGTGGGCGGTGCGAGAAATGAAACGCGGTTGCACGTGCAATAATTCAGTGGGCGGCTCATCACGACACTCTACAGATTGAACGCAATCGTATACGGTAAGTGCAGGTAGGTGTTTTAATTAACGACGCACTGGAGCAACACAACGCGCTATCATCGACAGTCCGGGATCAAACACGAAGGGGAAAATCCGAGGACGACACTACGTAATTTTGAGCCACGGTCAGATTACGAGGTTGCACCTGTGCTGTTTTCCAAACTTCCACACCAGCGTAAGAACAATGGAGGCCATGACATATCTTTTATCAGCCCCCTTTGCACACTAGTCTTTGGTTGGACTCGGAGTAGCAAACCTCCGGCTGCTGATCCATTAGCCTCCCAACTGGGCGTAGGACGCTGTAGGTATTTAATTAACGTCGTACTGGATCAACACAATAGGCTATTGGTGACGATCCGGGATCAACCCCCGAACTGAAAGATCCGAAGACTGTACCATGTAATTATGAACCACTATCGGATGACGAGGTCACACATAGCTGAAGGACGATCTATGAGAAATAGGACTGTGGTATGAGAAGTGCTTCTTTATGCTCGTGTTGAAGGTAGAATCGTCATCCAGCTGGCGAGGCAGCTGCCTCACCGTGGCTTCAACTGACACGCCGATTACTTTCTCGAATATCTAATAAGTACCAACATCTCTCCTTTCATCCAGCCTCGTACTCGTCGTCCTGCTCCCACGGTTTGAGACCAGTTGTCAGGACGGGCAATGCTGCATTCACGTCTTTGAGCCATCAGGCGTTAGTAATGGTTTTTTTTTTTTTTTAATGCAACTTTTAAAAATTAGGATTGGTGCAAAAGCCCGTCTTGTTTTTGGCACTCGATGGCATTACATCGTAAAAGTGTTATGTACTTCACACGTGTAAAGCTTTGATGTTGTTTGAAAGATGGATTTCTAGCGACTGCCTGGTGAAAAAAAATTCAGTTAGTGGTCAGTGTTTGCTGAATTCTGTTCAGCACTCACAATAAGAAAATTTTCGACACAGTATGCTTTTTGATATCCGAAAAGGCAAGAATGTATCGAAGAAGCAAAAGAACGCATGTGTAGTTCAGGGCGAAGGTGCCGTTGACGATTTCACGGGCCTCCAGTGGTACGGGAAGTTTTGTCACCTGCATCAGTTCTGTAGCCAGAAAACTCAGAACTTGTATGAGCGCAAAATGATGCTGTTACCGGAGAGGTGGAGAAAGGGCATCGAATAGAACGGCACATACTATATGGATTCAATGTCAGTTTTAGTGAAAAAAATACAATTTTTTCTACATTTTTGTCAAAGAAAAGAACTTTTGCATCAACTCAATACATAAGTAATGTAATTAATTTGTGGTGTAATGCAAATTAGAGACTACTTCCACTTCCACTTCAAGAGACTTCTGACGTTCGCAGTCTGCGTCATGCGTTCACGCTTTAAATACCTCAAATTGTTCTTGAGATTTGAGTTTCGTAGTTTCGTAACCTCCTCTGTTGTCGCGCTGATAGATTATACTTTAGTTAATGTATTTAATTTGTTAAAATTTAATAAATGTTAAGTTTAATTGTTTCAGTGAACTTAATTATATTCAGTTTAAATTCCATACACGCTAAAATTACGCATCCGCACCGTCGTGGCTAAAAATTATTATTCCTTTTTGAGTGTCGAGACAATGGACAAATTAAATGTAACAAAGCGAGTTAATCTCTCTATCTCTCTATATTAAAAAAGCGTTACCGCCGTCGCAGTCGCAATCGCAGCCGCAGGATTGAAAACTCTTTTTTCAGTCGATTCTTAGACGGTTTCCCGAGAAAGTACGGATCAGAAAAGAATGAATTTAACATGGTTTGCTCCAAATTGTACAGGGAACAAGAGGAAGATGTTTCTGATGCGGCTAATAGTTTAGGGTGTATTAAGTGTCAAAATCTTAAAAAGCGCAATTTCTAATGCGAGTGAGCAAAACACGTATACATTTTCTGTCTTCAGCCAAGAGTTATTTTCCTAAGTATCTAGAAAATTAAATTTTTGCACCTCGTCGAGTTTTTAAAAAATTTAAAATTGGTTCCGGATAATATTTTTTTTTTTGAAATTCGGGAAAAATCGGGACATTTTTGTTCTTTTTTGTCTGTTATATCTATAGCATATTACTATGAGTTTTTTAATTTGAAAACATCACAGGAAACCTTAGAATATACTCTTTCTATAGGTACAATTATTTTTGAAATTGGTTAGTAAAATTTGACTAAAAGTTGATCGTACAAATTTCGTGTTTTTTCTATCGTAATTTCCGATACAAAACTAAAACTGTCATGTCTGTAGTTTAATACTATTAGTTTTAAAATTTGAAAATATTCGAAAGTTTATGAACTCTTATAGTATTTTATTTGTAAAATTGATTTATAAATAAATTTGATGCCATGAAAAGTATAATTTCACGATAGTGTACAAATTGTTCATCGCGTGAAATGAAACTTGAAACGGCATTGGTAATACTCGCTGTGACGTCATGGCCCGGAAAATTCAATCAGGAATATACGAATTATTAAGATAGTTTCACCTCGGAAGACGGAAAACTCAATTTTTTTTCGCTCGATTCTCAGACTGTTCCTCGAGAAAGTACTCAGAAGAAAATTACGAAATTAATATGTTTTGTTAAAAATTGTGGGAACAAAAAAAAGATAGATAAGGTTTGTTTCAGATGAGGCGATTAAAACACATTCACACCTGATCCTCACCAAGACGCTTGCAAAAGGAGTATTGGTTTGCGAAACAAACCAAATGGAACTGGCGAGTGTAGATGAGCATGGGGTGGTGCTGGCTTTTATATCGAAAGGATCCTGGTTCAAATCCATAGACAAGGCATGGATGGTTGTCCGTCTATTGTGAATGTATTCACGAGTTGTACCTAGAATGTATGATATACAGGCGAGGAGCTCTATGTTGTTATTGGACAACATTAAATTATTAAAACGATTAAAATAGGAAACAATTGTTATGAATATTACAGAGGAGTGTGTAGATTGAATTAGAAATAGGCTCTCTTGACCCTTCGAAACTTTGAAGGGATTTAGGATGAATTTAAACTTTTCAAATTTATCCTCAATTAATATTATACTTAAAAAAACTAAATTAGTATTGATAGTTTTCAACGTCATTCAAAAACAGTTTCCCATATGCCTAGAAACGGAACCTTATACCTTACTTATGGTGTCCAATAATCCTTGGATTTTAAATGTCAAAAAATATTGTATTATTAAACATCAAACTTATTTAAATATGTAATAAAATTACAAGGTCTTCTTTGGCACTTTGAAATGTCAGTTGGTCGTAAAATATTCCATGATTCTAAAAGAGATCGACTGGTTTAGTACCACCATAAATTTTTAGAGTAATGGAATATCTGACAAACGAAGAATCTGTAGTAAAACCTGAAAGTAAAAACCACATTTTTATGGTAATTTTTTTTTCTCAACAAATAGGATTTAAAACTAAAAATAAGAACTTTTCTTGTAACAAGAGGATACTTTTCATGCATAAAGGTTTGAATTAGAGGTTTCGAGGTAGTAAAACCAAACTCCCTCGTAACTCATACTTGTTTAACAAGCCCAGAAGAAATTCTCTGTGGCTGTAAAGTTTAATTTCCAATAAAAGGAAGAAGAAACTGCAACATAATCCTTGGGGATCAATCTTTCCTATATTTCACACTTTAATGCACTTTTCGCATTTCTTCAAGGGTCTAAATATACATTTTATGACAGTCTTATGATTGATGACACCCGCTTCAACTAAAATCGTTTCAGTCTTAAACATAGTAATGCATGCTGCTTTGCGAACGGGAGTATAGCTCCAAGTTCTCTAAAAGTTGTAGAAAATAACTCTTCCAGTAGAATACTATTTTATTTTATTCCTTCTTAATTAGGGAGGAGTATAAGAAGAATAGAAGATTAAGTTTGGATTCATCTTGTTCAAAACTCTGTAGCAGAAGTCAAAAGGTCTTATTTCCCTAGCTTCATATTTTTCTTCTAATTTAAAATTGTCTTTCTTGTGTACATCTTTATATTAAAAGATAAGCAACCATTTGTTTAGAATTCCAAACGAATGCAACATATTTCCTCAGCTATTACTGCAGTTAACCGGTTGGAGGAGTTACGGTTAGCAACCGGAGGATGGCGAGTTCGAATCCAATGAAAGACTGTCGTGTACAAAGGGGACTTTTGCACGCTCAATTTCTCGTGGTCTCAAATGTTCTCACGTTGGCGTGGTGTGGAAGTTTGAAGAGTGGGGTGCCAGCTCAGGTCTGATTTCATCATCTAACCGTGGTTCAAAACGACGTGATGTTGTTCTCGGATCTTTCTCTTAAGGTTCGATCCCGGACCGTCACCAATAGTCAGTTTTGTTGCCCCATTGCGACGTTAATAAAAATACCTACTTACCTTCCTTACTGTGGTTTAGGTAATTAGAATGTTTAAAGGTTACACAATGTGGTTCAAAGGTACGATCAAAAATACGGTTTTACACACGGGAGTTTAACTATTAGGTGAAAATAAAATGAAAAATATATTAGAATATCAAGAAACTGCTCACAAGGTATATTAATAGTACAGAAAATTCGAAAACGTGTAAATTCAACATTAAAAACAGTGAGAATATTACGATGACCTGTCCAGATCACTTCAAAAGTGTTCGTAGAGTAGTTTATTTGAGTTAAGAAACCTGTTTTACTGATGGTAGAAACAAACTTAAGCTGTCATTTATTCCGAAATATCTATATTAATTTTTAAGATAATAAAAAAACTGAACTTTTTCTTCATGTTTTGAGTCCAAGACCCCTTTAAAGGTTACATAATTATAAAATGGTTTAAGGTGCTATCAAAAATACGTCAAACTCTGTTAACCCTCCAAGTGGTTTGTAGGAGATATCTCGTTCATCAAGATCTGACCCAGTTTGCCCATGCGATATCTCGTTCATCAAGACCTGACCCATTTTGCCCATGCGATATCTCGTTCAAGATCTGGCCCAATTTCCCATGCGATTTCTCGTTCATCAAAACATGACCCATTTTGCCGATGAGATGTCTCGTTCATCAAGACCTGACACATTTTGCCCATGCGATATCTGGTGATAAAAGATATTGCCGTTAATTGATGATGACGTGATCAAGATCTGGGCAGTTTTTCTAATGTCGAGCTATCGCGTCCATCTGGTCAATTTTGCTGGAGATGAGACACCTGGTCACGACAACCACCAGTAGGGTTAATAAAGACGACGACCTAAATAAATGTAACCATATTCCAAATATGTATGAATAGTGCTAGATTGTCGTTCTTCAAACGTTGTCTTTATGAAAAGCTCTTAATCGACACAAGTAATCGATACAATAAAAAACAATGAAATCAATCGACACAAGTATTCGATACAATAAAATACAATCAAATCAATCGACACAAGTATTCGATACAATAAAAAAGAAGGAAATCAATCTACAGAAGTAATCGATACAATAAAAACCAATAAAATCAATCGACACAAGTAATCGATGCAAAAAAAAAAAATGAAATAATTATGATGACCTATGTACGCGCTGTGATGTTCTCGTAAGAATATGAGCTATCTTTTAAAACTAGCTTAACTGGGGGAAGACCATTCTAAAAGAAAGTATCTCCAAGTTTGATTTTATCGAGTTAACGGTTGTTACATGCTTCTTCTAATTCTTCGTATCACTAGATAGCAGTATGTTGACCCAATCCAGGGGTCGGCAGACTAAGGCCCGCGGGTTAAAAAAAAAATTTCACCAGAAAAAATTTAAACTAAATCAAATTACGCGCTGTAACGCAACAACCTATAGTCAAGTGGCTAAGTTGTGAATAATGACTGTACGTTACTGGCGTCTCATATTCGCATTCTATTATCTGACTTTACCGTTGAACTGGTTTTAGCGGCGCACATGTTATTGTGTGCCACGGCGCTCTGTCAATATTTTGTTCTTTTTATTTTCTTTAATTACACACCGTTTCCATGTCACTCTGAAGACCACATAAGTGAACTTGGAACTTGAAAAGTGAACTTGGAATGTCGTGCTTTTAAAGCACAATGGAGTGGTAATTACTTTGTCATCGAATAGCTCCGTAAAAGAGTACAATATACGTCGTCATTACCAAACTAAGCACGCGACACAATGCTCAAAACTCGCATAAAATCAACGATCGCTTAAATTGGAAAGTTTAAAACGGAGTGCTTCATCACAACGCAATTTATTCATAGAAATACAAAAGTGATGATGGAGCAGTAATTAAAGTTAGCTTACGAATAGTTCATTCATTAACCACGAAAGAAAAACCATTTACGAATGGTTAATTAATTATATCGTGTTTGGAATCAGTCAAAATGTGTCACAACTGATGGGGCTTAAAATATATGTGGAACAGGGAAAAGATTAGCTGGACAAATTTTTAAGACTTGTAAGGATTGGATATGGTTTTGTGGCATTGAGTCCTCTTGGGACATATTATGCCAAACTCAAGATCGAGAATCATATATATAATATAATAACAAAGTATGTAACAAAGTATATATAACTCATGACATAATAAAATGAATACTTTATAAAATTATATGTGATGGATAAACCCAATGTCATGTAAAAAGTTAAAAATATTTGGATGGGGATACTCTCCAACCATGTCTCTTCTAAAGCCAAGGTATAAGAATTAAAATATTTAAATCGTTGACTATTAAAATGAAAACATTATTAAAATGTGTTTTACCGTTAGTGGGCAAATGCAGTAATTGCAAATAGGATGATCTTCTCAGAGGAGGAGGTGTCTATGGGTTATCCGAGTATGCCCAATACGGAGACGTGTTAGTATTACATTCTGTCTTCTTAAAGGTAGTGACTTCCACTCAGATCTATTTGGTTTAATAGATTAAAGTTTGTTCTCCGTTTGTTCATTCCATTCGTTCTGTCATCCTTCCTCCAAAAATTTGTAAATGCTAGATTTTAAGTCATGATAAGGAATTGTATAGTTAATATTATTTACGGCCGATTTGGCGGCTTTGTCAACTATTTCATTTCCTAATATCCCAACGTGAAATGGGATTCAACAAATTACTAAGTGAAGGTTCTTGGAAGAAAAATGATACATTTTTTCCAGTGACTCCAAAACAATGGGATGACTGACACTTCAATGACTGTAAAACACTTAATAAATCTGTGAAAATGATACATTTTTTATGACTTTGATCATATATATTTTCTAATGCTTTATACATGGCCATTATTTCAGCGGCAAGAACATAACATGAAGAATGAAGTTTAAAACTGTGAAGGGAATCATTAATAGTGAATGCACCTCCAACATAGTTTGCGTTCTTAGATCCGTCCGTGTAAATTCGTATAAAATTAATAGTATTTTTATGTATACTTTTGAAAGAGTTGTTTGTAGATAATAAACAGAGGTATCTGCTTTATAGAAATTTTGGAACTTGTTTAGAAATTCAAAATAATGGTTAAACCAGGGAGATAAAGCATACAGTATTTTCTGGGTGGCGTCAAGTGAAGAAATTTCGGTTCGGTTTATCAAATCCAGCATTCTTAAGTAGAATGTAGGGATGCAGGATGATTTTGCTTGATAAAGGTGTTTTAAATATGGACTCTGATGAATGGTATGCAATGGGTGATAAGGGGTGGAGGTAATTCTAAAATAATATTCCAGGGACAGTTGTCGCCTTTTGTCCAGGGAAGGTTCAAAAGAGTCTACATATAAGCGGCTTACGGGTATTCTGAAGGCACCAGAACATAAACGTAAAGCTGTGTGGTGGATAGTGTTCAGAGTTTGAAGTGCAGATTTTCTGGCTGAACCATAAACCACGCAGCCGTAATACAATTTTGATCGTATTAGGGCTCTATATATTTTTAAAAGACAAGTACGATCAAATCAATAAAACTGATAGTATGTTCAGAGCCTTTTCGCAACGTTTGTGTGTAGATTTAAAATATGCGGTTGAAAAGTCAACTTCTTGTCAAATATAACATCTAAAAATTTTATATTGTCTATAACATATGTGGGCAAACTCCGGCCGGGGGTCGGATGTGGCTTTTGATCCGGCCCGCGGAACATTTTAAAATCGTGCTCGAAAAGAAGTAAATATTCTCTGTTCTCGCCAACAAGAGAGTGAGAGGAGGAGGAAAACAAAAGCCTGAACTACGTGGGTCAGTGTTTCTCAATCTTTTTCAGTTGACGGCACGGGCGCACTAAAAATATCTTGAATTATTTGCGACAAACCTGAATATAAAAATGTAAAAGTAGGTATTTTCAATACTATCTAAAAAAGTTATTATTACTAATAAAATTAGTATTGGATACATGAGATGGATGAGCCTGTTTTCTTGAATAAATAAATAAATCAGAACGAGGTTTCGAAGTCGACAAGTTATCGGCGACACATCACGCCACCCAATTCTACGGATAATCGGGAATAATAATTATAAATTTCGTTATCCGAGAAACGGCCTTGCACTTATTGATTCCATTCCTTACTAGCGGATGTGATTGTTAAAAAAAACCACTGTTACAAACCAACAATACTCGGTTTTCTGGCGCCCACCGGCATAAATTACTGATACTTCCTGTGCAGGTGTCTCGGTCACATTTTGAAACTTAGGCAAAAAGGCTGACGCCCGTCTGGCTGCCGATCTGAAGCGACTGTGGTTCATTATATTAAGAAAGTTTTCACTTATAGAAAAGTTGATCTGTCCTCACATAGCATTTAGAATACAATAAAGATTAGTTGTTATTGTTAAAGAGGAGTTAGATATTTTCATTGTGCCATTGGTCTCTTCCTCCAAGACAGCCAAGGAGTCATCATCAACGATTCTACAGGATAACGATAAGTTCTCTTATTTTTATTTACAATTTTTTCTATCTTATGTTTTTTCTATCATTACAACTAGGTCTTATTTTAGAGGTGCTAGGGTTTAACTTTTGATTTGGTCCTATTTTCGGAGAAATACGTACTTCAATTTTAAAAATTTGTCAAAAACCATCTCCGTTCGATTTTACCATCTTTCAAATTATTTTGAAATATGTCCTTTTAACCCCTGCATTTCCCCCTTTTTTGTGGAATGTCCGATCGCGCGCCCAGTCATATGTCCTACTCCTCTTAGATGGGTGGTACACTCATCGCGTTACGTTGCTTGGAGTTCTTAGTTCGGAAAGTGTATGAAAGGATGTCTGGTGTTAAAAAGCGAAAAGTAGGCACGGAATGTCGCCAATTTCAAGAAAGATGGACTGATGAATACTTTTTTATCATGCATAATTGTAAGCTTATCTGCCTGTTGTGTAATGAATCCATATCTGTTTTAAAAGAATACAATATGAAGCGGCATTATTCCAGTAAGCATATTACTCAGCATACACTCACGGGTCAGTTGCGAAAAGATAAAATTCAAAAGCTAATCACCAATTTGGACAAACAGCAACACATTTTTAGTAAACAAAGGACACAACTGGACAATGTTGTGAAAACTAGCTTCATAGTCAGCTCAAAAATAGCGAAGTCATCGAAACCATTCGGTGAAGGAGAATTTTTTAAAGAGTGCCTGTTAGAAATTTCAGATATTTTATGTCCCGAAAAGAAAAAGGAATTTGAGAAAATAAGCTTATCAAGACGTACTGTTGTTCGACGTATAGATATGATGGCTGGTGATATCAAGGAAAAATTGGCTGATCGCGTGACTGATTTTGAAGCATTTTCAATTGCTTTGGACGAGAGCACCGATTTGTCTGATACAGCACAACTAGCTATTTTTTTCGAGGCGTTGACAAATAATTTACTGTAACTGAGGAATTGCTGGCTTTACAGCCTCTAAAAGGGACCACTACTGGAGAAGATATTTTTCATGAGGTTAAAAGTGCTATTGAACAGCATAATTTGCAATGGTGCAAATTAATTGGAGTTTGCACAGATGGTGCACCTTCTATGGTCGGTTCACGAAAAGGTTTCATAGGAATTTTGAAAAAAAAAGCAATTGACTTGAATGTGCAAAAAGACGATTTAATAATCCTACATTGCATTATTCACCAACAAAACTTGTGCACTAAGTCAATTCGATTGCAGAACGTTATGGATGTGGTGATAAAGACAATTAATATTATTCGATCCCGCGCGCTAAACCATCGCCAGTTCAAAGCATTTTTGGGTGATCTTTCTTCAGAACACGGTGATGGACATATTTTTGCGAAGTAAGGTGGTTAAGCAAAGGAAAATTGCTGAAAAGATTTTACGATCTTTGACAGGAAATAGTCGATTTTATAGAAATCAAGGAAAAATCATTGCCTGAAGTCAGTGATCAGAAAAGGTTATGTGATTTAGCATTTCTAGTAGACATCACGGGTCACTTAAACAAGTTGAATTTGAAGCTTCAAAAACAAGGTCAGTTGGCTAACGAATTGCACAGCCATCTGAAAGCGTTCCAAAACAAACTTCGCTTGTGAGAAACACAAATGCGATCTGGAAGCTGTTATCATTTTTCAACACTATCCAGTCACGAAAATATTGAATGCGCTCAATATGCTGAAGAACTAAAATCACTGTCGGAGCAATATTTTAATAGATTTTCCGACTTTAAAAACATGGATAGCTGTTTTAAACTTTTTGAAACTCCGATGAAAAGTGACGTAGGAAAGGCTCCCACACACCTACAAATGGAGTTGACCGAGCTTCAAGAAGACGTACATTTGAAGTCAAAATTTGAAGACGTGGAGCTAAGTGATTTCTACAGGACATACCTTGCCGAAGAAAAGTACCCACAGCTCAGAGCATTTGCAAGAAAAATGATTTGCGCATTTGGAAGCACTTATAAATGTGAACAGTTCTTTTCCATGATGAAAACTAACAAATGGAAGTATCTAACCAGGCTTACAGATGAGAATTTGGAAAACACTCTGCGCCTGTGTATTAGTGGGATTGATCCTAACATTGATTTTCTTGTTTCTCAAGTTCAAGCGCAAACTTCTCATTAATTTCTGCTGATTGTAAGTAAATACTTAATCAATACGATATTATTCTGTTCACGTAACTTTCCATTCTACTTTATAAATACATAAAATAAATGTCATTATTATTACTTTTTCACAACTACCTATTCTATACGGCCCATGACTTTATTAATATCCTAAAGTTTAGCCCGCAAGTTTCCAAAGGTTGCCCATACCTGGTCTACAACATTAATTAAAATTTCTTTGCAGAATATTTCCGGGTCCAGATGAAGATTTTTTTTTCTGCAAAAATAGACACATGCCGTTTTTTGAAGGTAAAAAGCTGAAACCATTTTAGTTTGTCCAATTTATGATTTTGTTAACTACCTGTTGAAGTTGTCTTTCTATTAAACGAATGTCTTTTGCTGCGTATGAAATTTGTAGATCGTCAACGTAAATAAGACCTTTAACTGATGGAGGCTATTGAGAAACAATATTATTGATTTTTAAAATAACTAAAATTACACTTAAAATACTGTTTTGTTGTACTCCCTCCTCTTGAATAAAAACATCTGAGAAAATCGATCCAATCCTTACTTTAAAATATCTTATTTTAATAAAAAATTTTGAATAAAAATAGGCAGATTTCCTCTTAAAAAAATCGTTTTTAAAAATATCTTTTAAAATTCCATGTCTCCACTTTCAATCATAAGCTTTTTCGATATCGAAGAAAATCGAGAAGAGATGTTTATTTTGCACAAATGCATTTCTGATTTCAGTCTCGGAAGCGACTAGATTGTCAATTGTAGACAATTTTTTCTGAAATCCCTTTGAAGTGGAGTGAGACATTTATCTTTTTCTAAACATACATTAACCTCGCGATGACCATCTTTTCTAAAATTTTGCTTAAGCAGCTTGTAAGGGCTATTGGACGGTAGTTCGAAGGGTTCTTGGAATCTTTATTCGGTTTCAGTATGGGTACAGAGGAAAAAAATCTCTGGGGCTGCCAAAGAAAGGAAGCTAGCTGAGGGCACATGGGTAGAGAACAGACCCAAACCAAAAGCTAAAACCACTCCCAGGGGAAAGTGGTTTTAGCCACTATTATCGAACAATGAAAAGGTATGGAAATTAGCATTTGCTACAGACATCGTGGGATATCTTAACAAATTTAACTTAAAATTACAGGGAAAAACAATGCTCAAACGTGAAACGTATTCTATTGTAAAGTCATATCGCAGAAAATTTGAATTGTTTGAAACACAAATCATATTAAACAAGTTTGATCATTTTTCATGCTATAAAAAATTTCGAATATTAGCGAAATCCCATTCCCAAAAAATTTAGCGGCGGATATACACAGTTCAGTCACATTAATATGACCACCACCTACTTTCGACGTCAACATGAAATAACCAATCACAAAAGGCAGGTGGTAGCACATTGCAGTGGAGTGTATATAAAGGATGTCCTAGGACATCGGAAAGCATTTCAATCGTTGGCGTAAGAAACGTAGCGATTTATCCGACGTCCAAGAGGGCATGATTATTGGCTTTCGGGCCAAGGGTGGAAGCATTTCGGAAACGGCTAATTTTGTGAACTGTTCGCGTGCCTCCGTGGTAAAAGTATACCGTGCATGGCAAAATGGCACTATCCAAAATCAGCGGTGTGGCACATATGTGGTGCACCACGGGCTATAGATGACAGAGGCGAACGAAGGCTACGGAGATGCGTTCGGGCGAATAGGCGTGCAACTGTTGAGCAACTGACCGCCCAGATGAACCAAGGGGCTACCAAGAGTGTATCCTCAACAACGGTTCAGCGAACGTTGCTGTGCATGGGCCTCCGCTGCAGACGCCTGGTTAATGCACCTATGCTGACTGCTGTTCATCGGCGACGAAGGCTGGAATTTGCACGCCAGTACCGCAACTGGACGTCCACAGAGTGGCGACAGGTGGCTTTTCCCGATGAATCACGTTTTATGCTCCATCGGACAGATGGACGTTGGCGTATACGGCGTGAAACGTCTGAAAGCAAACACCCTGCAACAATTGCCGGAAGGATTCTGAAGGTGTTCACTGGGATGTTGAGTCGGCATGGCTCAACATCCCAGTGAACACCTTCAGAAACCTAATTGACTCTCTAACTGCACGTCTCGCAGCGGTCCGCTCTGCCAAAGGTGGTTATTCTGGCTTTTGACAGGGGGTCACATTAATGTGACTGGACTGTGTATTTTCTGAACTTAACCTACAGCGTTTTTCGGATTTTGATGCAAATACAAAAGACATGTCCATATTTCAAAATACATTTGACTGTACAATTGAAGAGCTTCCGTCCGACATCTTCAATTGGAAGTGATTCATCAGGGTATAATGATGATATGCTAAAAATGTTGTCTGAATAAATGGATTTAACCCAATTCTATAAATATCTTTCGGAAGATAAATACGGGCATTTAAAATTATATGCATGAGAATTTATATATGTTTTTGGGTGTACTTACCAATATAAAAGGATATTTTTGAAAATGCAGTATGTAAAATCGCAATACAGATCATTATTAACATATGACCACTTGGAAGCAACTTTAATGATAGTAAGTACAAACTTCGAACTCCAGTATGATGAAATATTATCTCAGAAAAAACAATTGCATTAGTACACAATTTAACCAGTTCTATAACAAGTTTATCAATAAAAAGAAGTATTCGTTTAGTTTGTAGTGTCAGCAAAATGCGTAGAAATATTATGTAAAAATACCACTTCCTAAAATAACATTTTTAAATCTTTTTTTTTTCTATGATTAGAATTACCAATGTAAATAACTTTGAGTTTGTTACCTGGACCCCCCTAATCCTAAATTTTTCTATGAGTAGAATTACCAATGTAAATATATTCAAGTTTGCTACCTGGCCCACTAAATTTTTTACGATCTGGCCCTTTCCAAAAAAAATTTGCCGACCCCTGCCCAAATAAATTTTTATAGAGCTTACTCTAAGGCATCAGATACTAGTATACGAACTATTTGAATTACCGTCAACCCTAACGACCCAAACTTGATTTATATCTGGTATGCAGAATTAAATGTATATAGTTTCTGTTATTTGCTAATTGGGATGGCATTTGATTACTCTACATGCCAACTCGAGAAGGGAAGAATATTCTGTTTTAGAAACGGCGAAATATGGGTTTCAAATTCGTGTAACAAATATGGGTACATTAATAGCCTTACCGTTCACTAAGTGTTCTGTATTATTGACAAATGCCCAGATGTTAGATCCTTTAGGACTAATAGATCCATTTATTATCCAAAGCCAAGATAATTTTGGAAAGGCTGGTTTCTGAGAATAAGATGGAATGATTTCTCCCAGAAAAAGAATAAAAAAGTGGTGCAGAAATTTGCTACATCTTTGCAGTCTTAATAACATGACAGATGTGCATTGCTTCCACAAAGACATGGACAGAGCTGTATAGATGATTCCTGGAAACCGCATATAGCGCTGTGGTTTGTTACGGATACAGGATAGGATAGGATGAAGTAGCAGTAAAGCTGATTATAAGAAAATCTAGAGTTTACCTTCATCAAACGTACCACCATTTCGAGGTCACAGTTATGGACTTCTGTTCTACTGGAGGTGAAGCATCGTGTAAAGTGCCTTTTAAAGCGTCACGTGTCTGAAATCCACTCGTGGAAGGATTGCGTGATAATTCTTTCGTATATTCATTAGGAGTTCTATCACACGATGTCGTTTATAGTGATCCGAGTAGCTACTGCAGAGTGAGTATATGACGACTGTACATTCGTGGCGATAAGGTTCATCTAAGGATAAACCTACTGATATTACAAGTGGGACAGAAACTATTTCAAAGCAAACTTTGGTCACACATTCCTTTGGATCTAGAAGAGATCAAAGGAGCTTAAATCATCTTAATAAAGTTAATTCAATATTCGGAGTTCAGGAGATTAAAATGTTGCTGGAAACACATAGTTTGTTGTGTTCTCTGAATGAAACCTTTTATGGACAAAGATGGAATGGTGAGAGTTGGGTCAGGATTTTCTAACAGTATTCTAAGTTAAAATTGAAAATTTCCAATAATTTTACCTCCTAAAACTTGAATGAACTAATTTAATTATTGAGTTATTCCACCAGAAATGTTTACACGTAGGGTCTCCAGCTTTACTATTCCATATTAGTCATTTGGTCAGTAGGTAGATAGTTTCTCGTCATTTTGAATCACAGTCAGATAACGAGGTCAACAATGGAGCTGGCATTCCCACTCTCCAAATTTTCACACAACGATAACGTGAGGACGTTTGAGGCAACGACAGATTTTACGCGCGCCAGCCCCCTTTGTACACGTCGGCCTTTGGTTGGATTTGAACTCGCAACCCTCCGATTGCTAATCCGTTATTCTTCCAACCGGGATATTGCGGTCCAGTTTTGGTCAGTCAGTAAATGCTCATAACATGTGTAGAAAAAAATCGAGGAATGCATAGTGCCCTTTAACCTTCCAAACCATTTCAAATATCTCGTCTATCAAGATATAGTCAAGTTTGTCAGTGACGAGATATCTCCTTCATCCTGATCTGGTCAGTTTTGTCATTGTCGTCCAGATAAAACTGCTCCATTACTCAAAGGGGAGTTCAGATCTAAATAACAAAAGGGTTTTTTGTATATCAGAGGCTGGTTACTACAAGGCAGTTTAAGATTCACCAAAGGGGTTTAAATTTTAACCTTGAACTTGCCATTAAGGCCTAAGTGTATACATGTTACTTAAAAGAGAATGTTTCCTTCAACTATCCTAGAGTTGATTTTTATGGTTCACTTCGAATAAAATATTAAGCAGTGGGGATTCATCAAAAATGGGATATCATCTTAAAGGGAATTCATCAAAAAGGTTATGCAAAGACTTTTTGAGATAATCTCACAGTTTTAGCGTTCTCTATTCCTTAAATATACCATGGTCTAATGGATTAAAGATATATTTCTCTCAATTTGATTAGCCATACTATTTGAGGGGAAGTAGACACGCCTGGTCCATCATAACATTGCTTTATTTTAAGCTATCGATACATAATGTTAACAGGAGTACTAATACGAAAACCGAAGTAGTATAAGGCAAAGGCAGCTGACTCATAGTAGGACCTCTCCGCAGTAGTGTTTTAGAGATTTTAACTGCTCTTTTTCCAAACTATCCTCCTAGCGTCCTGTGTTTTTATAAGGCCCGCAAGAATGTTTCTAGGGTTCTAGAAGGTACGAACTCGTGATCCCTAATCTGATTTTGAGGTATTATGATACTTAATTAACAGTCACGCTCTGATAGAACCTTTCGAAGATCAGGGTAACACCTAATGGCCACATGTACAAGCTGGAATAAACAATAAAAAGGTTAATCTAATCTACGGGCGATATGCTGGCCTTTTCTCAGGGCAGTCACGCATTCTTTTCGCTCTGTTCTTAGAGGATTTCAAGAGAAAATTAAGACATTGACATGGTTTGTTCAAAATTGTACAGGGAACAAGATGTAAAAGATTTTTTCCGATGCATCTATTAGTTTATGGTACATAATGTGTTAAAGTCGGAAAAAGCGAAATTTCTAACGCGAGTGAGCAAAAGACGTACATGTTTTAAGTCTTCTGCCGTGAGTTTTCTGAAGAGTACCTCTAAACGTGAATTTTTACAGCACATTGAGTTTTTTTTTTAGAAGTTTCAATTTCGTTCTTGATAATATATTTTTTGAAATCGGGATATTTTAGTTACTTTTTTGTTAAAACTGTCATATCGATAGCTTATTACAATTAGTTTTTAAATTTGAAAACATTTCAGGAAACCGTAGGATGTACTATTTCTTACGGTACAATTATTTTTGAAGTTGGTTCTTAAATAAATTCGATGCGATGAAAAGTATAATTTCGCGATAATGTACAAATTGTTTATCGCGCAGACGCGCAGAGATCAAACGTCAAACCGCCTTCATGAAACTGACTGTGACGTCATGGAACGGAGGCGAGTAGGGGGGGGGGAGGTTTCGCCGACGCAGGAGAAGGACTCTGCGATAGGAGTGTTGGTTTGCGAGTGGAGGAGGCGAGCAGGGGGCGGAGTCCCCTAGTGCTAAAATAATTGTTAAAGGCTAACATAAGCTTAAGAAAATATACAATATGGCAAATGAAGAATTGTGTGGAGATTTTGGAAACGATTGTGTCCATAGAAATTTCTTCCACTCGGGTCCTATCTTTAATGGGTAAAAGTATATGGGTTGTACAAATCCTCTTACTCTCGTCTTAAACATGAAGTCGCCAAATCGTCTAGATTAACCCATTAACGCCCGAATTATTTCTGCTCAAAATATTTTCATGATTATCTCAAATTTATGTAATTATGTGACCCTCTCAATACAAAAAAAACCTAAAATTCAATCAATTTGTGATTTAGTTTTAAAATTACAGCCCGTCCTCATTTGAGGACGCTGGGCGTTCCGGTGAAAAAAAATCAAGAAATTCAGTAAAGTCAGAATATTCGAAAACAACAAGTAATAGATGAAAAAACGTTCTAGTTACAGTATTCTATTAAATTTTAAGATAAAATTAATTTTAAACTGTTATTTTTTTAACATTTAATGACAATTTATTTCAAACGGAGTAATGTTCAACGCTACAATTTCAGTTTTGTGCGAACTATGACCATTGATAAAAAAGACAGTTTTTTATACAGAATGATGGAGAACAAGATGCACACATAATACAGTAACAAAATACATAAAAATTTACATAAAATACGTATCAATTCTTTGGTTTGGTATGATATATGGGGAAACAAGGAATATAGAATTAATATGTTCAGAATTTGTTTACAAAATAACAGACTTATTGTCGTTCCATCTGACTATTAAAATTTAATTTTCCTTATCAAATTTAGGCTAATAAAACCCTTATGTTT
This sequence comes from Metellina segmentata, assembly GCA_947359465.1. Taxonomy (NCBI): domain Eukaryota; kingdom Metazoa; phylum Arthropoda; class Arachnida; order Araneae; family Tetragnathidae; genus Metellina; species Metellina segmentata. The sequence goes on along the minus strand of OX375877.1, from coordinate 127,857,843 downwards.
CTTTTTCTATTTTTTTCCGAGATTTCAGAGGACATCCTGCCATTATGTTGTCTCTTATAGTGCCACAATTTCAGTTTTTGAACACAATTGTAGTCACAGAGTTTAGTTTCAGAGGAATTTGGATGTACGGAAATTTCGATTTCTGCTGTTCCTGCAATGTCACATACTTTAGCTAAAGCTGTACTTTCACAGTCAAGATCCTCTTCATCAGTAAGCTCATCTACGTTAGGTGGAATTCCGATGATATCAGTTTCAATTTGTTCGGAAAATAAATATTAATGAGCTTCTGAATTCATGAGCCATTATAATTACTCATACTTTGTTTTGTTTTAGGATTTGATTGGATATGGTTTTGTCGCATTGAGAGAGAGAGAGAGAGAGTCCTCTTGGAACATATTATGCCAAACTTAAGGTAAAAAATCAAGTATGTAATATAATAAAAAAGTGAAACGAGTTAAAGCATACTGAAAGAACACTATATAAAATTATATGTGATGGATAAAACCAATGTCGTGTAAAAAGCTAAAAATATTTGGATGATGATTCTATCCGACCACGTCTTCTAGAGTCAAAGTAAATGAATTAAAATGTTTAAGTCGTTGCCTATTAAAATGAGAACATTCTATTAAAATGTGTTTTACGGTTAGTGGGCAAATGCAGTAGTTGCAAATGGGATGATCTTCTCCGAGGAGGAGGTGTCTATGGGTTGTTCGCGTATGTCCAATACGGAGATGTGTTAGTATTACCTGCTGTCTTTTTAGAGCTGGTGACTGCCATTGAGTTATATTTGGTTTAATAAAGTGAAGTTTGTTCTCGGTTTGTTCATTCCATTCGTTCTGCCATTTGTCTTCTAAAAATTTGTAAATAGAATATTTTAAGTCACGATAAGGAATGGTATGATTGAAATTATTTACGGCCGATTTTGCGGCTTTGTCAACTATTTCGTTTCCTGATATCCCGACATGAGATGGGATCCAACAAAATACCAAGCTAAAGTTTTTTGAAGAAAGATGATAAATTCTTTTTAATGATTCTAAAACAATGGGATGACTGTCGTGATCAGGATGTTTCAATGATTGTAAAACACTTAATAAATCTGTGAAAATGATACATTTTTTATGACAATGATCAGATATATTTTCCAATGGTTTATAAATGGCCATTATTTCAGCAGTAAAAACAGAACATGAAGAATGAAGTTTAAAACTGTGAAGAGAATCATTAATAGTGAGAGCAGCTCCAACGTAGTTTGTCTTTTTAGATCCGTCCGTATAAATTTGAATAAAATTAGAGTATTTTTCTATATATTTTTGAAAGAGTTGCTTGTAGATAATATCTGAGGTATATGCTTTATAAAAATTTTGGAACGGGTTTTGAAATTCAAAATAATGATTAAACCAAGGAGAGAAAGCATACAGTTTTTTCTGGGTGACGTCAAGTGAAGAAATTTCGGATTCGTTCATCAAATCTAGCATTCTTAAGTGGAATGTAGGAATGAAGGATGTTTTAGCTTGATAGAGGCGTTTTAAATATGGACTGTGATGAATGGTACGCAATGGGTGATGAGGGGTTGAGGTAATTCTAAAATAGTATTCCAGTAATAACAACTGTCGTCTTAAGTCCAGGGAAGGTTCAAAAGATTCTATGTACAAGCTGCTTACGGGTGAAGTCCTAAAGGCACCAGAACATAAACGTAAAGCTGTGTTGTGGATAGTGTTCAGGGTTTGAAGAGCAGATTTTCTTGTTGAACCATACACCACGCAGCCGTAATCTAATTTTGATCGTATTAAAGCTCTATAAATCTTTAAAAGGCAAGTACGATCAGATCCCCATGATAATTTTGATAAAACCCGTAATATATTAAGAGCCTTTTCACAGGGCTTGCGTAGATTTAAAATATGCGGTTGAAAAGTCAACTTCTTGTCAAATATAATACCTAAAAATTTCACACTGTCAACAACATTAATTAAAATATCTTTGAAAAATATTTCAGGGTCAAGATGAAGAAATTTACAAAAATGAACACACACGGTTTTGGAAAGTGAGAAACTGAAACCTTTTTCGTTAGTCCAATGAGTTATTTTACTAACGGCCTGTTGAAGCTGTCTTTCAATTAAACGAATGTGTTTAGCAGCGCATGAAATTTGCAGATCGTCAACGTAAATAAGACCTTTCACTGATGGAGGCAATTCAGAAACAATATCATTAATTTTTAAAATAAATAAAGTAACACTTAAAACACTGCCCTGTGGCACTCCCTCCTCTTGAATAAAAACATCGGATAAAATCGATCCAATCCTTACTTTAAAATATCTTTTCTCTAAGAAATTTTGGATAAAAATAGGCAGATTTCCTCTTATGTCATTTTTAAAAATGTCTTTTAAAATCCCATGTCTCCACGTTCGATCGTAAGCTTTTTCGATGTCGAAGAAAATCGAGACGAGATGTTTATTTTCAACAAATGCATTTCTGATTTCCGACTCGAAAGCGACTAGATTGTCAATCGTAGAACGATTTTTTCTGAAGCCACTTTGAAGTTTGGAGAGACATTTATCTTTTTCTAAAATATACATTAACCGCGCGTTGACCATCTTTTCTAAAATTTTGCATAAGCAACTTGTTAGGGCTATTGGACGGTAGTTCGAAGGATTCTTTGTTCGGTTTCAGTATGGGTATTATAGTAGCATACCTCCATGACTGCGGAAATGTATGCTCGGTCCAAATTATGTTGTAAAATTTCAGGAGATGATATAGAGAACTATTTGAAAGATGTTTGAGCATGATGTAACTAATATTATCTAGGCCAGGAGTTGATTTGTGAACTAAGGATAAAGCCTTTGTCAATTTGTAAAAAGTAAAATCACAATTATAAGATAGTATACGGGTTGAGGTAAAATTAACTTTCTTTTCAGATGCAACTTTAATTTTTTTTAAACTTTCAGTGTAGTTGTTGGAGCTGGATATTTCGGAAAGACATGAAGTAATTGTGTTTGCTATGTCTTTGGGTGAAGATAATATTTGATTATTATGTTCTAGAATAGGAATTTGTCTATTGGGTTAAACACCGGAAATTCTTTTAATCCTGTTCCATAGTTGTTTACTTGTGGTCTTACTTTTTATACTATTGACATAATTTATCCAAGAATCCCTCTTGCTACGTCGTTGTATTTTTCGAAAGGCCGTTTTTGTTTTTTTATAAATAATATAGTTTTCACTTGTTGGATATCTATTGAAGATATTCCAGGCTTTCCTTTGTTTCCGATAAGCATCGGTACATTCCTCATTCCACCAAGGTTTCTTTTGTTTTTTAGGCTTTTTAATGACTTTTTTAATGGAAGCGTCAGCACTTGCTATAATTATATCTGTCATTTTTCCAGTGACTTCATCGATGTTATCAATTTCTATCGTGTTATAAATATCAGCAAGGGTAGTAAAAAGTGGCCAGTTGGCAGTTTCAAAAATATAGTTGGATTGGCTGTCAGTGTGAGGTTGGTATTGGCCTGCATATTTTAGTTTAATTGGATAATGGTCGCTACTGTAAAGGTAAAAATCCACAGAAAAAGTCCAAAATGGTAAAATTGAAGGAGTGCAAATTGCCAGATCTATTGAATGGTAAGTAAGTGAAGGTGAGTGAAAGTAAGTAGGTTGGCCGTAATTCATAATACATAAATCATTGTCTGTTATTATTTTTTCAATTTGTTTGCCTCTATGATTAATGTCTGAACTGCCCCAGAGGATATGATGGCCATTTAGGTCACCAAGTATGACGAATGGTTGTGGAAGTTGATCGAATAAATTATTTATGTCAAAAGTGGCGATATGGGTGTTAGGAGGTAAGTATAAATTACAAATTGTTAATAAAATATTGACATGAAGTCTTACAGCAACAGCTTGGAGATTTGTTTTCAGGTTAATTTGAGTGACTGGTAAGTCATGGGAGGCAAGCAATACAAAACCTCCACATTCTCTTTGGACAATCTTTTCTAAATATAATCAAATAACGAATGTTTGTGGTATCATTATTTTTTAGATAGGTCTCCTGGAGGAGGAATCTTATCGGAATCCTCTTTATCGGAAAAAAAATATTTTATATGATTGGTAGTGAAGAGGATAAAAAGATGAAGGGGGGATGGCTGTATGACTGCCATTCAGATGACTCCCAAATCTTATGTTTCATAACAGACTCGCTCTACTCATGTCATGGACTTGTGCAAAAATACGGTCGACCACCAGTCCTTACTTAAAAAGCAAATGCGCAGACCTATTTTCGTATAGACTGAGATAAGGAAGAATACACTATTTGAGATCGTTTAGCAATGTTGAATCTCGAAGGACTGCTCTAAAGGAAACTCGAGAACGATGCAAACAAATATGTAATGAATAAATTATTTTAGTTTTGTGACGTCACAGAAACCCTGCCGAATGCACTTTAAAATGACGTGAATAATCAGTTCGAATGACAGCTGTATTGCATGGCAAAATGGCATTGCGTCGTTGAATCTTTTAACTGTGTTCTGAGGAATTGCAACCTTCGTGGTATGAAATAGAATCCATAATTCATCTTCGTTTATGCTTCACTTGACAGGTAACGAACAATTAAACTTTCGTCGAATTCTCGGCTGCTACTTTCATATTTAAATATTCGTCGTATTCCTCACATAGAATAAATCAGCTGTACTTTCCTGAAGGTTTCAACAGTAGCTAACTAAAAAACTTTATAAAGGGAATAATTCACACGTGTAGCTCGGTTGGAAGAGTAGCGAGTTCGAAACTCGGTCCAACCAAAGAACTTCGTATACGTCTGGACTGGAGAATTTTAAATATACCGTCGTGTGGAGAATGGGGTACCAGATCAAGTGCTGATCTTATGATCTGATCGATGTTCAAAATAACGAGATGTTATCCTCCGATCTTTCCCTTCTGGATGGACCGTCACCATTCGCCCGTTGTGTTGCTCCACTGCGACGTTAATTGCACTTCCATCAACCATAAGTTCAGAATTTTATTAAACAGAGGATGGCTGAAATGTTTCAAAACATTTAGACTCTCTTTATTTCCGAACTTCCTATGAAACGGGTGTTTATCCTTTCTAAACAACAAGTGTTTCCAGGGTCCTTTTATATCCTGAGAGAAAACCGAAATATGTAAACGGAAACCATTAGCTTGCATCAAAAGCAGAAACAGGAGCTTTCTTTTCACCGGAATTTGAACTATCCTTCTTCCATTGTTTATAGAACTTCTACAATATACCTAAAATAAGAGGCTGTTAGAAAAGTAGGTGCGAAAATTAAGGAGAAGTAAATGTTTTCAAACCTTCATGCGAACTAAAAATGCAAAGTATTTTTGAAAGAACTTACTTTTAATGCCTTAATGCATCACGAGACAAAAGCAACACTCCGTAAATATGTACTTTGCGAAACACTTGTTAGTGGACAAAAGTAAGGCGAAAGTTTAAAAATAACAACCTCACCCCAAGTTGTCTAAATTGCACCTTTGGGAGAAATAAAGTTGGTGGCTATTCTAGCAGCAATTCCAATTCTCTTCATTGAGTATGAATAAAGGATTTCGAAACAGCAAAAGGTAAAGCGATTCTACGTATTTTCATATCTCGAAGGTAATCTGTTCATAGAATGAATATATGAACGGGTTAAAGTTACAGTGGAGTGTCACTTTAAAAAAAGACACAGAAACCAGATCTAGATAAGACAATTCGTTAACAGAAAAAGTGAAGTAAGTCAGAGCTTCATTCATAATGTTCATTCCCTAAAATGATAACATTACAACATTTCTGTTCAACAATTTATTACAGTACCTTCTGGAAAACAAAGAAAACGTGTCTTACTCCACTGTACCTTCAACCCGTCCATATATGAATCGTGTTTTTTGTCACTGGTGATGCATAGATTCTGTTTTACTTGCTTGAAGATTTATAAAATTTTCAACGCTGATTCTTCCTGATAAACTGAGCAGATCTTATTGAACGAGGTAACTCGTCACCAATAGGAAACTGGATCTTGAACGCGTCATCCTTAAAAAACTGGCAATTTCTCGATGACGAGATAACTTGTCATTAGCAAAATTGGTTGGATCTTGAAGGACGATATATCTCTTCCAAACCACGCGGAGGGTTCATAGCATGTGCAAAAATTACGTTTAGTTGCTTATTTGGGAAAAAAAAAACCTTTCTCTACAACAAATGAAAAATCCGAAACGCAAGCTTAAAATGAAGAGAAAATTACAGAGAATGTGCAGATTGCTATTTTTGTCAGCCCACCTTGCGTGACATGAAAGCATTTAAAATACGAAACACACCTGTTTACAATGTTTTGTATAAGTAGTTTCTCGCTTAACTTTCCCACGGATGGCTAATTTGTATTACTACTTATTTAAATTAGTAAACCCATTTGTGAGGTATAAACTAAGTTATAGTAGAAACGGCGTACTGTGTGTGTGTAAAACTCCGAGAAGCATTTTCCTGATTGAATTTTATGCCCTGATTCGGAGATAAAAAATTTGTAAATATCTAAGGAGTTTTGAGAGTCAAGAAATGTTTTACTTCTTTTTGTTAAATTACTCTGGCTGTAAAATATTTTATTTTCATGTGCGTTAACTTTTAATCAGTGGAAGTAGTTTCAAAATCATTTTGATAACCCTCGAATAGAGAAATTCAAAACTATTTCAAATTAGTTCTGTTTTGATCATCAGTTCTACAACATTTGAATGGATTTTTAAATATATTTTTAAATATTTCCCTCCAAGTTTTTAGAATCATTCATCCCTATTAAATCAATTTTATCGATTTTATAGGTAGCAACGTCTGTTTAATACAAATAATTGAATAACAATTATATTGAACAAGAGTACATACTATCAGTAAGTACGCATTCAAAGTATGATTTAATAAATTAGGGTTTTTCACTTAAAAGTGTTTTTTGTGTAATTATGTTTTTGTCTTTTAAATTTTAAACATAAACTTCTCAAACTACATAGATAAGTATGATAAAATACACTGGTGTCCAAAATTATCTTTACATGCATAGAATCGCGGATTTCTCAGAAATTGTGAAAATTCAATCTAGAACATTTTAAAATATATGTAATCGTTTTTTCACCGTTCTTTCTTCTTTCGGAAATGAAGAAGTATCAAAATTTAGAATTTTATCCCTCACGTTACTATTGACGTCAGCCATTGGAACCATGCCAAGTATTTTTCACCTACCATCTCGAATGGAAGCGATGGGGGAGAGATTTCATTTGTCATTTGCCGTGTTTATTAATTTATGACAAAGACTTTTTTTAACTGTCAAAATAAAGTCACAAAATTTAATAAGAACAGTTAACAAATATTTTATTACAGATTGGAATGACCTTTGTTTCATTCGAGATTCATTCGTTTTGATTTCCTGAGAAACGGATTCGAGTGAAACAAAAGAAATTATTAAAGTTATCACTAGCGTTCTTTAGTGCTTTTCTCTATCTCAGCGATCGTTAAAAAAAGAATAAACATTTTAATGGATTTGACATCTGCGGAAAATTTTACACCACATAGATACCCCTTATAAGTTTGATTTTCTTTAAATAAATACTTTAGCAATTCAATATTTATATTTTTTGCTACCACCACCACGGGCAATGTCACCCCCACGAAAACAACTGTCACGGGCAATGCTCATTTGTTTGCGAAGCAAACCAAACTCCACGGGCGATGGGACCCTTACGAAAAGAACTGTCACGGGCAACGCCCATTTGGTGCGAAGCAAACCAACACCACGCGTAACTCCGTGATGGCTGTTATCCAATAGGCTACAAATTCGCAAACTAAATGGAAATCCGTGATGGCTGTTATCCAATAAGTTACGAATTTCTATTTGGTTTGCGAAGCAAACCAATAACCCCACTAAAGCTACTGGCATCGCCGGGCTAGCCAAGCAGTGGCTAGTATGATATAAAACTGTATTATGAAACTATAAAAATCGTTATAATATGTAACAAGGAGAGTTCAGAAAAAAGGAATAACTCAGAAAATATTTAAGGCCGATGAATTCAATATGGAATGTGATCGCCCCTAACTTGTACATACACATCACAATGTGATTTTATTCTATCAATAATGTCATTAACCACAGTTTGGGGAATTGAGTGCCACTTCTCCAGCAATGCGGTCTTCAGGGCATTTATATATCTAGGAGGAGGATGTCTCCATGCAACTGCTTTTCAAAGGCAGTCCCATAAGTTCTCTATCGCTTTCAGATCATGACAATTTGCTGGCCACGGTATTCGCACAATGGCTTCCTTTTCAAGGAATTCGTCAACGAGGTTTGCTCTATGTGAACGAGCATTATCGTCCATAACTAAAAAATCAGATCCATGTGCAGCTCTAAAAAGTCTTACATAACATTCTAAGTTCTCATGCGGATATCTCTGTTCGATCACAGACCCTCTGTTGAAAACGTGTAGGGGCGTACGTCCATCGATCATTATTCCACCCCACACCTGCACACTCCGAGTGGGGTGCCAGCTCAAGTGTTGCTTCGTCCTCTGACCGTGATTCAAAATTACGAGATGTTGTCCTCGGATCTTTCCCTTAGGGGATTGATCCTGGTCCGTCGTCAATAGCCCGTTGTGTTGCTCTAGTACTAAAATTACCATTACCTCACTCCCTCCAGATGTAAAAACGTTAAGAATCAGATGTTAAACTGAACCTCGACTCATCAGTAAAGAGAACATGGGTCCATTGGTGTTGACTCCACTTCTGATGTTCTTTGCACCAATTAAATCGACTCCTCTTGTGTTGTGAAGACAGTGAAACACATAACACTTGGCATTCTGCCATAACGGCCTTCTTCATTAAGCCTTCTGTTTACAGTTGGCCGTAATACAACAATTTCCATGGCGGCTGCAAGCTCTAAACTTAACTGTCGAGCAGTAGACTTCCTGTTACGATGGAAAGTTAATGCCATCTATCGATCTTGAGAAGCAGTTGTTATACGTTTACGACCTTGTCAACTTCCTTATAACAGTTCCAGTGTTCTGAAATTGTTTTCATAGCGCAGAGACTAACAGTCTTCAATATTCACAGATCTCGCTGCTTCCATAACTGTCTGCACTGCTTCTAAACGGCCGATAATGCGCCACTTCACAGATTCTTCCAAATTATACTTTCGAGCTATAACAAACCGTTTCGAGTCCTTACACACTGAAATCAAATGCTGTATATCGCGGAAATTCACTCAGATAATCTATTTGCGCAAAGCGCTTGATTCACTGTCGGATGTCGTAACGTCTTGATTTGCATATCAGAAACCGTTTGAACACTTTGATTGGACAATTCCAATTAGGCTCGTCTTTCACACATTCCCTGCAAAAATGGAATACATCGATTGGGTATTTCATGGAATATAATAATTTTTGGGTATGTAAAGATAATTTTGGACTTGAGTGTATTTAATTTTGAAATGCAGGCTTTTATTGTGTAGCATTTTTAAACATTTTAGCATAATGTATTTTGATAAATGTTTTCTCTAAAGCTCAATATAGAGGGCGCTATTGTTTTAAGAGCGTCTTTCATAATTTACGGTGCAACTTAACGTTCAGAGTAAACTATTCATTGTCAAATAGGCGATGGATAAAATTGGTATTCATAACGTATTTTTTCTTCTCATGCAGTTTGCACTGAGAAACCTCTTATAGAATATGAGTGTATACAGCAATATTTGTATAAACGAGAGAACATTTTGATCGCTTAAATAACAGTGCATTTACTAAAAAAAATTTTAGCATTTAACGATAAGACTTGGTAATTAAATTTACGTCGTACTGGAGCGGGCTGTTGGCGACGGAATCCATCCCGAATGAAAATATCTGAGGACAAACCAAAGATTTTGATCCAGGTCAGATGACGAGGACATGACATTAGTTTGCTAAGCCTTGATGGTTTGTCAAACTTATAAATGTTATCAATCACAAGACATCAAATCTTCATACCAAATTTTCAATATCAATCACTTATAATAATTCAATTTAAAATAAGGAAGAATAAATATTATTACAACTTCATACTGACGGAAATTTCACGCTACACCGCTGCAAAGCGACTGAGAAATATTGACAAATAAATTATAAATCATGAAAGGTTAAGTATTTAAAAATTTTATTATTATATCAATGCATAAAGAGTAGTTTTGGTAACAATCATTATTAATTAGTCTCATTATTAGGTCCTAGGTACCCCCAAAGAGTCCCCATTAAACTCTTCTTGGCACATCCAAAGCAAGTAAAAAATGTCCTTAAAATAAATCCAAAAAAATATTAATCATTAGCTAAGAGGCCAAAATCCTGAGTGTTAAATTTACGACGATATATATATATATATATATATATATATATACACTTCCCTGCAATAATGGACCGGACAGCAAGATGTGATGGCATAAAGGAAATAATACATGATTTAATAGGGGGATGGTCCCCCACGTGCTGTAATTACACTAGCAATCTTTCTGGGCATACTTTAAACAAGGTTTTGATACACAGCTATGGGTATTTGTGTCCATTCCTGCTGCACGATTGTCACCAGCTCAGCTGTAGATTTCGTACGTGGTTCCCTGGTCCCTAAGCGTAGCTCTAACTTGTCCCACAAATGTTCTTGAGCAGGCCAGGGAAGACGTTTTATATTCCTGTCTTGATACCACTGCTTAACAGAGGCTGCAACATGACCTGTGGCATTGTCGTTCATTTCATACAATTGCCAGAGTGTAGGAAGAACCTGATTGTCCAAAATGTTCATGTAGGCGTCGGCGTTCAATTTACCAGGAACAACATGCAAAGGTCCCATGCCCTCCCACGAAAAACATCCCCAAACAAGAAGTCGGATTTTATGAAAATCCGCTGGCGTCCGGTTCATTATTGTAGGGTAGAGTATATATATCTAATATTAAAATGACATTTTAATATTGTTCACTATAAAATAATTTTATTCTCACTTCTCAAACATGAATAAACCAGCGTAACATTGTTTGATCGAACTTGGCGAGATATGACATCACATGGCGTGAAACCTCTGGCTATATATTGTAAAGTTGAACTCGCGAGAATTCATTCTTGCCTTGCCTTGTCCTTACCTTGCTTGCTGCCTTCTTCTCTCTCTCTCTCTCTCTCTCTCTCTCTCTATATATATATATATATATATATATATATATATATATATATATATATATATATATATATACACAAACCCATACCGTTTGACCAATCCACACGACATTTGATGCACTTATACTTTAGAACGCTGCAGAAAACATAGGCTATTTCGTTCCTGTCGTCAGACCAATCTGTGGCCATGAAAATTGGCATAGGTAGTCCTAAAAGTGCCTCTTGAAGCCCCAACTTTATAATCTAAAGTTTGTTTTTCTGCAATAAATGGACATAGATAAGGAAACATGTTCTACAGGGTTTGTGTATGAGTTAACACAGGGAAATGTCACGGTCATACAATATTTTATCTGTCGCGGTCATATTTGAAACCCGAGCAACGCCGGGTTATTCAGCTAGCCATATATAAATTTCTCTAAACATCAGCTTTTACATTGATTCGTATTAATACATTTTTATTCTATTTAAAATTTAGGCAGTAATAAAACCAGCTTAATTATCAGAATATACTTTAAAAATAGTTATAAATCTCATAACAACTAAAGAACCCTTTTTAAAAACTCGAACAATTATAATAATTTCAAGTATGCCAAATGTAGCACTAATAACATTTATACTACAAACTATATAAACTGTGAAGTTATAAAAAGGATACTTTCAGCATTACTCCTTTGATGAAGTGTAATCATGAAATAAAAATTCACGAACATGTGTTTAGATACTTTAAGCTATTAATAGAAACCCTGTCACCACAGTGTGACAAGTTGAGAAACTACATACGATGCGAAATGGAACGATTTACAGCATGATGAATTAGAAGGAGTCGAGCTGTCAGTGACTGGATATTGGATGAATTGGAAGGGGTTGAGCTGTCAGTGACTGGATATTGGATGAATGCATTTGCTGGTATTGGGTATAAAGGTGGAGTTTTTTTTGGAGGGGGGGGGTGCAGCAACCAACGTAGAACAAAATTGAGAACGTCACGAGTCATCTACAGTATGCTGAGGGTAAATGACGGAAAAAGAACGATCTCCTCTACAAGACCTTATAAAATGATTCCTAGCGGGTTTCTTTATTATGATTTGTCTCGTATGCGTTCAGTAAGGTGAGACTTGGAATCAATTTAGAATTTTTAACAAAAAGGAATGGCAGATTTCTATCTCTGTAATGCTAGATTGGACAACTTCTTTAATCCAGGGCATCTGCTTCCCCATTACCATGTATTCTACTGTGTGATTGTTTCTAAAACTTGTTTTGATGGATTAGAGCAGCAGATGGAATCGAATCAATCACGCTGCGTAAGCAAATTTAATGGTCCATAGTAGGGGGGGGGAGGATTTTAGCAAGTGCTTCCAAACTATTCCACTTACAATCTGCTGTTGGGATACATATTGTGTGTTATCGGATTGCAACGTTGTGGAGTAGCATGCTCGAATGCACCCATTTGCTATTCATGTCTGGCATGAAGTTTTCGATTACGCTCAATGGATGAAATATTATATCGAAACATTGATTTCCCTTCGACGAATCAGTCGTCTGGAATTCCGATTCTGTTTCAAACCTAGTGTTGAAATGCAAGTGGACTTAGCAATGCTAATGAGAGGAGCTTCAAAAAGTGTGTCCAGACTAGTAGTCGCGTGACTGGTGCAAAATTGAATGCGTTGGCCGATTCCGTATCTATTTCCCCTGATTCGGAGATATTAACATCTTATGACAGGGTGGGTGGGTGAATACTCATTTCCATAGCGCGGCCACAAAAATGGTGAAATCACAAGTCTACTACTATGCGATGATCAATCAATATACCTATCAGAGGATGAATCAATAGATGAGTGACTTCTTTCGTCCCTTGGACCAATGATGAATGTTCAGTTTCACCTTGTTGACGAAAGCATTCGAACGGCCACATTACAGCTACTTTTGGTCACATGATCATGGGTCCCCATTGCTACCATTGCTCGCTAATGTTTTAGTTCCTTTCATGTCCCAAACGCTGCAGGAGGTGGAACTTCGTTTTCTATAACATACCCTGTATGTTCTGTCGTCTGTGACTTTTAAACATTATGTGTAAATACACCCATTGTTTTATGATTTATAAGGGACTCTTTACACCCATTACTTGATCATTTATAAGTGAATCGTTATGCACATTACTTGATGATTAATGAGGGAATCGTCTTTACACCCATTACTTGATTATTTATAAGTGAATCTTTATGCCCGTTATTGAGGATGTATAAGTGAATATTTACGCTCATTACTTGAAGATTTATAAGTGAATCTCTGCACTCATTACTGTATGATCTATAAGCGCATCGTTACTCCCATTACTTGAGGATTCATAAGTGATACTTTGAGATCGAGCCCGTCATGTATGTGAACATGTGAACAATCATAGGTCTCTTTCAAAAAGTCTCTGAATCTTTTTAATGCTCCCTTGCTCAAATTCAACATCACGGTATGTTATCAAAGGGGGTCATATGAAATATTAACAATCAAGTGTTTTCGACAAGGTATTTCGTTCATCATGATCTGTTTAATTTTGCTTATAACGAGATTTCACGTCATCACGATATTGCCAAATTTTTTATGATGACGAGATCTGGTCAGTTTTCATCTAATGACGGGATATCTAGTCCTTAGAGATCTGTTAATAGGTTTGTAATGACTAGGGTTTGCAATCCGATTCGGCGGATCCGGTAATCCGGCGGATCCGACATCATTTAGCTATCTACCGGATCCGGCAACATCTATCGGATTCGGTTCGGATCCTATAAACACGAATTTTTTTAAATTAAATAATCGATTATTCAAACCCAACTTTAAAGTCGCAAAATCGTTTATTAAGTAATCGATTTTGAATTAATCGATTTTATATTTTACAATCATCAGTTTGGAGAATTCTAGCAAAAATAATAAATTAAATTATCAATAATATTTTTTTTAATAAACTGGAATTAAAAAAAGCAAATTCTGCAAGAAAATGAAGACTATTGCAAAAAGACAAATTTTAGAAAAGAAACAGATTTTGAGAAAATAATGAAGAAAGAAATGACTTCATATATATGAAATGGAGTCAAAGGAAAATATTTGTCTCTTATGAACGACTACTTAATAACGGTTAAACCAACTAGTGTCGAAGCTGAGAGGGCCTTTTCTCGGCCGCTGGTTATATTTGCGTTATTAGTTTATTAGTTCATTAACAAGTAGGTTGGGGTATGATACAATTAATACGATTTGTTTCTTTAGATGGTTCTTTGAAACTCAAAATTGGTTTTCATTACTACATAACTTCGATTTAAGCAATTAAGAAGAATTAAGAGTTCCCTTGTTTGTTATGTTGACCAAATACTGCAAAACATTAGATTTTTGTATTAGTATGAGGCAAGCTTAGGTACAATTTAAATGCCATTTCGTAATGCTCAACGTCATTAGAGTTAGAAACTACTTAATTTGAAATAAATAGAAAAGCACTATGTACAAAACAATATGATGTTTTTTGCGGTGGAAACTAGTAAGTCTAACATATTTATAATAATCAATCGTTTAATACTTACTACTAACAGTACTAGTAGTTACTATAATTTATTGTTGGTGATGATTTCCTACCTATGGATAATTATTAATAAAGTTGATTTTCTAATGCTAAAATAAACGTTTTGTTTGTCAATTTGGAATAATATCCTTTTTACCTACTTTCACTCAGCCTATTTTGGAAAAATACATACTGGTTAGATAGACGCATTAACAAAATTCCAATCCGGACGGATCCGACCGGATTGAAAATCTCGCCGGATTGCAATCCCTAGTAATGACCTCGTCAAGACAATCGTCAGGATCAGTATAGTAGAGATTTTAAGTGCAAATATACCGGATGGAAAGTGACGATTTTACTTTTGGAACCCGAATGCTCCCTCACGATAACTGTTGAGATTACCGTTAAATGCAGTTTATCGCCGTTTTGATTACATTTGTTATTTAATCTAGTATTTGTAGTTGACCAATCAACTGTCATATATCAATTTGAAATACATCATATATCTTTGGTTGGATCGAGTTACAAACTCCCATCTCTCCGGTTGCTAATCCAGTACTCTTTCAATCGAGGTACAAATTCTAAGGGTAAAGGTAAGAAACGGGTCAGCGAAGATAACGCATGGAAATGCTTCCCTACTCATACATGCGCCGACGCTGTCAGTTGTGCCTTCTTCTGTTGGTGGTAACGACTATGACCGTTTACTCTGTGTGAACGTGTGAAACTATTGTAAAACAAAGTTGGGCCTAATAAAAATATTCCCTACTTAATGTCAAATATTTGAACTTTACTGTACCCTCTAGCATAGGGATTGTCAAGTTTTGGTTTACCTTCACCGCACATAAAATGTAATGTAATTAATTTATACAAGCGCACGTAAATGTCTTTTATGTTATAAATGTTTTATCGTAACATTCAAACGAAGAACTACTCATAAAACTAGTGAGTGTTTCATTTGAAAGCCAATTCTATTGGATTGATGTAAAAGTTCGTCCCTTGGCAAATATTGAAGATAAATGAATTTATTTACAATTACATTGAATCACTATACACTCTATATAAAAAAAATCGACCCACCAAGAAGAAGTTGTTTGATTGCGATAAAAATGGGCGGATGTGAAGAACAACCATAGAAAAACAAACAATTAAAATTTCAGAACAATTGAATGATTTATTTCAAAGTTCGACTGTTGCAAAGGAGGAAGTCAATAAGGCATTGGTCCACCTCTAGCCTAGATGCGTCACCCGGCGTGGCATAGACAAAAAAGATCCCGGAGGTGTACTGCGGAATTTCTTGCCAAATTGTCTCCAATTGTCTTCTTAGTGATAGTAAACCTTTAATGCATTACCGGAAAACCAGTTCTCCTGCCGATGTCGTAACACGTTGGTTATTGGCGATTAGTGAATACACATTTGAGTTTGTTCACATACCTGGCACTTTAAATATTCTGGCCGATTACTTGTCACGAAGTCCTAATCCCAATCACAGAGAAAGTGTCATACCGGTGACGAATAATAACCAATTAATTCTGCCTTTCATCAATGAAACAAAAGAGATGAACAACATTACACTTGCGAATGGCATTAGAAATATGTCATGACTCATGGATCAGAGAGCAAATGGAAGATGATTCTAGTAAAAATGTTATTAACCAGGTTAAAGCTTCATCGCAGGCTAATTATTTCAAGGAAAGAGTATACTTTCTATCACCGTTGGGACTGTTGGCATATTCTCTTAATAAACATATTTTACGTGCAGTTCCAAAAACCTTAAGGGCCAAAATTTAAAAAATTTGTCATATTTCACATGCTGGGATTCAAAAGACATATGAGTTGGTAAGTAGAAAATATTTTTGAACCTGAATACACATTGACACTCGAAATTATGTTTTGTCATGTGACATATGCATTCGACATAAAAGCTACACTGCCAAAAAGGCTCCGTCAAGATATGTCACTAGTATAGTGTCCTGGATTATTTGTGTCCATGGACATTATTGAAGCATGCACCAAATCACTTACAATTTGGGCGCAATCACTCTCTCTTCTTTGATACATTTTATAGTGATATTGCGCCTACACATTCAGACAAAGGACATTATATTTCAAAAATACAGCAGTATGTGAAAGTCGCATATGAACAGGCTTACACATCATTAGAGAGAAATAGCATCCAGCAAAACAACAGGCAACATACCAGGGCTAAACTGAGAGTTCTGAATGTTGGGGATACTGTTTATTGGAGGTCGAAAGATATATTTAGACCTAAATATCCAGGACCTTATTGCATTATTTAAAAACACAATAATGTGAACTTTAGAATTAGACACTTGGACGATGAATCTGCTTCTGGTTTTAAGGTGCATATAGATCGCCTACGACTAGCGCCCACTAAAAAGACTATTTTGATTGACAATTGTGATGAAAATCTTCGGGTGTCTAGTCCTCGTTACCAATTGCGTAATCGTATCATTAATTAATATTGTGTTTTCTTCAGTGATTTGTGATAAGGAACTCATGGACGCTATTATGATATGTGGTACATTTGTGAACATTGACACTCCTACGACGAAAAACATTTGTGTTACTTCATTATTTATGATATAGTGTGTAAATTACTATTTGAACTGCTTAAGTTTAAATAACGCTCTGCCATGTATTTAGATGTCATCTGTTCATTAGGATACCTCATTTAGTGCTACTCATTCTCCGTTTACTTCTAGCGATAATTCCTAACATGCTTTGACCTCCGCTAAATTCGAGCAGCATTAGCCATTTTTGTTGTAATTCTGCTGGCAGAAATTACTCATTCGCGAACAGAGATGGGTGAAGGCTGTTGTCGGTGTTCAAATTATGTGTTATCATGTTTCGTGAACGTTGAATATTATATAGGTAATAATTGTAATTTAGTCGTGTTATAATGTGCTTCTTTTCTTTCTATATTTTTTCATTTTGTATAATCCTCCACATGGTGTGTAATATTTTTGCTATTTTTGTGTTGGATAATGTTGTTATAGTGTTTTCTAAGCTGATAAGATAGAAAGTTGGAGGCAAACAACTAGATATCAATTGATATTATAATTTATTTCCCGCGACAGGACATTTAAACGTTCTCTACTTACGCCTACGGAGTAGTTAATTTTATAAATACAAGTTGCTTTTATATCTCATGTGTTGGATTCTTCAATGTTTTATTTGTCATATTTTAAGTTTGTGCTGGTTTGTATCCTTTAGTGGTGAAATATGGGCATATGCCTATGGACTCATTGAATTGCTGCGGCTCATCCAGAATGCCTTTTATCATAATTATTTGTCTGGTTATATTTTAATGTCATTATCAGTGCTACCATTGTTACCATGCTGTAAGGAAATATTTCAATGGTCACTACTGAAAGTTCAGGGAAATGCTTCTATATCAGTTATGAATATTCCTTGGAGAGACAATATATTGTGTTCTCCAAGTTTTAGAGGTTTTTTTCTCTTTTTTTTTGTCTACTAGAAGGCTCCACCCCCTGCTAGCTGACGCTCGTCAACCCCCGGGGATTGCTACGCAACCATACTCCTTTCCCCGATACCAATTGGTTTGCTTCGCAGATTGAATCTCCTGAATGGCGAAATTATCTTCATAATTCGTATAATCCTGATTTGACTTTCCGATCCATGACGTGACAGTGAGGGCTTCGTCCCCTGCTCGCTTACGCTCTCCGGACCCCTGTTATTTTCTAAAAGGGAAACACAACCTGCAAGCTATTTATTTCAATGTCCAGTCCCCTAACAAATCCCTGAACGTGAGGAGAAACCAAGTTCATCACCCCTCGATTACGAGAAATTTGAATGGGTGCGCTTTCACCCTTCACCCAATGGGGTTGAGTTCTGAAGTGGCGCAATGTCACTCGGCCAATAGAAAGATTGACCCCCTGACAAGGTCGGGGTGTAGCACCCAGAATTTTTGAGGGGGTTCATACGTAGAGAATGATAAACGCCAACTCTAAAAAAAAAAGACGGAGGCTTTTTCCGTTGTGGCCGCCTATTTCCAAAACTATGCTAACTCTACAATTAAGAGCTGTACCATCGACGAAGCGAATGAAAAATAAATGAAGTAATTAACCAGAACCAGGCTGCCTTTACTTTGTCGTTCTCCAACTTACGAAACGTAGATTTCAGAAGGAAAGAACCTCCAGATTTCAGAAGGAAGGAACCTGAAGATCCGAATGCTCACTTCAACCTGTCGGTCACCCTATATAAAGGTATATCCGTATTTCTATCCGATACCGATTGAGAACTCAATTTATTCCGAACAAGTCTGTGGTCAAAACTGTATAGTGGTATCCAGATCGAAATTGGGTATAATATAACCAGCACAGGCATTATCTTGTTGAAAAGTAAGTGATGGGTGTCGCAATAGGAACCGTAACACAACCGGTCGTACAATGTCGTCTGCGTACCGATGTGCTGTAAGTGTGCCAGAAATGAGAACCAAAGGGGTCCGGATATCAAAGGAGATGGTGCCCCAGACTATAACGCCCTGTTGTGGGCATGTGTGGCGTGCGATAGTCAGGGTGGGAACCCCACGCTGCCCTGAACACCTCCAGAAACGTCTGCGGTTGTCGTCAAGACACAGTTGGAAACGGGACTAGTCACTAAAGACTATAGGTCCCCAGTCAGCGCCGTTCTAAGTGGATCGAGCCACTGTGTTCTGCACCTTCTTGGTGTGTCAATTTGTTTTTTGTTATAGAGTATAGGGTCTGGTGGGGTGATTATAAACAAGCTATACAAGCGCCCACGTTGGATTCCGAGGAACTAAAAAGTTGTGAACTATGAAAGCTGGCAATCCTGAGGATGCAGTAGGGTGATCCCGTATTTCCTTGAACCACAGCTGATAGCAATATGTTTAGTTGAAAAATTTATGATTGAAAAGTTTGGGTTTTTAACTTTTTGTATGCTGCATTTTCTGCTGCCATCCATAAAATACTGAAAGGTATGTTGTTCCAATTCTTGACTACGATCAGTTATGTTTCTATCGAATAGAAAATCACTGACTTTTACTTCTGGGAACTTTAATACACCTACAGTTGAATGTTTACGATTACCCCATATTTTTCGGGGTAATTGTAAACATAACTTTGCCAATAGTTTCGTTCAATTTGGATAGAAAATCAATATGTTTTCTTGTGTAATTTTGTATTTAATAGTATTTAGTACGTTTGAATTGCGTTTTATTGCATTTTTCGTGTTCTTGAGGAGCAGGAAGACCGATTTACTAAACCTTCACATATATGGTGAAGTTCTTACAACTGACCAAGTACTGTAACGCTTGAAGTAGGCAGAAGAGAAAAAGAACAAAAGGAAGCCTAGTGAGAAGATAGTGAAAGATCTAGAAGGGTAAGAAAGATACCAAGGAAGAAGCAAATGGAAAGGACAGCAAAACTCGAGTACAGCGAGGATGAGGAACTATTGAAAAAATTGATGGTGAAGAGTTTGAAGTTCTCCAAACATTCAAGCAAAATATGGAAGACTAGCTTATAGGTCGAGGTAATTATTTTGGAGCCATTCATGGAAAACATTGAAACGACTATGTTTCAACTTGTTGAGAGGGGGGAGGAAGAGAAAGAAAACCTATTTTTCGTATGTATGAAGGGGGATGTTGTTTCAGGAAAGGAGTTTGAGATCACCGGACTCAAATGCATCGATAATGCATACACTAAATTCGCTGTGGTTCAAAAATACTAATTCTGTGTTACCAAAGACCACATGTTAAAGTAATTTTACCTACTCCAACCTGTAGCAAAGAAGACCGTAAAGAAATTTTCCAATTTGAGGGCACTGTTAATGTGTGTTTGTTTTTTGTACCTAAGATTGTATTTTTTTAATTTTTTTTTTATTTTTTTTTTTTTCATTTTTAATTTTCTGTTTTTTACACTAAATGCATTATTTGTTCAGTAAATGTTTCAATAATTTTTCTTATCTATTCCTGGAAGTTCACCTCGTGAACTTACAAGTATCACTATATTTTTTGGAGACGAAGTGGTAGTATTTGGTAAATGTAAAGATCAAAACAGGGTTATTATAAACATGGTATTAGAAGGGTAAAAATACCATTGGAGTTCCTTCTACTGCCATGACTACTTCCTATGCTGTCACTTGTTCAATATTCAATATCACGAGGAAAATCGTTGTTTACAATTACCCCTACTTTCAGGGGTAATTGTAAACACGCGGGGTTATTGAATTTCTTTTCTGGAATTTTTGTATTAATTAAATATCTCAAAGTAGAATAGTGACAAGTTAGTTTAGTAGGGTAAACAATGTTTAACTACTTTATCAAGAGTTTGAAAATAGGGATTGAAAGTGAACATACAAATTTTGTTTACGATTACCCCTCCGTACCCTAGTAAGTGCCGTTGTGTTCGATAGCCTTTCTCCATCTCTCTGATAGCTGCATCCTTCCACGCTTATAAAGTTCGAGGGTTTCCGCTGCAGAACGGATCCAGTTGACAAAACATTATGATACACCTACAGCAAGTGGAATCGTCAACGGCACTTTCACCACAACACCTATCTTATGTTGTGTCTGCGAATCAATCTAGCCTTTCCGAAATTAAATAAACAAACTACGTCGAAAATGCTCCTTATTGATTGTCAGTTTTTAATGCTTAAATAATTTTTTTTTAATCTCATTAGAATACCCTTTTTTTTTCTCAAGAGAGAGAGTACTCACTGAAATTCCTTCTTTCAAAACACATCTAAAATTCACACGTGCGAAGTATATAACACTAGTTTTTCAATGCAATGCCATCTGATGCCGAAAACGGTCCGAATGTTTGTATCAATCCAATATTTTTATTCATATTTAGATTTATATTCATGATACTTATTTGCATGTCATTACCAGTTTCATTGTTCAAAATAGTAGTTAATATTCACGTTCATTAAAGAAGTCCATGTCAAATTCAATAAACTTATCAATTCGTAATTTTTTAGTCGTTTTTTCCAATGCATTTATGAATTTTCCCCAAACGATTACCATCTATCGAACTATTGAAGTGAAAACAGGTGCCAAGACAAAAACGAAACTCTATCCATCTGAAATAAATGTATTCCAATTGTCTTCCACCAGTGAACAACACCATATGACAAAACATTCGGAATTCCAAGGGAAAATAAAGCATCCGTAGTCTCACTGACAGGTCGAAAGCTGAGTTGGCTTCATAAGCAGCGATTCCGATTTGACTTTCAAATAAGTTAAGCAGAATTCGTCGATGTTCTTTGTTCCCTGATTCGCTTAAATTTGCATGAAGGACGTGAACAGCTTAACTCCTACCCATTGCCAGTTTCGCCTCAAGTGTTTCAGATACTTTCGGTTAATTAAAGCACTTCCTCGTAAGCGTAGGATCTTAAAAGAAAATGAAAGTGCATCGCAAATCTGTCCAGGAAAAAAGCATCCGTCATGAAAGAAAATTTTGCTTCATGCTTCCCTGATAAAAAGTTTTGAATGTTGGATCATTTGAATATTTATGTTTTTCGAATCTGTATCGCGGTTATGATTCAATTTGTTTGTGTCTTTGGAGAGTCGCGCAAAATAGGGCACCTTTGGAAGCCCTTTTTAAACTTTATTTATTGTTCCTTTAAGAGCTAGTATTTGATCAATAACATCAACAAGGCCCAACTTTTATAATATATATCACAAGTCCCGATATGGCTATTCGGAATGAAAAATAATTCATTCTTCTGCAAAATACTAACAAGAGTACTAATACAAATACTTAGTTTATACACAATTTCTCTTCCAGCACTACGCGGTTAGTGCAAGTTAGATCTGTCGTGGCCTCAAATATCCTCACGTTGGCATGGTGTTGAAGTTTGGAGAGTGGGGTGCTAGCTCATGTGTGACCTCGTCATCTGACCGTGGATCAAAATTACGAGGGGTTGTCCTTGTATCTATCTCTTCGGTACGGATAGTGGACCATCGCCAAAAGCCCCTTGTGTTGCACTAATGTGTCCTTAATTAACTACCTACCTCTTCCAACACTTCGTAGATTTGATGAAAAGATCTGGGTATTACGTACTTTTCTCGACATTTATAAAAAGTGTTTCTGACGAAATGCCTGTGTCAAATGGCTATTACGTTAACCCTCCAAGTGGATTCGACGAGATATCTCGTTCATCAGAATCTGACCTATTTTACTAATCAGGAGATATCTCCAGTAAGGTATTGCCGATTTTTGAGGATAACGAGACCAAGATCTGGTCAGTTTTAATCAAATGAAGAGTTGTTTCGCCCGTCAGGGTCTAGTCTGTTTTCTTTGAATGAGGAGACACGTCCTCGAGACAACCACTCGAAGACCTAAAAGCTGGATAAATACTTATAATTATATTTATGAGTAGGGAATAATATAAATCTAGTAAAACTAAAAGTAGGTACGATGAGTTTCACATCACAGTTAGTTTTTTTCTGTTGTTTCACCTCACCGTATAGCTGTTTCAACAAGAGCTTTATTCCCACCACCTTTCCCAGTGGCTTTTAACCCTCGTCTCCCCTCTTTGTTTTTCACAATGGGAGTCGCCTCCCTCTTGGAATGTTCATCGTTGTTTTCCAACGACACTTGCAACATTGAAGGAGTGTCAATTCCACACGTGCGAGTCCCCTCTTGGATCATGGAACCGTTAGAAAGTGATAGGTGTGACAGGCAGGTGCAAAAAAGTCGGATGGCGATTCTACTAGATTTAATGCCTTCCTTCCTTTTGAGGGCCCGACCACTCTTCTTTCGTGGAAGGACAGACGTCACACTGCATCATCCCGCGCTCACTTAGGTTCTGAAGTTTCTGGCTAAAGAACTGGACGAAACCTTCCGGACCGCTTACGGAATCATCAACAGCACCCTCACCGTACACAATACATGTCTTCTTTTGAGTTTGCATGCTTGCCTTTTAGGAAATAAGAAAACATACTAGATCTAAAAGGCTCCTTATTTTCTGACATTTTGAATGCTGAACGGAATTAAACACAACCCGATAACGTAATTTTTTACCCAAGGACTCGTTGAAATTCCTTCTTTCAAACACCATCCAATCTTGACACGTGTGAATAGGATAATACTTCGGCTTTACGATGCAAATCTCGCCAATTAGCGCCAAAAAACGAGATAAACTTTTGCATCAAACCAATATGATTATAAATTTTGCTGGGCTTTTAAACGGTGATAAGATTTTTTAAATGAAGACCGCTTCAGATCAACGTTTGGTTTCTGCAACACGAGGCTAGTCAGAGAACTACCTACGCCTTGAAGTGGATTCAAACTACTAATTGATATAAATGCCCAGATTGGCATACTTCATCAGATCACTGATAAACAGCAATGGTTAGTAGTTAATTCACGTCGCTTTTTAGCGATTCAGCGGGCTATTAGGGACTGTATCCATCATGAAGGGAAAGATCCGAGGACAACCCCTAATCATTTCCAAACACGGTCAGACGATAGGGACAACGCCTGAGTTGGCGCCCCACTCTCCAATCTTCCACATTACGCCAATGCGAAATCATTTTATGTCACGACAGATTTAACGTTCACCACCCCTCACGAATACGACGGTTTGATTGCGTGTCCAATTGCAAGCCTTCGCTTGGTAATCCGTGACTCTCATCTGGACTACACAGAAACAGAAAAGGGTTCTATCATTGGTTAGATTCATTCGTGCTTCAAAAATTAACTTCAGAAACATTTTAGCTATGAAAAACAGTGAACACCTGTGGACAGATATGATTCATTAAGACATTTGTTTAAAAAATACATTTTACTTGTTTGAATGCAATGGAAAGCATCTTAGTCGAATTTCAAACAATTTTTAATTTGCGAGCCAATAATAAAAGCGTAGTTTAAATTTATTGCTACCTAAAAAAATTCAAAAAGAGCATTTTCTCTTAAAACCACACATTTTGGTTAAGTACTCTCTCAGTAGTCCGGTTTTTTCGATAGAATTTCTTCCCCACTGGTTCTTTGAATATACATTTTTAAGAACACTAAAATATGTTACGAAAACTTTTCTATTTTTTAACATGCATGCATAAACATTTGTACACAGTATTTTAAAAAATTATAAAATATTTTTAAATGTTAATATGACTGTTTCGAAATTATACACTCTAAGTGAACATTGTTTTTCTGACATATTTTAAATTTTGAGAAGTTTTATTTCATGAAATATTTTGCTTTTTTATTTGCATGAGCTTTTAATTTATATTTCGAGCTTATTGGAATGAATTACTTACGAATTCCCATTTGGTTTGCTTCACAAACAAAATTATAAATATTATGAACTATGGTTAGCTTCGCAATCCAACATCACAGGCAACGCCGTAATGGCCTCGTCATTGTC
Organism: Metellina segmentata; assembly: GCA_947359465.1. Classification (NCBI taxonomy): domain Eukaryota; kingdom Metazoa; phylum Arthropoda; class Arachnida; order Araneae; family Tetragnathidae; genus Metellina; species Metellina segmentata. Next base: position 127,832,783 of record OX375877.1, on the reverse strand, counting down.
AAATTCGAACTGCGAAGAGATTCAATCGGCGTGACGTCAGAATCTCTTGCGAATATATAAATATTTACTGTAGTTAAAGCACTGTAGTAAATAAAAAGTTACAGTGGTAGTTTTTTCGAAAGAAAAATGCAGGACTTCCACTACCATCAGTTGGCTGTTGAATGAACAACTGACTTACTTCACGTTTTCAGTTAACAGATTCACTTATCTAGGTCTGGTTTCTGTCCCTAACTAATTATATTTAGTTAAATTTGGTTAGATTATATCTGGTTTCTGTGTCTGTCTCTTTTTTTGAAAAAAGAACTTACATCACTGTAACTTCAAGCCGTCCATATGTAAAACAGTAACAATACTTTATATATATACAAGTAGAATAAAGTATTTTGATAGGCCAAATAGTAAACCGTTACATAGTTGTTATATTTAGATCACGTATACCACTAAGAAAACATTAAACCTTCTACGCGTCAATACAAGTAGTGTAGTGTTGCTTTTACATTACAACACACTTAATGACTAAATGATGAGATGGATTGGTTGAAACAATTCATGCATACATTCTACCTAGTCTTTTGCTTATTTATTTAGAACTAGCAAAATACCCGACCTTACTCGGTTTGAATAGGTTTACTCTAGATTGAAGAGATGATGAAAATAAAATCTTACGTTTTTTGTGGAATAAAATAATATTTTAACACCTTTCGCCATCTTAACAATTTCTACCACTTACGTAGGATACAAATTTCTACACATGCGTATTCATTCAAGTACATAATACATTTCACATACATCGCACCCTTGCTGTATGACAAAGCTACAAAATGACGAAAGGTGACATTAAAGTTACTACTACAAAAGATGATTTTAAGGGAAATTTAGAATTCCCTTTCTTAAGTTCTTTTCAGTTTAACTCAATTAATAAAAACGATGAATTACTGCGAGGGCTCTCGCACTCAGTTAACAAAACAATATTTTTTTACTTTTGACACTCTTGCATCCGGCATGCGACATTGTGGAATTTCGCAATCTTCTCCTGTCATTATGACAAAGAATTTTTTAATGTTTGAAAAGCTCTAGTTCTGATTTTTTTAACATTATTATTCTTTGGATAAAGGCATAATAACACTTAGAATTTGCTTTATCTGACTTACCTGCCTCTTTAAGTCATTGTGAAGCCATTTTGTGTTTGTGTAGTGTGTGAGGAAAAAGAAACATAGTTTATTAAAATAATAAAAATTTTAAACAGAAAACAGCGAAATGAAACAAAATAAAAGATGTCGGTAAAAAGTTGTTCTAAATATATTAATTTGTGATTTCTTTTTATACCTTGATCTTGCAATTCCCACAAATTACAACTAAAAAGTGCACAAAATTTAGAAATGCGAAATTAACTCAGAGCGAAAGAAACACGAATTTCCGTTTTATTCCCGTTCGTTGGAAAATATCGTCTCTCCCAAATATTCGGAAATCGTTTACATTGCGCAAAGAACAAAAATAAGACTCGAAATAAATGTATGAATAAATAAATGAAGTATCAAAACTAAAATTCCATTTAAAAAAAATATTTTTTTGAAAAATAATTATTTTTTTAGCAGTACTTGTAAAGCAAATCAAAGTATTTGTAATACTCAATGTACATTCTAATTTTTCCAAAACTACCAAATTATGGCTGATTTAAGTATACTTACTCAGGTGTTTTAGCATGAAACTCATCATGAAACTCATTAGCATGAAACAATTTAACGTTTAATATTGCATTCACTCAACTAATAGATAATGCATAAAATAAAACATGTTGCAATCAAATATCTGGATTTAAATTCATGTGATGCCTGCAAAAACACACAAACACAAAATCGAACATAGAACAGAAAGACGAACATATAGACTTCCGTAACCAAGTTCACTCACTAAATGAAGATACGTACTCACTGTATGCAAATTTCCATGAAAATATAGTAAACCGTGTGGACGTGTATAGGGCACATACAATACAGACAGTCACCAAACGTGCAAGAGGCGGATTTTGCATCAGAAGGGTCCAAGATGGATAGAAAACTTGAAATGGTTCGAAAATATTCAATGTAGAAACAAACACTCCATTCTTATTTATATAGATAAAATCGTTTTTATATAGATTCCTTAGTTTTTCCTTTTTCTTTAGAATAGTATCCATAGGAAATATTCATTGGTGTTCCTTTTTCCTTAGAATAGAATCCATAGGAAAAATTCTGTTGGTCCTTTTTTAAGAATGGAACCTTTCGGAAAAGTGTTTTATTTTACTCATTTCTTTAAAATAGAATCATTTGGAAAGATTCTATTGCTCTTTTTTGTAGAATGGAATAATTTTGAAAAATTATGTTGCTCATTTCCTTAGAATGCAATCATTTGGAAATATTCTATTGGTCCATTTCTTAGAATAGAGCGTTGTGAAAGAATTTTATTACTCATTTTCTTTAAAATAGAATCATTTGAAAAGATTCTGTTGGTATTTTTCTTACAATCGAATGATGAAGAAAAATTATGTTGCTCATTTCCTTAGAATGGAATCTTTTGGAAAGTTTCCATTAATCTTCTCCTTAAATTAGAATCCTTTGTAAATTTATGTTGCTCCATTCCTCAGAATTCTATTGTTCAAGAAGATCAAAATTGGTTACAAGTCACGTAGGGGAGATTGCAAGGTTATGAGTATGAACCTCTCAAAGGGATCATCTGTACCTGCAAAGCGCCATATAAACTTTTAAATTAAGCTAAATTAATTCCTTAAATAAACCCGTTAATTTCAATAAACTCGCACATGGATTGCATGAAAGATTTATTTCCCTGATCGAACGTGGGTATTTAAACGAAAAACAAACCACTCATCACTTCTTTATTTTGTTTATAACCTTTCTCGCTGTCATGTTGGAATGTATCAGAAGAAATAAAAACACATTCTTAAGCTTATTAAGATGACACCCAAATCTACACACAGGGCTAATTATATTGATTCCGTCAGAATTCGTTACGTTTTCACGTCGTTTTCAAATCCTGAATCTATAATTCCCTGGTTTTAAAAACAAATGTTTTGAGATACGTCACTAAAATGTAAACTTAATTTATTGAAAAAGAAAAACTTTCTCTGAAGCCTGTTTATTCATTCTCTCGTCATAACGGCGCATTCTTACAACAACAACAAATCTCGGCGAACTTCTGATAATTTCATTTAATTTGTGTTGCGGTTTTAAAAATAGATCGTAATATGAAAAACTTGCGTTGCATTCGTCATCCAATTTGAAACGACTCGTAACAAGCGAGAGTTAATAGGTTAGCGTGCAATTCATTAAAAACGGAAAAAGGTGAAGTGCAACTTTAATCGAGTGAAATTTAGTGTTTCATCTCTACTATTATAAAAGTAAGTGTTTGTTTCGCGGCTGCAAAATCCTGACAATCTATGGCACTTAAAGCAATGAGATATGGCACACAGGTAGTCGAAATTTTTTGCAATTTTTCGGTTGCGGCGAAATTTAAATTTTAATCAAGAAGATTTTTAAATGAATTTAATAGTTTTATTCTTCATCGGTTTTTCAACACGTTTCTACCAGATAGACAAGAAACGCCGGAAATGACCTTGCCACATCAGCCGTTGGATACTTGCCAAGTTTTTTTCCTCCGACAGAACGCGAAGAAAATTATTTTCTTCTTTTCCGCTTTGATTTTGCCCGAGAAATGATTTGCAGTCACATTTCTTTTCTCTATCTCTTAGACCAGGGGTCGGCAACCTATTGAAATGGAAGAGCCAAAAGTTACAATTTACAAAATTTCCCAGTATTTAAAGAGCCACTAAAAATTTTCGTTTCAATATTATAGTATATATATATATATATATATATATATATATATATATATATATATATATATATATATATATATATATATATATATATATATATATATATATATATATATATATATATATATATATATATATATATATATATATATATATATATATATATATATATATATATATATATATATATATATATATATATATATATATATATATATATATATATATATATATATATATATACTCTAGATTTTTATTTGTTAGTTGACTTTTAACTTTACTTTTTATTATATTCATGCAAGAGAACGCTTGCTCGTACGAATATGTCGATCCGAAGATCGTCAGCACTCCATATGCCAACTTCTTCACCTCACTGTAGCATTCTGGAAGACTATTCCATGCGCCGAATATGAGGGCCTCAACTCGCGGAATTTCTTTTAGAGCTGTCCACTTGTGACGCGCGATGTGCATGCATTTCTGGACCTCCAACTCTTCTAACTTGCTCTTGAGTTCTGTGAACTTGCCACTCCACAAGTCTTTGGTTTTCAAATCTTGCAATTGCATTTGAAGCGATCCAGCATCAATTCCAAATGGCTCAATGTTTCTCTCATTTGTATTTGTGTTCAGAGGATTTACTATGAACGTGAGAGTACTATTTTTTGTTTGGAATTGCTCGAATCTCTCAGCGAATCCATCCTTCATGTTTTTTAAAGCTATGCTGCAGTAATTCGTGTCAATAGTTGCATTGGTCTCATCGCGATATTGCTTCAGATTTTTAAAATGAAGTAATTTACCGCTCTCCATGTCTTCAACACAAATAAGTAATTTTTTTTCGAAACAAACTACTTCTTCAAGCAAGGCATAGGCTGGGTTGCCCTTTCCTTGCAGTTTTAGATTTAGATAATTTAGTTTCATTGTGGTATCCACCATAAAGTTAAATTTTTGCAGCCATTTGTCTTCTCCCAGTTTGGGATGGTCAATGCTTTTTTCATTGAAGAATGTTTTTATTTCATTCAAGCACAAAGCAAAACGTTGCAATACGTTATCTTGGTGAATTATGCAGTGAAACGTTAGAATTTCGTGGTTTATTTTTTTCTGAAGAATTTATGTTACCCCTCTATGTATTCCTTCCATACTTCTGGCTCCATCACATAAACGTTGCTACATAAACGATTTTATTTCTATCTATTCCATTGTCTTCCAGGCATTTTTGCACAGCATTTGCTATATCTTCTCCACGAGTTTGCCCTGAGAGTGGTAGCACTCCTAGCAATTCTTCTTTTGGATCTTGGGACGACATATACCTGACGAAAAGGGTAACTTGTGCCGTGTCTTTTATGTCGCAAGACTCATCTATAGCAAGTGATAAGGCGAAAGCCAGTTGAATGTCTTCCACTTGCATATGTGGTACATTTGAAGACATTTTAGCAGTTCTATCTTGTACTGTTTTAGCAGATAATGGCAAATATTTGATGTTTTTCATAATTTCTGCGTTGTTTTTAAAATTACGAAACAGTTCTTCAGATGCACGTATAAAACAATCTTTGACGTACTCACCATCTGAGATCTCACCATCTCATCATCTAGACGTGTTGTCTAGACTCTAGACGGTGGCTGTTTGGGTGAGACGGAAATGGAATGCAATTGGCTGAAAGATAAACATGGTCACGGAGTCTCATCTCTAAGAACAAAATAATAGTTCAAATTTATCTCATTGCGTTCATGTTAAGCGTATAGATTTGTAATTAACGATTATGAAACTAGAAGCTATTGAGAAATTAGGTACTTAAAAATATTTTTTCTTATTTTTTAAGGGTTTTGATGATAAATTATTAATTTTTTCGTATGGAACTGGAGAGCCGCAACTTTACATCAAAAGAGCCGCATGAGGCTCGCGAGCCGCAGGTTGCCGACCCCTGTCTTAGACCGTTAAAGATAGAGTAAAAATTTCAACTGATTTGAAATTTGCGGATACAATTTCATTTTAGATGGATACCTAAAAATATGATTTTCTTTAAATAAATAATTTTTAAATTGAATACATTTTCAACTTTTTTGAAATCTGCGGAAAATTTTACACCAGATTAATACCTTACATCACAGCGTTGCCCGTGGTGTTCGTTTGCGGAGCAAACCGTTCAAGCCGTTGGTTTCAAGAAATCAAGCCGTTGTTTTGCGGAGACCGGCAAGGCCGTGCTAGCCACGCAGTGGATAGTTTACTATCGTCATTAACAATTAATGGTGCATTATTCATGAACCATCATGAAATGCTCGCAGTCTGTAATCGAAGAGAAGACAGGTCACACATGAAAGCATTCTTTATGATACGAATATTTTGAATCCATTTTTAACCGTTTCCTAAGTTGTAAATATTTCAATCACTTCCATCTACTACTATCAACTCGTCTGAGCACACACTTGGACTTAAATGTATACATTGCATATTTATAATAGTACTCACTTTAGTTACAGTAGAATTAACATAAGCATATAAACCAGGGACGATGGTCCACATAGTCAATTAACGTTGCACTGGAGAAACACAACAATCCCGAAGGAAGGATATCCAAGGACAACGCCTTGAAAATTTGAACGACGGTGAGATGAACAGAACAACACCTGAGCTGGTATCACGCTCTCAAAATATCCACACCATTAGGGAATATGAGGCCACGACAGATTTATCTTACTCCAACCTCCGTGAACACGTACAGTCTGTACAGAGTTTCGACATCGCAGCTCTTCGGTTGCTAATCCGTTGCTCTTCTAACTGGGCTGTAGCGAGAAACCAAAGATAGTCGGGTAGAAGGGGGACTGGTGCACATTAAATCTGTCGTGGCCTTAAATGTACTCACTTTGGCGTGTTATGGAAATTTGGAGAGTTGGAGTATTAGTAGCTCAGGTGTGACCTAGTCATCTGACCGTGGTTGTTATAAATTATGTGGGGTTGTCCTGGGATACCTTTCGGGCCTCTCCTGTGTGACATTAATTAAATACCTACCTATCAACAAACTAAGCTACCGTAGCCACATGACTTATGGGAGGGCTGACAAAAAAAACACGAAATTTTTTCTATCAAGCTATTTATTTTATTCATCCTATAGTGTTATAAAAAAGAACATAAAATAAATTAAAGAATTTAATTATATGCGCGTGACGTTGCATTGATTTATTAATTGTAAATCATTTTAAATACTTGGTTCGACTTTTGTTGTACCAAATGCAAAATTGATTCTCAATTTTCATTTGTCAAGCCGTTCCCATTTTTAATATTCCTGGCTGAAAAAGTTTGTTCAGATATTAGTTGACTCAAAGAGGATTGTGCATTTCAATGCATCTATCTAGCAACGTTTTACAATTATTTTTATCCCGACACGACGATAAAACTTTAAGAAATTGTCTTCCTTTAATTTATCTCACAGTTTCTCATAGTTTTGCATGTCAACGACTTCAAGCTGTACTTATTCGGGTGCATTTTTAGGAGAAATGGCTGATAACAAATCTAACAATGGTTTTGGTTTTTGAAAATCAAAGAAACAATAGTTTCAAAATTTAGTCTTGGTAATCTATATAAATAAGAATGGAGTGTTTGTTTGTACATTCAATATTTTCGACTCATTTCAAGTTTTCTATCCGTTTTGGACCCTTCTGATGCCGAATCCGCCTTTTTCTCGTTTGGTGTCTGTCTGTCTGTCTGTCCGTCTGTCTGTCTGTCTATCTGTCTGTCTGTCTGTCTGTCTGTATGTTGTGCCCTATACACGTCCACGCGGTTTAAGATATTTTCATGAAAATTTGCATACAGTGAGTACTTATCTTCATTTAGTGAGTGGCATTGGTTGCGAAAGTCTGTCTGTCCGTCTTTCTGTTCTATGCTCGATTTTGTGTTTGTGTGTTTGTGTAGACATCACATGAATTGTATTCCAGATATTTGATTGCATTGTATTTTATTTTATACATTATCTATTAGTTTAGTGAATGCAATATTAAACATTTCTTTATTGTTATATTTAGTTGAGTTTCATGCTAAAACACCTGAGTAAGTATACTTAAATCAACCATAATTTGGTAGTTTTGGAAAAATTGGAATGTCTATTGAATATGACGATTACTTCGATTGCTTTACCAGTACTGCTGAAAAAGTAATTATTCTTCAAATTTTTTTTTTTTTTATGAAATTTCATCTCTGATACTTTATTTATTTCGAGTCTTATTTTTATTCTTTGCGCAATGAAAACGATTTCCGAATATTTGGGACAGACGATATTTTTCATTGAAACGAGAATGAACAAGATCGCGCGAGCAGTGATATTTTTTCTGGTTCTTTCGCTCTGAATTAATTTTACATTTCTAAATTTTGTACACTTTTAGTTGTAAGTTGTGGCAACTGTGCGAGATCAAGGGATAAAATTGAATCACAAATTAATATCTTTAGAACAATTTTTTGCGACATCTTTTATTTTGTTTTATTTCGCTGTTTCCTGCTTTAAATATTTATTATTTTAATAAATGTGTTTTCCTTCTCATCACACGCAACAGCACCACAAAGTATTAGACTTAAAAATGTTAGGTAAGTCAGTATAAATTTCCAGTAAATTTTAAGTGTAGTTATGCCGTTATTTAAAGAATAATGCCGTTATTTAAAGAATAAGAAGATTGCAAAATTTCACAATGTCGCATACCGGAGGCAAGAGTGCCACAAGTAAAAAAAAATTGTTTTGTTGACTATGAGTGCGAGAGCACTCGCCGTAAATCGTAATTTTAATTAATTGAGTTGAACATGAAAAGAACTTAAGAAAGGGAATTCAAAATCTTCCTATAAACCGTCTTTTATAGTAGTAACCTTAGTATCACCTTTCGTCATTTTGTAGCTTTGTCATACAGCAATTGTGCGATGTATGTGAAATGTATTACATGAATGGATATGCATGTGTAGGATTTGTGTCCAAAGTAAGTTGTAGAAAATATAAAAATGGCGAAAGATGTTAAAATAAATTTTTATTCTACAAAAAACGTAAGTCATTACATATTTTGATTATCTCTTCAATCTAGAGTAAACCAATTCAAACCGAGTAAGGTCGGGTATTTTGCTAGTTTTTAATAAACGTCGTACTAGAACATCTCAACAGGCTATTGACGACTGTCCGGGATCAATCCCCTAAGGGAAAGAACCGAGGATAACACCACGTCATTTTGAACCACGGTCAGATGACGAGGCAACACCTCATCTGGCACCCCATTCTCCAAACTTCCACACCAACTCAACGTGAGGACTTTCGGACACGACAGATTTAAGGTACATCAGCCGCCTCTACACCATACGCATACAAACAAACTTTTCAGACAGCGCATTGGTGTTTTTTGTAATTTTTTTTTGGAATCATAATATGCCTGTTAAAAAAAATGTGGATGTTATAAATGGAAAAGTAAGAAAAATAGCTAAAAATAATCATAAAAATATCTATACAAATACCCTATTTTTTACAAGTTTTTATTCATTTTTTTTTCTAATATTTTCTGAGGATCGGGTACTAGGCACGGACCCAATTTGACAAACACTCCTGAAATGTCCTGAATGTATACACTGAAGTGTATTGTTTTAAATATTAATAAATATTTTAATATATGTATTGATTTAGTTAGTAGGGAAGGAAAACTTCTGTTTTTAATTATAATTTACTCTAAAGTATTTTGAAGAAAATTACAACTAGAAACAAATAATTTTCAGATATTTCTTTATTTTAGTAAAATTTTATTCATACAATGTAACACATATAGTAAAAAAACTGATGTATTTAAAGAGATAGCACAATGATAACATAAAAAATGTATGTTTATAATATAAAAGAAAACAATATTTATCTCTCACTATCAAATATTTTTGTTAAACTAAAATAGCAATATAAAAGCATTCAGTCATTACATCATTTCTCATAGCTAGTCTAAGTATAAACACAAATTAAAATAAAATTCTAACAATGAAACAACTAGAACAATGGAAACTAATGTTCAATACCTAATCTGTTGATACAACTTGGACCACATATTTAATATCACATCCTCTCATTGGGTTGGTGTGGAAGTTTGGAGAGTGGATGTCGAATCTTCATCTGACCGTGGTTCAAAATTACTTAGCGATACACCGAATTGCTTAAACTGGGACGGTGGTAACTAGTTGAATATTTAATATCAAAATTCATCAATGCTATTGGCTGTATCAGAAGTAATAGTAATTTCAATAACATGGAAAATAACTTTTTTCCAAATATTTTTTTTCCTAATAAATGAATTTTACAAAAGTATTACTCAAGATTTCAAGATAAAAAAATTGTAAAATTTGGTTAAACTATGTATTGCATGAAATGAAAGTATGAAAAATATGTAATATTTATATATTTTTTTCTCCTGTTCAGCAGCCTCAAAATTACTCCAGTTTTGTACAACGTTCTCACAAACTTCCACTATTTCAAAACGTTTATCGGAATATTCCTCTATCTTACAATCATATAACGGTGGTCTTTTTCACTTTCACTAATAACAATTATGTGTCCATCGACATGATGTTAATTGTTCACAATAAAAAACGATACTCTCTCTCTCTCTCTTTCTTTCTCTATGTTTACACGTTTCAGGCAAGTAGTTTAACAAATAATCACCCTTGCTCGCGAACAGGCCTGAATATGTACTTCTATTTTCACGGATGCGATACTAAAACAATGTTGTCACCCTCGAAATGGAACAGGTGGCATTTATTTAGTTTCCTCAACTAAATAATCACCAATGCGCGAGTCTACATTGAAAACAGTATGTTTCATTTCCGTTACTAAACAGTTTCACTACAAAAATCAGCCGTTCGTGGGCAGCCTAAGGTAAAGATTCGTTCTCTAAATTCGTGGTCTAAATGTTTTCTACATTAGTACATCATACGGTATAGCATTTTACCACTAACATAAAACCTTGAATATCTTTCCATCCTATTAAAGAGACATAATTCCAGGGTAATTAATAGTCATTTCTTTCAACAATAACAAATTTCCTGAGAATTCCTTTTTTGGGTCGTTTTATTCTTCCGTCAGAGCTATTTTTATTAAAACTTCGATCTATTATTTTTACCGCTGTGTTATTTATTCCCCCGTTTTTTCCCGCATACCTTCTTGTTAACTGTAAGGATTCAGCCCTCTTCTCTAATTATTACTTGTGTTGAGATGCTCGCATGCTTCTGCTCCGAGTCTTCTTACGCTCTTGAACACTAACAATGAAGCAGAAAAAATGGAGAAGTAAAAAACACAGCAAGAGCGAGTCATCGGTAAATTTTTTCCCGGTGGGATTTTAATAACTTCTGAAAAGAATGCTGCTCGGAATCTAGAGTAAATAGTAATGAGTCAGTTTGAATGCCACCTCGACGGGCCTAATATATATATATATATATACGTTCCCACTCAAACTGCAAAAAAAGTCCCTAATTCAGAAAGTGTCCTTGGAGGGGTAATCGAATGAGCAACTTGTTTTCCAAAATACCCCACAAAGGTTCTATTATATTGAGATCAGGGGACTGAGAGGGCCAGATGAGGTGCTCTATTTCAACGTCGTGTTCATAAAACCAGTCTCGGTGGTCAGGTGTGAATGGGGGCATTATTATCTTGGAAGACTGGTCGTTTATCAGGAAACAAAGTTTGCAAAATTGGGTGAAGATGGTCGGCCAGAAGATTGACATAATCCTCTCATGCAACATGGCCATTCAGAACAACATTCTCCAAACATAAACACGTCTATTTGTCGAGAATAATGTGAACTACGATTCGTCTGACCATAATACATTCTCCCATTGTTGTTGTGTCCACTTTTTATGCTCGTGATATTCATCACTTCAAGGCATTGCATGGTGTAATCAATGGTTTTGAAATAGCCTCTCTACCATGAATATTTGCCATATGCAGTTCACGCTGGATAGTTTTTGATGAAACTGCTTCCTGTAGATGTGTGTTCATCTCAGATGTTATCTAGGATGCTGTTGTCTTGTGGTTGTTTTTTTTTGCCACAAACCACTTCAAAACCCTTCTGTCTCTGTCATTCAGCTTCGATTTTCGACCACTGTTGTGCTTTTTAGATTATGTTTTTCCCTGTTTCAAATATGCTGAGACATTACAGTCGACACTGTACTTCTCCCAACACCTAGAAGGGTGGCCGTTATCGTTACTGAGGCTCCAGCAAGACGGGCCCCAATAATCATACCTCTTTCGAAATCAGAGAGGTCAGCCATAACGCAATTTTAACACAGAAATATATTTCGCATCCGGCTTCTATCACTGCTAGCAGCAGACTAATGTGTGTACTTTCTCATCCGCTAGGTTACACCCGTCATCACTAGAGGGCAGTAGTATACGAGAGGTTTCTTTCGAGTGCTATTTTTTCACAAGTGTTCATATTATTTTGTCCAACCCCTGTATTTGTATAATGGCAAAAGTTTTTTTCAAAATAATGAAAAAATAAACTAGCGAGAATGGAAGAAAAATTATACCTCAATTTGTGTGTATACATGCTCACCAATAAAAATAAAATTATTAAAAGTACAATAATTAACCAAAAACTCCTATTCCTGAAAATCTATATCAATTAAGTTTTTAAAATCATAATAATAATAGTTTAAAACATCTCTCAATTTGCCCAGTGACATGCTTGTAAATAGGTCTTTAAAATATCATAAATATATTTGAATATCATAAATAATATTATATATATATATATATATATATATATATATATATATATATATATATATATATATATATATATATTATCCACAAAATTCAAAACCTTATTATTATCACAGAACATCCAGGTAAAGCATTCTTTAATAATGGCATGAAGGATAATTTATTTGAAGAGTAGAAAGCCTTGTTTAATCATATAAGAATTACTACCACAGGTGATAGACGGTGATATAATGGAATTTAATAGGATTTTTATGAAATTTAGGAATGACGGTAATTTAAGGTAAAATAATATGATGATTGGAAATTTTAACTCTTTTGTTTGAAAATATATGATTTTTTTATAATAGTATTACAAGAAGATTTACAGAATTTATAAGTATCTGAACTCTTAAGCTCAGCATCTCGCAACTTTTCGTTATTCTTCCACCTGCACAGGAAATTATTCCTGGTACTGTTGGCATATAACTTGTTATCAATTCAACTTTAAAATGGGTTGGTTTCGGGGTTTTATGTAGCAAAGGACATGTTGGGAATGATGCGCCACACACAAGACATACACTACCCTACAATAATGGACCGGACAGCACGATGTGATGGTACAAAGGAAAGAATACATGCTTCAATAGGGGGACGGCCTCCCACGTGCTGCAATCACACTGGCAACCCTTCTGGGCATACTTTCTGGGTTTTGATACAAAGCTTTGGATGTTTATGTTCATTGATGCTGCAGGAATGTCGCCAGCTCAGCTGTGAATTTCGGACGGGGTTCCCTGGTCGGTAAGCATCGCTCTAACTCGTCCCACCAATGTTCTATGGGGTTTAGGTCGGGAATCTGAGCAGGTCAGGAAAGACGTTTTACATCCATATCTCGATACCACTGTTCGACAGAGGCTACAACATGACTTGGAGCGTTGTCGTCCTGGAAGTACCATTCGTCCATTCCATCAAATTACTAGAGCGTAGGAAGAACCTGATTGACCAAAATGTTCACGTCGACGTCGACGTTCCTTTGACTAGGAACAACATGCAAAGGTCCCAGGCCATACCACGAAAAACACCTCCAAAGAAGGAGTCGGATTTTATGCAGATCTGCTGGTATCCGGTCCATTATTGTAGGGTAGTGTACAATATCAAATAATAGCCACACACACTAAATTGTTTGCTGACACAAAAGAGATAAGTACACCCTAGGATAAATGCACCTGATATGAACGGAACCTTCGCGCCCACAACTGTTCCTGATGGGAAGGTTTGGTATGTATTTTTAATTAACAAAGTAATGGAGCAACAGAACGGAGTAGTGTCGAAGGTCCGGGTTCAATCCCCAAGGGAAACATTCGGACAACACAACGTTAGATTACGAGAACTACACACTAAATGGCACTCCACTCCAAATACCACGCGAACGTGAGGACATTTGAGGGTACGACAGATTTAATATGAATCCGCTTTCTTTGTACACGATGGTCTTTGGTGGGTTTCGAACTAGCAATCCTCCAGTTGTTTATCTGTTAATCTTATAGGCGTTCTACCACGGTCCCCTGTTAATAATAAGAAGTAAGAACTATGAAAAAGTACGCCGTGCGATTTGCCGTATATTCTGAGACCTGACGAAGTCGTTTGATATTTGAATTTTATGTTTACATAGATATTTCTGTATACAGGGTGATTCTACGGTCATGGGACAAACTTGGAGGGGTAATACAGCTTACTAAAACATACATTTTTCGTATAGGAATGTAGGGTCGGAAGTGGCGCGTGGAGGCACAAACACAAAAAAATGAGACATGAACCGAAAAAGATTGTTTACTTACAACATCCTTGTAAAGTGCAGCAATGTTTAAAATAACTGCTCAAAATTGCGACCACCAACAGTAATACATACTTGGTAGCTTCGAAGAGTGATTGGCGAACAGTTCCAAAGATGCGAAGCATTTCTCGCGCACTTGCAGCCGCAACGTACAGTTCTTGTCCAGTCGTACAGATCTTGATCCAGTTATTCCGTCAGAGCTGGCGATGAATGAACCATTTTCACTAAGGCGGATGTAACCGCTCAAACATTTTCTGGTTCGGCATACGCCTGTTCGGAAGAGGTTCCTGATACAATCGTAGCGCTGCTCTGCCGTTCCCATTCGCAGCACCATACATCGTATGCATGTCCGCCTTTGCACTATTTGTAAAATCTCCCATCACGGTCCACAGCGCAGTTGCAAATGACTTTTTTCCTGCAAATGCATCATATCACGGATGGCACACTACTTCCCTCTACCCATAGCATTTCCAGCCAATTACAACTGCCGAATTTGTATTACTATTGGTGGTCGCAATTTTTAGCATTTGTTTTAAACATTGTAAGCACTTTGCGAGGATGTTGTAAATAAACAATGTTTTTATGTTCATGTCTCATTTTTTTGTGTTTGTGCTTCCACGCGTCACTTCCGACCCTACATTCCTATATAAAAAATGTATGTTTTAGTAAGCTGTATTACCCCTCCAAGTTTGTCCCATGACCGTAGAATCACCCTGTATTAATCTTCTTTTTCCTTTTTGGAAACTCGGTTTTGTTCAGTGGAATTTGTAAGAATAATACGTCTAGCATTTCGACTTTGGTATGTTTTATGAATGTCATCGAAACATTACCACTTCCATCAATGAAGTTCGCAGGGCTGATTTCTGATAGTTTTCTTCTTGAAGCAATTTTAGTCACATCAACGTTAAAATAAAACTTTTCTATAAAAGTGACCAATATACAAAAATAAATTATTCCAAACACCGAAATTCTTCCGATTTAAAAGTGGAAATGATCAAATATTCAGCTGACAAGAACGAAGAGAAATTTCTTTTCTGTTCCGTTGTGCATCCTTGTTTTCGAAACTGAAAGTAATCCACTTTCTAGTAGCCGCTTTAGTACGGGATTGGATAAATAATACATGTATCTCTTGGATTGTTCAGCCGCCTTTCAGAGTCGAAGTAGGGCGACTTTTCTGCAAGTTAAGTTTATTATTCAAGCGAGTTACAATGAAAACAGAGGCTTTTTCCAATGTTTCAGCGAAATAATCAAATTGCTCTCTTTCGCGACTTGGCATGTTTCTCGAATTCAGCAGATAGCTCGTGATGGAAATTGAAGCCAAGCATCGAGAAAAGGCGATTAATAGACCGGAGATATTTTCTCTTCTGAGGTAGTTGAATAAACGAAGCACTGTTGCAACACGACGGGCTATCGACTGTGGTACGGGGTCAAAGATCTGAGGACGACTCTTAATTTTGAAACACGGTCACATGTCGAAGCAACGCCTGGGGACAACCTCGTCGGGACAAAAGGAGAATAACCACCAGGAGCGTTAATACTGAGAAATCTCCTCCTATCGCATAGGTAATTGGTAATTTTTTGTTTACGTCGTACTAGAGCAACACAACGGGCTATTGACGACAATCCGGGAGCAGTCCCTTAAGGGAAAGATCCGAGGACAACACCTCGTAATTTTGAACCACGGTCAGATGACGAAGCAACACCTGAGCTGGCACCCCACTCTCCAAACTTCCACGCCAACCCAACGTGATCTATCGCATAGGAATATGACTCACAAGTTTTTCGTCCAATTAGGTAGCAAGTTCAATGTAAACAATGCGCTCCCTCCATTGGCAAAGCAGCGATGGCAACGATTGTGAGGAAAAGAAAAAACTCATCTATGGCCATCTCTATGGACTTCCTCAAGGCTCTCTCATCAATCCATGCTTAAACAATTCTGGCTTAACGTTGACAAATTATCTGACACATATTGCGAGTACCGAAAGTATTGCGAAATTTCTGAGTAGCGCTGTGTTGCTTTCACCCCAACACACCCTTAATGACTAAATAACTGCATCTTTCTCAAGAATTCGTGGACCGTCTTCTTTAAAATATATTCTACCAGCCACTGCTTGTACAGAACGGCGTTGCCCGTGCTGTACTTTGTGGTGTTAGGTGTGTCCGTTGTGAACGTTAGCCACCCAGCGGTGTTTGCTAAGCATTCCCATTTGGTTTGCTTCGCAAATCAACACCACGGACAACACCGGGATGGCATCGTCATTGTAAAATGCGGCCAAATTGGAATTGCGAAGACATCTAATCGATGTGACGTCACAATCACTTGGAGAATGGGGTGCCAGCTTAGATATTATCTTATCATCTGACCGTGGGTTCAAAATTACGTGATATTATCCCCGTATTTTTCCCTTGTTGGATTTAACTCTCTAATAGGTCGTTGTTAACCCTAGTTAATAGGTCGTTGTTTTGCTCGAGAACGTTAATTAAAATATACCCAATTTCCTCCGATACTTTCCTTAGAGTATTGATCCCGGATGGTTGTCAATAGTACGTTATGTTGCTCTAGTACAACGTTGATTAAAAATTACCAATTACCTTGGATCTTTCCCTTAGGGGACCGATGCCGAATCGTCGTCAATAGACCGTTGTGTTGCTCTAGTACGACGTTAACTAAAAATTACTAATTACCTTAGCACCGTCGTGAATAGCACGATGTGGATTGATACCGGACCGTAGTCAATAGTCTGTTGTGTTGCTCGAGTACGTTAATAAAAAAATTACCGAATTACCTCGGATATTTTCCCTAGGGGGTTGATCCCGCACGGTCGTCAATAGCACGTTGTGTTGTTGTAGTACGACGTTAATTAAAAATTACCTCGGATCTCTCATTTAGGGAATTGATCCGAGACCCTCGTCAATAGCCCATTGTGTTGCTCTAGTATAATGTTAATTAAAAATTACCGATTTAAATTTTCTGCAGATTTCAAATTCGTTGAAATTTTTAATAAAAACTTGTAGAATTGTGTTGCTCTAGTATAATGTTAATTAAAAATTACCGATTTAAATTTTCCGCAGATTTCAAATTCGTTGAAATTTTTAATAAAAATTGTAGAATTTCTGTTGATTGTTGTATTATTTTTAAAATCCATCTTATACACATGAATGTTTTACACATTTTATTGCAATGCCAAACAATTATATTTTCTAAGAATTAAGAGTTTAAGTTTTTGAAAAAAGGCAGTTGAGAAAATTGAAAGGTGAAAGAGGAGAAAGAAAACATGCCTTTTTACTTAAAACATAGAAAAAATGAGTCTCATGTTTTTTAAACTTTACAATTTAAACGAACAATTTTTTATATCAGATAGGAACTGTTTCTGGAATAACCAAACACTTTTATGGATACATACCAACAAAAGTTATTTAAAAAAATTGTTTTTAAACATAAATCGCGATGGCAGTGAAGTGGCAAATGCATATGTTCTAGAAATTAATTCAAAAGTATGAGAACATAATGTATAACAAACAAACACATTTTTATGTTAACTTAAACAATTAAATTTTTTTTAAATAATTAGTCATGAATTATATATGTAACAAATTTTAATTATAATTAAGAAAAAGTGAATTTACAGACCTATATTTTTTACTCGAGTTCCAATTCTGCTCTGTCAATTTGAGAACACTCAGTACAAACAGTTTGTGTATGTTCCCGGCAAATGTATTTGCAACAATCACGACACATTTATTGCGTTTTTCTATTTTTTGTTAGAGATAACAACGTCCGATTTTAGTAGTGCAGGGTCTTTTATTTTTTTTTCTCCACAAAATGAATTGATTTTTCTTTTCAGAGTATTTGGTAAACACTGATTGTTTTTCATACATTCATATGTTCTTTTAACAAATTCAGTCCTAACTGTTAGATAACAACGTCCGATTTTAGCAGTGCAGGGTCTTTCACACTCATTGCCATAAAAATTTGCGCACCAAGAAATAATTGTGTGAAAGTAACGAAACTTGGCTTACTTACTAAACTTGGAAACTTATTGCAGGTACATGTCGGCCATATATGCAAATGATTAGAAATGCAGCGTGATTGAGCATTGCGTAATGCAACTAGAGAACGTTGAACTTCGTTCTCCTTGGAGTATAAAACATGTAAGCAGAGCTTGTTTGAGTGTACTTAATCTTTTGCAAAGGAAACGCTGAGGTAGACATGCCGTTACGCCGCCATCTAAGACAATATGAGCAGCTGTCAAAGTTCGAGAGGGGAAGAATCATCGGGATGATGGAAGCTGGGTGGTCAGCTCGGCGAGTAGCTCGTCAAGTAGGCCGTTCTGATTTTACTGTGAGGAGGTGTTGGGACCAGTGGACAGAAGATACATCATTTACACAGCGACCAGGCTCAAGACTCCCTCGACAGACCAGTCGTCGAGAAGACCGTCACATCATACGAAACGCACGCGTAGTGCCAACTGCCTCATTGACCGCTATACAGACACAGGCAGCACCTTCAATACGGGTCCTGTGTCTTCTCGAACCATCGCAAGGCGCCTGGCTGAAGGACATCTGGTATCACGGCCCCCATTACGTGTGCTACCATGGCACCCAACCACCGACGCCCCCGTTTGGAGTGGTGTCGCTCACAATGGGATTGGACTGCAACGGAATGGAGCCAGGTCGTCTTCAGCGACGAATCTAGATTCAATTTGAGCAGTGATGACAATCGTGGTCGTGTGTGGAGGCCCCGTGGTGAACGCCTCAATCCTGCCTCCGCTTTACAGCGACCCACCGCTCCCACAGCTGGTGTGATGGTATGGGGTGTCATTGCTTACGATACACTGTCACCTCTAATATTGATCCATGGCACAATGACAGCCCAGCGGTTGGTTAACACAAGTTGAGGTCTAGCCTAAGAGTTGGTTCGTTTTTAACTAGTATCTGGTTGAAGAAACACCGAGCTTTTAGGATAAGACGTTTATTATGGGTTGAATGCGGACATTACAGTTGAATATTAATATATAAATATCGTTTACACGACCAAACCAATCGACCCGGGTAATTCGAGGGTGAAGGGGATTTTCGAAGATTACCCGCGTTGCATCATGGGAAAGGAGGGTAAACTCAAAAACACGGGACTTGGATTGAAATCAACCCGCGTATTTCTTCGCTTTTTCCCCACGTAGGTGAAGCAGAGTAGAAAAAACTAGAGTGCCTATATAATAAGAGTGGCGACATACGGGAAACACTTTATGATTGGCTTAGAGATCTTTTCTACCGCCCGAGGCGGTCTTTTTCTAGCTCCCGTAGATTTAACATTGGAGCTTTTTGTGTGTTCGAGAAAAATGTGTGTATAGTAAATTAAAAAGAAAATATAGCTTATTTATGTTCCATTTCGTGTTCTAGAATGTTTATTTATTATTATTTTACTGTTTTGTCAGTATAAATTTGAAGACTTTTTAAATAAATAGCTTTTTTTGAACAACATGGTGTTTCCCACAATCTAAGTTAGCGTGCTGTGCAATCCATCTCATCAATTACGCATGTAATTGAGTTTATGTGATTCATTTATACCGAATGTATCCATATTATAACAATTATATGCTTTTTGATCTCCTTAAAATGATATATTAATTCGCCCAGCAACCTTTTTTGAGACGATTCTGGTAGAAAAATGGCTGCCGCGCATGCGCATTGGGCCAATTTTGGTCGCCACTCTTATTATATAGGCACTCTAGAAAAAACCGGTTTAACTCTCCTTTTACCCGGGTATCGTTACATGACCAAACCAATCGACACGGGTAATTTGAGACAGGCGCCTCAGCGTACAGCGTAAGTGTCCGACAAGTTGACTCTGATTGGCTGGTATGATCATGTGACATCTGAGACGTAAAGGTGTTTCATTTGGCTATTTATCTACGTTTTGGCGCAGATCTCGTTGACTGATAGAAACGGTTTTCGAAAGGTTTTAACATTTTGCTTTATTTTTACTGTGGAGAGCGGTCGTTTTTCATACCGCAAAAAAACAAAACATATTTAATAAGGCATTTATTTATGCATATTTAAAATAGTAATTCTGGTATGGTAACCCAATTTTAGTGCTTGAATTTCTATTATGCTAATAAAAAAATGTGTTTTTCAACACCAAGTCCCATCTTTCCTGGTTTTTACTTAGAACAATGGTATCAATTATGTATTTTAAGTGAAAACTACTTTATAAGTCATAATTTAAAACTTAAATAAAGGAATAATTTTTCTGCTTTCATCTTTTCTTTTCAGATCCATGGCTATGGGTGGGTAGAGGTGGGAGCCGAAAATTGTATCATTTTATTATATAAGTTAATAATTATATAAGTTAGTGTTTTATGTATGCTTTTTGTTACATCAGAATGGTCCTAAGCCAAGGGTGGATACGACACCATCATCCTAAAGCAAAGGGGACGGCAGAGGGGCGGGAAAATATCAGCTGGTAGTGAGTTCAGGAGTGGTTCTTAGATTATTTATGTAAAATCAACGGAAGCTTGGAAAAATATAAAAAGGGTATTAAAAATTAGGAAAAGTAATTTAGACTCAAAAGGAATTAAATTGGAATTTTTTTTTAATAATTTTGAGGATCCAAAAATTTTTACCGCCAGCTGGATTCGAACTCGTAAAGTCATCCTCCGTTGCAGACGCCAATGTGAGGGTAGGTAACTTTAGCCATCGGGCCATCGTTGCTTCACGGAAAGTAGCTCTTTAAAAGTATAAGTACCCTTAGTATAAGTTGGCGAGAAATACTACTAACAACAACCATACAACATATATATGAGGAGCCAATCAGAGTCAACTTGTCGGACACTTACGCTGTACGCTGAGGCGCTAGTAATTTGAGGGTGAAAGGAATTTTTGAAGATTACCCGCGTTGCATTATTGAAAAGGAGGATAAACCCAAAAGCACGGGACTTGACATGGGTTGAAATCAACCCGCGTATTTCCTCGCTTTTTCCCCACGTAGGGGAAGCGGAGTAGAAAAAAACGGTTTTACTCTCCTTTTACCCGGGTATTTGGCTCATGTAAACGGTACTAGTCATTCCTCTCTATTCGAAAAGTACGGGAAGGTACAACGGTAAGAGCATGCGCTTGCAGGGAAATCTCAATGCCCGACTAACAGCAATATCTTTTAACCCCAAATTAATCAGATAATAGAGAGATAGAAAAAATTAGAAATATTTTTAAAAGTTGAGGTCATTTTTAATTTTAAATAAAATTGATTAATAGACCAAAATTAAAGGTAATTATTTTTTCTTGAGCACAAAGTAAATTATTTTACTGCTTACCTGAATTTTCAAACTTAGCAATGTTTGTAGATGCAAAATTTAATTTTAGAAATAGTTAAATTCAATGAAATAAGTCTGTCCTATGGGCGAGAGGAAAACGAATTTTAAAAATGAGCATTTTGTACTTGATTACTTTTCGCCCGAGAGAGTTTTCCTCTACACTTATTAAAATGAGCATATCTGGAAAGAAATTTAAGTGATATCTATTTATAAAAAGTAAAAAGATATCCAACTCTCACGAACACCCCACATATAGTTGACCGTGGGTGAAACACGGTTTAATGAGAACGAGCCCTACGGCTTTCAGCGATTGTCCTTGTGCCTTGTTGATGCTCACTGTAAAACTTCTGTAAACTCACTGTCAAACTTCTGAATCTCACTGTAAACTGGAAATCTCGTGCCATTGCAGAGTGAAGGTGGATTCAGATTTGTGAGAAGCATAATCGGTGTCCCAATCTTCAACTCCAATATGTGCGAGTGTACTCACGATGGTTCCAATGTGTTAAAAAAAACCTCTGTAGTGTATTTTAAGGCCTCATCTGTGTCACGCGTAGTATCGATTAGATTTGTAAATTTGAACACTACTGGGAATTCTCGCAAGAGTTGCTTTTTGATGACATTGACATCTTCATTTCATCTTCAGTTTTTTCATATTTCTCGACACGAAACCTTGATTGGCTGTTACATAATACATTTGCATAGTTCCATCTGACTCTGCAGCAAATTGCAGCCTCTCAAATTTAGAATGGCTTCTGGAAATTATCATTTTTCTCTCCGTGCTTAACTTTTGGCAGCGAGTCTCGAGTAATATAAAATGAAGTTCGTGTGTTGGCTGTTCGACGTGTCCTGACGAATCAATGGCACTTACAATAACGAAATTTGGCACACAGGTAGTTCGAATTTTTTGCAAATTTTATAGTCCAGTCCGAAATTTCACATTTAATCTAGAACATTTTAAAATTAATTTTATGCAATATTTAATTATTATTGTTTTCTCCGAATGGCTACAGCCTTCAATCGGTATTGAATAAATCCGTATTTACTGTGCGTGTGTAGCTGCCCGATTACTGAATATCCTTTATAAAAATTTATTGCCTTTTTAAAAGCATATTAACTTTTAGTCAGCGTTAAATTTTAATCTATAATATAAGCATCATTTTATTGCGCTTCCTCCATTTTTGGAACTGGATGACGGTTGTGCAATACGTTGTTTGTTTTTGTTTATCTTTTAGTGTACGATAGTTTGCATTATCATTTTAAAGCATATTAACTTTTAATGAATTATTTAGATATCTTTTTCAAAGTTAAGCGATATAAATTTTACTAGGGGGCCAGCCCCCTGCTCGCTAACGCTCGCCAACCCCCGGAGGATTCCTTCACAATCCTCATTGGTTCGCTGCGCGAACCTATGCTCGCTTCGCTCGCCTCAATGAAGACATGTGTCCTAGCAGAAGGGATTGTTTACAAAATATTATCATTATCATTTTAAAGCATATTAACTTTTAATGAATTATTTAGATATCTTTTTCAAAGTTAAGCGATATAAATTTTACTAGGGGGGCAGCCCCCTGCTCGCTAACGCTCGCCAACCCCCGGAGGATTGCTTCACAATCCTCATTGGTTCGCTGCGCGAACCTATGCTCGCTTCGCTCGCCTCAATGAAGACATGTGTCCTAGCAGAAGGGATTGTTTACAAAATATGTTACCAAAAAAATGTTTTTCAAATCTAAATTTGCTGTATTACAGAAAAAATATATACAGTATCTCTAAAATCAGAATTCAAATGAAAATTTTGTGCAAATTTTGACTCGAAATGTGAGCGTTGCTTTGGAAATTGAATACCCAGCATGTTGTTTGTGTGTACATTTTCCCAGCACTCAAACGACCCACACTTTTTCATTGAGTTTGTTGCCGAAAGTTGTAGTGCAAGCGTCTTGTTGAACTATAATTGTTGGCCCTAAAAGGGACCGATTTTTAAATGGCCCTGAAAAGATCCTCCGCTTTCTTTGATTTATATTATAAACTAACTGCAACAGCTCATTAAAATTTCCTTTTTTTTTTTCAATAAAATTTCATCCGATTCAATCGAGACTTGGCGATAAACAAACAATCGTACAGTGTTGCCAAAACGTGATTACAAATAACGTCTCTTTTGCGTGCCACGTAAGAGAATTATATATATAGATCTTTTATGCAATTTTTGGTTTGTTTCTGTATAGTACTTCGGTTTTCGTATAGTTAATTTTTATCATTTTGGTTTGGATGTCTTATCAAAAGTATAGTGATATTTAATCCCAATTTCAAATTTAATGCAGGACATTTTAAAATTAATTTATAATTAAGCTTTTGTGTTATTTGGTTTCCTAAAAATTTCAACAGTCTTCAAATGGTCTTTACTGCACTCCCGCCAATCTTGGATTTGGATCATTTATGCAAACTAAGAACATTTCTTCTATATAGTTCTACGCTCACAGGATGATGATGCGTTCTTCGAATTTCAACGTTTTACTGAGAAGCAAAGACCTGTTCTGTCAATTTATTGTCGACATATATTCCAAGATTGAATAGGAAAGGGTGTTGTACATCCGACTGAATCAAAGAACTCTGAGAGTGGAACAGTATGCACATTTGAGAGATGCAATGATGAACGGTGGAAATGCTGCTATATCAAAACTGAAGAACACAGAAATCGCTAAACTTCAAAAAAGATAACCAAACCAAAAGTTAAAGTTTATGCTTTTGTAAATTTATACGTTGAATAAATAATCAAAATTAAATATTGCTATGCTTTCCAAAAGACACCCAAACACAGAAACAAACTCTCAGCATTGTGAAGGATTAGAGCATTTATGGCATTACAAAATGATGTTTAAATCCAAGATTGTTTTTTTTTTGCATATTTCTCAAAAAGAAACCATGATTGGCTGTTACATAACACATTTGCATGCTTCCATTTTCCTCTGCAGCGAATTGCAGCCTCTCAAATTCAGATTGGCTTCTGGAAATTAACATTTTCCTCTCCATGCTTAACTTTTCGTAGTGAATGTATTATAAGACCAGTATGAAAAAGTTACTTATGTTTAACTACACCCATTAGTCTGAACAGCCTGCAGTTCGTATCGTAGCGCTTGAAATTAGCCTCGTGATAGGACTTTGAGTTGTGACGTGGGCTTTGTATAAAGTCGGTGTTTGTCTAACTACACTAAAGCTACAACACCTGTAAAATAATGACAATGTTGTGCCAAACGTTCTTCATATATTTGTGAGGCAAAATGTAGCAATGCCGCCTAAAGTGAGAAGCTAAAACTAAACAGAAGCATAAAAACATCATTTTTTTTGGCCGAAAACAAAACATCGTGGGCCGTAAATTAAAAAAAGATCGTTATAGCGAAATTCCATATTTTTGTTGTTCTTTCATGCAATTTTTTTGTTTGTTTCTGTGTTTGGGTGTCTTTTGGAAAGCATAGCAATATATAATTTTCATAATTTATTCAACTTATTATCGGGACTTTCCTTTTTAATCTGAATTTCTTTTGACAACTTTGAAGTTAATCTAAATCTTCACGTTAAACATTGCATTGTGATCAATACCCTGTATACAAGGTTCTTACCAACTGCAGTTGTTGATGGAACTGAGTAAAGTAAAAACAGTGAAATTAGATTTCACTCACCGAGGGGGAAAGAACACAAATCTTTATAGATAAAAAAAAGATATTTATTGAAACAAAACACAGAAATAACACACATCTTGATTAATATATATTGCATTTCCCCTTGGTCCCACAAAGTAAAACTAATAAAACAATTATCAATTCTCATAAAAGATCCGAAAAAAACCACGCATTCAATTTGGTTACCACAGTTGATTTAACACAATGGGATAACCAAAATAAGGGCTTTTGCTCAAGAGACACTTCACGGGTCAAAAAGGTGATGAAATTCAATATAGATAAGCAAAATTTAAACTCAGGAGCAGGACATAATCAGATAACGAAAAGAAAAAAAAGGAAGATCAACTTATCGGTCTTCAACAGGATGGACTTGGATTCCATGGGCAAGGATGATGGGTTAAGGTGAGAGAGGTAGCCATTTTGAATGGAATCACGAAAGTCTCTTTCGGTTTTTCTTGGTGTCCGGAAAATTCACACTCAGGGCAACCAGGAATGGTGTTAGACGCTGCTCCACCCAAGCACAGGGTGTCCGGAAAAATAACACTCAGGGCAACCAGGAATGGTGTTCGACGCTGCTCCACCCAAGCACAGGGTGCCCGGAAAATC
Organism: Metellina segmentata; assembly: GCA_947359465.1. NCBI lineage: Eukaryota > Metazoa > Arthropoda > Arachnida > Araneae > Tetragnathidae > Metellina > Metellina segmentata. The sequence goes on along the minus strand of OX375877.1, from coordinate 127,806,843 downwards.
TGCACTCAGGGCAACCAGGAATGGTGTTCGACGCTGCTCCACCCAAGCACAGGGTGTCCGGAAAATTTGCACTTAGTACAACGAGGAATGGCGTTAGACGCTGCTCCACCCAAGCACAGGGTGTCCGGAAAATTCGCACTCAGGGCAACGAGGAATGGTGTTAGACGCTGCTCCACCCAAGCACAGGGTGTCCGGAAAATTCGCACTCAGGGCAACCAGGAATGGTGTTAGACGCTGCTCCAACCAAGCACAGGGTGTCCGGAAAATTTGTACTCAGGGCAACCAGGAATGGTGTTAGACGCTGCTCCACCCAAGCACAGGGTGTCCGGAAAATTCGCACTCAGGACAACCAGGAATGGTGTTCGACGCTGCTCCACCCAAGCACAGGGTGTCCGGAAAATTCACATTTAGGGCAACGAGGAATGGTGTTAGACGCTGCTCCACCCAAGCACAGGGTGTCCGGAAAATTCACATTTAGGGCAACCAGGAATGGTGTTAGACGCTGCTCCAACCAAGCACAGGGTGTCCGGAAAATTCACACTCAGGGCAACCAGGAATGGTGTTAGACGCTGCTCCACCCAAGCACAGGGTGTCCGGAAAAATAACACTCAGGGCAACCAGGAATGGTGTTAGACGCTGCTCCACCCAAGCACAGGGTGTCCGGAAAATCTGCACTCAGGGCAACCAGGAATGGTGTTAGACGCTGCTCCACCCAAGCACAGGGTGTCCGGAAAATTCGCACTCAGGGCAACCAGGAATGGTGTTCGACGCTGCTCCACCCAAGCACAGGGTGTCCGGAAAATTTGCACTTAGTACAACGAGGAATGGTGTTAGACGCTGCTCCACCCAAGCACAGGGTGTCCGGAAAATTCGCACTCAGCGCAACGAGGAATGGTGTTAGACGCTGCTCCAACCAAGCACAGGGTGTCCGGAAAATTTGTACTCAGGGCAACCAGGAATGGTGTTAGACGCTGCTCCACCCAAGCACAGGGTGTCCGGAAAATTCGCACTCAGGGCAACGAGGAATGGTGTTAGACGCTGCTCCACCCAAGCACAGGGTGTCCGGAAAATTTGTACTCAGGGCAACCAGGAATGGTGTTAGACGCTGCTCCACCCAAGCACAGGGTAGCAGCCAACAGTATAAATTTACAACAGTATAAATCCCCAACAGTATAAATTTACAAAAGCATTAACTTTAACTTATGACTTGGATATCTTTTTGAAAGTTTAGCGATTTCTGTGTACTTCAGCTTTCACATTAAATTGATGAAACAGGTCTTTGCTTTTCAGTAAAACGTTGAAATTCAAAGAGCACATCATCATCCTGTGAGCGTAGAACTATATATAAATATGTTCTTAGTTTGCATAAATGATCCAAATCCAAGATTTGCGGGAGTGCAGTATAGACCATTTGAAGACTGTTGACATTTTTAGGAAACCAAGTAATACAAAAATTTGACTGTGAATTAATTTTAAAATGTTCAACATTAAATTTTAGATTGGGATTAAATAGCGCTTTTCTTTCCATAAGACATCCCCCTAACCAAAATTTAAAACTTAACTATACGAAAACCGAAATACTATACAGAAACAAACAAAAATTACAAATGAAACAAACCAGAAATTGCATAAAAAATCAAAATTAAATATCGCGCTATACTTTGGAAAAGATATCTAAATAATCCATTAAAAGTTAATATGCTTTAAAAATGATAATCCGAACTATCGTATTCTTAAAAAGAAACAATAACAAAGTCTTACACAACCGTTACACAGTTCCAAAAATGAGGGAAGAACAATAAAATGATGCTTATATTATAGATTAAATATTAATGCTATCTAAAAATTAATATGGTTTAATAAAAAATAAATAATAAATGATAAAAGTTTATATGGTTAATATGGCAGTAAGTTTTTATAAAGGATATCTAGTAATCGGGCAGCTACACACGCACAGTAAATACGGATTTATTCAATACCGATTGAAGGCTGTAGCCATTCGGAGAAAAACAATAATAATTAAATATCGCATAAAATTAATTTTAAAATGTTCTAGACTCAATTTTAAAATTCTTGCTGGACTATAAAATTGCAAAATATTTGGACTACCTGTGTGCCAAATTTCATTATTGTAAGTGTCATAGATTCGTCAAGACACTGGGAACACACACACACACAGAAACTTCATTTTATAACAGTAGAGACTTGTGCTTTTCTTTGAATTTTTGTCTTTCTTTGGAACGTTTCTATTGGTCCGATCCTTAAAATAGAAAATATCTTGGAAATATTCTATTGCTCATTTCCTTCGAATATAATCTTTTTTTGGAACGATTCTATAGGTCCTTTCAATGGAATAGAAACCTTTCGAAAGATTCAGTCATATGGTTCTTTTATATCATCTATGCTGGGTCACGATAGCCCAGTTGGAAGAGCAGCGGATTACAATGCAACGGATGCAAGTTGGAAACTAGGTGCAGCCAAAGACCGGCGTTGTTCTTGTAACTTTCTCTTCGGGATGGATCCCGCACCTGATTGAGGAAGTCCAATGCTTAGAAATATTCTAATGGTCCTTTTCTTAGAATATAATCCTCAGTTTGGAACGATTCTGTTGGTCCTTTCAATGGAATAAAATCCCTTGGAACGATTCTATTGGTCCTTTCAATGGAATAGAAACCTTTGTATCATCTATGCTGGGTCACGATAGCCCAGTTGGAAGAGCAGCGGATTGCAAATTGCAACGGATTCAAGTTGGAAACTAGGTGCAGCCAAAGACCGGCGTTGTTCTTGTAACTTTCCCTTCGGGATGGATCCCGCACCTGATTGAGGAAGTCTAACGTTTAGAAATATTCTAATGGTCCTTTTCTTAGAATATAATCCTCAGTTTGGAACGATTCTGTTGGTCCTTTCAATGGAATAAAATCTCTTGGAACGATTCTATAGGTCCTTTCAATGGAATAGAAACCTTTCGAAAGATTCTGTCATATGATTCTTTTGTATCATCTATGCTGGGTCACGATAGCCCAGTTGGAAGAGCAGCGGATTACAATGCAACGGATGCAAGTTGGAAACTAGGTGCAGCCAAAGACCGGCGTTGTTCTTGTAACTTTCTCTTCGGGATGGATCCCGCACCTGATTGAGGAAGTCCAATGCTTAGAAATATTCTAATGGTCCTTTTCTTAGAATATAATCCTCAGTTTGGAACGATTCTGTTGGTCCTTTCAATGGAATAAAATCCCTTGGAACGATTCTATTGGTCTTTTCAATTTAATAGAAACCTTTGTATCATCTATGCTGGGTCACGATAGCCCAGTTGGAAGAGCAGCGGATTGCAAATTGCAACGGATTGAAGTTGGAAACTAGGTGCAGCCAAAGACCGGCGTTGTTCTTGTAACTTTCTCTTCGGGATGGATCCCGCACCTGATTGAGGAAGTCCAACGTTTAGAAATATTATAATGGTCCTTTTCTTAGAATATAATCCTCAGTTTGGAACGATTCTGTTGGTCTTTTCAATGGAATAAAATCCCTTGGAACGATTCTATAGGTCCTTTCAATGGAATAGAAACCTTTCGAAAGATTCTGTCATATGATTCTTTTGTATCATCTATGCTGGGTCACGATAGCCCAGTTGGAAGAGCAGCGGATTGCAAATTGCAACGGATTCAAGTTGGAAACTAGGTGCAGCCAAAGACCGGCGTTGTTCTTGTAACTTTCTCTTCGGGATGGATCCCGCACCTGATTGAGGAAGTCCAACGTTTAGAAATATTATAATGGTCCTTTTCTTAGAATATAATCCTCAGTTTGGAACGATTCTGTTGGTCCTTTCAATGGAATAAAATCCCTTGGAACGATTCTATAGGTCCTTTCAATGGAATAGAAACCTTTCGAAAGATTCTGTCATATGATTCTTTTGTATCATCTATGCTGGGTCACGATAGCCCAGTTGGAAGAGCAGCGGATTACAAAGTGCGACGGATGCAAGTTGGAAACTAGGTGCAGCCAAAGACCGGCGTTGTTCTTGTAACTTTCCCTTCGGGATGGATCCCGCACCTGATTGAGGAAGTCCAACGTTTAGAAATATTCTAATGGTCCTTTTCTTGGAATATAATCCTCAGTTTGGAACGATTCTGTTGGTCCTTTCAATGGAATAAAATCCCTTGGAACGATTCTATAGGTCCTTTCAATGGAATAGAAACCTTTCGAAAGATTCTGTCATATGATTCTTTTGTATCATCTATGCTGGGTCACGATAGCCCAGTTGGAAGAGCAGCGGATTACAAAGTGCGACGGATGCAAGTTGGAAACTAGGTGCAGCCAAAGACCGGCGTTGTTCTTGTAACTTTCCCTTCGGGATGGATCCCGCACCTGATTGAGGAAGTCTAACGTTTTGAAATATTCTAATGGTCCTTTTCTTAGAATATAATCCTCAGTTTGGAACGATTCTGTTGGTCCTTTCAATGGAATAAAATCCCTTGGAACGATTCTATAGGTCCTTTCAATGGAATAGAAACCTTTCGAAAGATTCTGTCATATGATTCTTTTGTATCATCTATGCTGGGTCACGATAGCCCAGTTGGAAGAGCAGCGGATTACAAAGTGCGACGGATGCAAGTTGGAAACTAGGTGCAGCCAAAGACCGGCGTTGTTCTTGTAACTTTCTCTTCGGGATGGATCCCGCACCTGATTGAGGAAGTCCAACGTTTAGAAATATTATAATGGTCCTTTTCTTAGAATATAATCCTCAGTTTGGAACGATTCTGTTGGTCCTTTCAATGGAATAAAATCCCTTGGAACGATTCTATAGGTCCTTTCAATGGAATAGAAACCTTTCGAAAGATTCTGTCATATGATTCTTTTGTATCATCTATGCTGGGTCACGATAGCCCAGTTGGAAGAGCAGCGGATTACAAAGTGCGACGGATGCAAGTTGGAAACTAGGTGCAGCCAAAGACCGGCGTTGTTCTTGTAACTTTCTCTTCGGGATGGATCCCGCACCTGATTGAGGAAGTCCAACGTTTAGAAATATTCTAATGGTCCTTTTCTTAGAATATAATCCTCAGTTTGGAACGATTCTGTTAGTCCTTTCAATGGAATAAAATCCCTTGGAACGATTCTATTGGTCCTTTCAATGGAATAGAATCCCTTGGAACGATTATATTAGTCTTTTCAATCAAATGGAATTCCTTGTAAAGATTATGTTCGTCCAATCCTTACAATTGAATCATTTAGAGGGTTTTAATTGATCCTTTCCTTAGAATAGAATCATTTGGAAAAATTACATTAGACTTAAGCAGAGTGTGTTACGAGAGTATACAACTACCTTCTGGCGGATGAATGACACTCAGTAGACCTTGCTCGGCTTTTGTAAGGCAGGAAGATGTATCGAAAACAGAAATTTTATAGTATTTTGATGTTTTCTATATTTTTGGTGACATATTATTCTCAAACATATCGACACCATCAAGTTGATGAAGTAAGCATCTTCAACTTTTATCCACCAGTCAAAGCAATTTCCTTGTTCTTTATGTCCGTATTGACCCGTGTCTGCGCATTTGAAATTCAGTTCCTAAGGAGACAACAAAGATGAATGGGAGAAAAAGGTTTCCATAACATCAATGTGTGGAAGATATCTCTTCGTCTTTCTCAATTCAGCTGCCGATTCTTTTCTTATTTCGAACTGGGAACTGTATTTCAGACAATTTTGTAGCTCAGAAACGATTCATTCGACAGAAATACACTACCCGCTTGGTTCTTTCTTTCGTTCTTGCTTTTCTTAAACTTTTCTCAAATGCAAAACTCCATCAAAAACTTCACGATACATGCATCACATGCAAATAGGGAAATGAAATCTCATCCTATTCAGTGACTTGCAAATATAACCCATTTTTTAGGAATGCTGTGGGTATATTTTTAAACAGTACTGTTTTAAGAATTATGGATATACAACTTTGCCTTTAAAAAGTAAAAATAGTTACAAAAATATAGTGCTGAAACTAATGGAAAAATAATCAAAACAGTTATTTTTATTTAACCTTTATTTTCGATGCACATGGTCCAGCGATTCCCTCCAAGAAAAAGTTGAGTCATACAACCATTTACACACCACTTCCCACACTTCTTTGTCCGTCTCATCTGCAGAGAACACGTTACAGTGTCGATGGTAACTCGCCAGATCTCCAGTACCGTTTTTCGAACTTGCTGAATCTGCTCGTCGGTGGTAGAGGTGAATGGGTATCCTAATCCATCTTCGTGCCTGACACTTAGGCGGCCTCTTTTAAGCTTCTCGATCGGTACAGTTACAGTCTACGTTTACGGCGGTCGCGGCGGTCTTGTTGATTTTATCGTCGTATTGTTAGTAGCGAGTTACGGTAGGTTAAGGCAACCCATCTTTATTTACGGATATTGTGGTTTTTACGGCAACCTCGGCAAACGGAAACTTTAAATTTGCATTGTGATTATTCGAGAAAGTTCTTTCAAAATACGTTAAGTTCATTGGTTCGTTTGAAATTTTTTCTTTGATTCCAATGGTTATTTTAATTTTAAAATATCATTTGATTGCCTTGGCCCTTTAAAATGTGTTTCTTTGATTTAATTGGTTCATTTTATGGTTCTTCTCCAGTTGTGGAATTTAATAATTTTTCACGGCAGAGTTCTGACATTTATTGGTTTTTGGCCATTTGTGGAATTTTATGTTTTAATAATTTTTTCCCGGAACAGTTCTGACGTAGCAAATTGTGTTATTTCTTGTTTTTTTTCTTTCAAAAATATTTTTATTTTTCAACATGCCCACTGTATTTAGTGTAATTGATAAGTTTCAGGGTATATTCTTACCCAACATTAGCAGCTTAGTTTTTCTGCTGGTTCATACATGTGTTTTGAAATGTATTTATGCTTATTACATTTTGTGAAAGTTTTTCAAAAATATACTTTTTAAAACGCTCTTAAATGTGTTTTCAAGCTTTCTTTTTCCGTTGTGTAAAGAAAAATATTTTTTAAATAATTACTTCCTTGGCGACTTTAAAAGTGCGCCAATAAACATCCTCAAGGTCGTTACCACCGCTGTAAACGTAAACTGTAGCTGTACCCTCTATACAATCTTACTATAATGATGCACACTGCTGGCCGAGCGGCCATCTTTGTACTGAAGCAGAGGGAAGAAAACTGACGATATTCTGCTCAAATTTCGCCAACGTGACCACAGTACTATCAACTCTATGCACGCATGCGCAGAAGGCAGTGTAACAAACCTAAAGATGTATATAGCGAAAGGGCGGATTATTTTTGACTTGCCCTAGTAGTTATGTTGATAGACTAAAGAGATTCAATTCAATCTAAAATTTTTATGAGAGAAAATTAAAAGCAGTCTTATTTGTATTTAGTTGTTCGCTATTTTATTTTAATTGGATGCTAAACAAATATTTCTTGTTGATGCATTGCACAAATGAGGAAAACTTTCCTGCTTCAGATCAAAAATTCTTGTACAATATCTGGAGTTAAGTCTCCTCACTTCCTGGGCGTCAGAAGATTTCAGAGTATTGGTTTTCCCCCACAACACACATAATGAATCTAAAACCATATCAATAGGTTGAAAAAGAAATATAGCATTCGTCAAGAAGTTAAGCTTGAAGAACGGATTACGACTGAAATCATACACAATGACGCATAAGCATGTTCTGTAGAAGGATTAAGAGGAAAACTATGTTTGTTACCGATTCATTTTAAAACATAACGCGTTCCTTGTTTCTAAACTTATAAAGAATAAATGCTATAATTAGAATAAAAAATTATTAATACAGCATTTACTATTCGTCATTAGTTTATCTTAATTTACTTCCAATTACACAACTCAAATATATTTTTAACAAAACTTTTTGTTTTTTGGAAGAAACGTGCCGAATTCACACCCAACTAATGATGTGTAGACACAAAATGACTTTCTTCTATTTTATAGATGCGCCATTTTACTTCATGCGCTATCTACGCCAACATAGACTTTATAATTTTCTATTCAAAATTTTCACTACTGTAAGCGAACAGACTTAAGTTCAGACAGGAAACAAAAGAATCAGAACTTCTGGGAACATTGAAAAGTTCATCAAATAGAAAGCTACAACCATCTTTATGCTTCCTGCTCTAAAGAATCTCCTCGTTCTTTGTTCGTTCCTGGTATCTGCCTGAAATCTTTCTCGAGGTCCCTGCAAAAACAAGGTAATTATCACAGTAGTTTTAAAAGTTAAGCTTCTCCAGTGCATTACAGGGTTTGCATTACTAATAGCAATGTTATTCTACTCGTATGTGATAGATTACGTAACACTTAATCCCGTCTCGCTTTCTCTTTCTTATGTAATGTTATGGTGCAGATACCTAATCTCTTCTAAGTGCATTTTTCTGTTTTATAGTCTGCTTGTTAGGGAGGGAAACGTAGTGGGTTCTTGCTTTTATGGTTGCTGTTATTCTCTCCTCTGAACGTTGGGTTCGCAGTGAGGAACTATTTATTGCTCTCGGCGAAAAAACGGGACGAGGATTCAAAATGTAATTTAGAAGTTCTTGCTGTAAATCAGTTATGCACAGGATTCATGAGGTCCATATCACCACGTGTAATTTTAATATTAAAAAGCCACCCGATTTGTAATTTTTATGAAAATGCTATATGTTGAGACTATATGTTGAGAAGATTGATAGCATATTTCGATTGATCATTTCTATAATTTTTTAAAACAAAACGTTGTTAGATTAGTTTAGCAAAACATTTGCCAACTATTAATATTAAGTTATAGTCACACACAATGAAAGTTTTATTCATACAGAAGAGAGAAATACGCCCAGGAAATAACGCCATTTTGCCTAAAATTGCACCCGAATCAGTGCAGCTTGAATTCATCGGCATGCAAAACTATGAGAAATTGCGAAATAAATCGAATGAAGACAATTTATTAAACTCCTATCGTTGTGTCTAATAAAAACAACTGAAAATCGTTGTTGGATAAATGTATTAAAATGGATCTTTTGAAACGAATGAAAATTTAGAATCCAGTTAGCTCTTAGCTTCTAAGAAATCGAACCAAATATTAAAAGAATTGTTAAACCAATACCATGTCACGCATAAAATTAAATTCTGTCTTTACTTTTTAGTATCTTTCCTTCAACAATATAGGATACTTGAAAATAAAATAAATAATACACGATAGATAACTTTCACATACACACATGGTTATTTTTTGACTTCCCTCTAAGTCACAGTGAATCTACGTGGTCTTTGATCTTAACAAGTCTGTCCATCCCTGCGCTAAACCATCGTTGGTTGCGTGATAAGTTACTGGAATCTCGGTTTAACATTTTAACCTTTCATTATGAGTGAAGGTACTGTTGTTAGAATTCAGCAAATAGTTGCGTATACACTCATGCTCATAAATTAAGGATAATGACAGTTTGTACGAATAAAGCTGCAAAAGCAGAACGAAAGTGATGTAAACATAAAGCCTGTTTATTAAATAAAAGGAACGTGTACCATAGTACCAAATAAAAATTAAGGACATGCTCCCTGGAGCATTTGGAGAATATATGTTCCGTGCAAAAAAAAGTAACAATATACGGTTCATATGAAGGTTAATAAGCTATATATTAGCCACATGTGCTGCAATACCGTAAGCAGAACGCGTCTGGGCATGCTGAACACCAAATTGTCCAGCTGGTATTGGGGAAATCCATCTCACGCATCAATCAATGCTCTCCGATGTTCCGGAATAGACTGAAGAGGGGATTACGGACTGAAATTCGTCGGCAGAGCCATTCATGATAAATGGGGCTCAAATCGTGGGAGACCGCTGTCCATTCCAAACGGGTGATATCCTCTTTTTCAAGGCATTCGTTCACGATGTTTGCACGGTGACGATGGGCGTCATCATCCATAAAGATAAAATTTGCCCCCATTGTTGTATCCCTGAACAGAAGCACGTGTTGTTGCAGAATATCCCTATACATAGAGCCTGTCATGGTTCCGGTTTGGACATGGAGATCTATTTGAGAACCCAGGGTAATGCCACCCGAAACAAGAAGTCCAGCACCATCGTAATTGTTGTGTTCAATTATATATGTTTTTGGTTGCAACGGGTCCTTGGTGCTCTCCATATGAAAACACGAGTTCGATTGCATTGAAAATCTGGATTCGTCGGAAAAAAAGCACACCGCCTCACTATGAAGGTGTCTAATTAACATCTTCTCTGCACCAGTCTAACCGGCGCTGACAATGACAGGCCTGTGGGCATATAGGTCATACTGTTCTAAACGTCTGTACACGATATGCCTCGAAACTGTGGTACCCAGGGCTGCCGACAGCTGTCGTGACAGGTCTAATGCTGTACTTTGCATGCTTCTTTTGGCAGTTATTGCTGAATACAGGTTGTCGTGCGGCTTTGACCCCGGAGACGACCTGTACTGAAACTTCTACCTACGTTTCCATCCTCTTGGAACTGCTACCAAAGCCTAGATATGACACTGCGCGATTCCGAGTTCCTCGTGCGCCGACATTCCAAACGCCCGATAATGCAGCCACGTAAAATATCGTCGAGATGTGTAGTCATAGCTATTCGGTTATGGCACTGTTAAGCTTCGGTTTCCTAAGAAACGGTAGCCGTGATCTAGCGGCCGTGATGTATCGGTGGGTGACGTCACTAAAACGTTGCTTATACTAACACATGGTGTTGGTTTCCTAGAGAGCGTCGTTTGTGAGCGTAACAAAAATGATCGGAGCCGCCATTTCCATGACTGGCGTCATAGCGGTCTCAAACAGATGGGGAACGTTTTTTCTCTTGTAGCGGCCAGATTTCATTTCCTGCTCCAAACGATTCGAACGGAGAGGAGCGAAATAAATAAACATTTTTGACTGCCATTGATCAATTCGGTTTTGTAAAATCGGGATCGTTAAACACAGAATGAAAATTTCAACGGATTTGAAAACTGCGGAAAATTTGACACCAAATCGATACCTTAAATGTGATTTTCTTTAAATAAATAAATAATTATTTAAAAAATAATTAAATAATCAAATGGTAAATAATTGAATAATAAAACTGTTTTTGATATCGATCTGGGGTAGAAATTTACGCTGATTTGAAATCTGTTGAAATTTTCACTCTACCTTCAACGATCCCGAAGTTATAGAATCTTTAAACTAGAGAATAAAAAAACCACTTTGTTTTGTTTCTCGAATAAAACAAACCACGACAGCCGTCTGTGTTGCCCATTCTCCAACGTATTCTGTCCGTCTAAGTTGACACGTCGGGATTTTTGTTTAGACGGCCGTCTAGTTATGCCCGCGGAATCATGACGTATCACGGCTGTTAGATAACGGCTCCACTTTCTTAGAAAACCAAAGCTTTAGGCTTATACGCCGATTGTGGCCTACACTGATTCTGACTGGACTGGACATACCACTTACGGAGCACCCGCTGATCTCCTCATCGATCGTGAAGAAATCGAAACAAGAGTTCTTAAAGGGTATTAATTTAAAGAAAAGGTGTGTGAAAAGGGTTTGACAGAGGAAAAGATCAGCTAGAGCAAAGATGAGAGGAGCGCATCTCCACGTGGCAGCATACGGTAGAGGCTCCTCCCTGAGTGGGAAGTCCTTCCCTTTGGTGAAAGGAAAAAGACGAGAGGAACGATCGCAGCGCTTATAGCTGTTCGACGGTAGACAAAGGAGTGAGCACGTTAAGATTTGAAGGGGGAGAAGTCAAAAAGGGAAAGATGACTTTAGGAAGAAGCACAATAGAGAGTGACAGAAATTAATCTGTGGTATAATTTATGGTCCAATCGAATTCTTATCCCAAACTTATTGGTGTCTAAATGCGGTCCAAAAAAATTGCACAGATGAAATTTAAGGGGGGAAGGAATAGAAGTCATAGACATCAGCATCCATGGGTCATAAGATGGAATAGAATGCTACATTTGGAACCTGAGGTGGTTTTTCAAAAAATGTAACCGAGAGGTGATGTAATAATTTAACCATAGGTTTAATTTCAAAGTCCGAATGGATGACTTCATTCCGAACATAGAAAGAAGCATTCGCGATGGTACGTAATATACGAGTTTGAAATATCTGCAGGGTTTTTAATGTTATTTGCACATTTAGATCCCCAAACTTGGGAACCTTGTGTGACTGTCGGTCTAATAATGACTTTGTAGAGAAGACTATAGAAGAGGGTGAAAGTTGTTTGAAGCTTCTGGGCAGTTGGCCCTCAATCTCCAGGTAATAAATATCTCTAAAACATAGCGTAGATTTGAAATAGATAATATTTTTTTAATTAAAAGGGAGATAGTAGGGAAGAAGGGGGGGGGAGGGATTCTTGCTCCAGTGCGCTATTTCCGTGTGATTCTAATACATCCTTAATTTATGATCATGAGTGTAGATACCACTACACTTTTGCGTACAGTTCAAGGTTAAACATCATTACAATGTTAGTGTGACGCTAATTAGCTACCTACCACTGTTCATGTTTTCCCAATCTTCTATAGGCGTAGTAGCCCGGTTGTAAGTGTGACGGATCAACAATTGGAGTGTTGTAAGTTCGAAACTAGGTCCAGCCAAAAAAACGCCATGTTCACGGTATGATAGTGCATGTTAAATATGTCATGGCATCAACTATCCTACGTTGACGAGGTGCAGTAGTTTGAAGTGTGGGGTGCCAGCTCAGGTGTGACTCGTGTGACAGTGGTTCTAAATTACGTGGTGTTGTCTTCGGATCTTTCTCTTCGGGTTTGATTTCGGACCGTCACCAATAGCTCGATGTGTTGCTCCAGTGTGAGGTTAATTAAAATATCTGCGTATCGCAATAACTAATAAAAAGTAGTTTAAATTGTTAGAGCAGAAAAGTTTCCCATCTGTGTAATAAAGGAAACTCTAAATCCTGAATAAAACAGCATATTCAACACTAAAAAGAACTTGTGTGTCCCGTTGTAACTATTCTAGAAAACTGAATCTTTTAACTTCTTTCTTAAGCTTTCCACGTAAAAAATCGGAGCGGTGAATAGTGATTCTTTAAAGCATTTTAATGATGCATTTTTATACTCTTTTACACCATCTTCGAATATTCTATCTCTTTTTTAGATGCCTAATTATAATCTAAAAGACGTAAAAAAGTTTTGAATTTATTTTCAATTCAGGAATCAGCCGATCCATAAAGCATTCATCGAAAAGAATTGAACCATATCATATAATCCTCGATCAGATTATAAAAGTAATGAGGTTGTTTTTAAAGTTTAAAAAACACGCTCTTTTTTCTTTAAAAAAATGATTTTACCGCAAAAATTGCAATCAATGACGACTATTCTAAACACTGCGCTACTTCCGGTTAGTTCATCTTCTACCACAAATGTTTTACATTTTTGTAAAACTTTAAATTATATCAAGTAGCAAATATTCTGACCTCGGTCACGTTGACACAGTTGTTTCTGAAAATTCACGTTTGTATCCCATTCAATCAAATCCTGGTAGTCTTAAAATAATATCGAAATTTTATGATGCCGGTCCTCACGTTGGCGCCGTGTGGAAGTTTGGAGAGGTGGGCTGCCAACTCAGGTGTTACTTCGTCATCTGACCGTGGTTCAAAATGACATGGTGTTGTCCTCGGATCTTTCTCTTAAGGCTCGAACACACTAGGCCAGTAATTTAATCGAGTAGCGATGCTCTAAGGTACTGTCCACATGGGGGTTTTCCAACTCGTGTTTTGCAAGGTCAGCTTTTCTGATGCATTATGTCTTTTATTCACCTTTTTCAAGTTTCTATCTTTGTGATCGTTGACGATTGAGTGAAAATTTCAACGGATTTGAAGCTACCTTAAATGTGATTTTGTTTAAATAAATAATTAAATAAATAAATTGTAAATAATTAAATAATCAAATTGTAAATGATTAAATAATCAAATAGTAAGCAATTAAATAATAAACCTATTTTTGGTATCGATAGGGTGTAAATTTTTCCGCAGACTCAAAACCGTTGAATTTTTCACTCTATCGTCAACGATCGCAAAGATAGAAGCTTGAATTAGGGGAATAAAATACACTAGGAGGCCTGCCCCCTTCTCGCTAACGCTCGCCAACCCCCGGAGGATTGCTTCGCAATCCTCATTGGTTCGCTGCGCGAACCTATGCTCGCTTCGCTCGCCTCAATGAAGACATGTGTCCTAGCAGAAGGGATTGTTTACAAAATAGTTACCAAAAAAATGTTTTTCAAATCTAAATTGGCTGTATTACAGAAAAATATATACAGTATCTCTAAAATCAGAATTCAAATGAAAACTTTGTGCAAATTTTGACTCGAAATGTGAGCGTTGCTTTGGAAATTGAATACCCAGCATTTTGTTTGTGTATACATTTTCCCAGCACTCAAACGACCCACACTTTTTCATTGAGTTTGTTTCCGAAAGTTGTGGTGCAAGCGTCTTCTTGAACTATAATTGTTGGCCCTGAAAAGGACGGTTTTTTAAATGGCCCTGAAAAGATCCTCCGCTTTCTTTAATTTCCATTATAAACTAACTGTAACAGCTCATTAAAATTTCCTTTTTTTTTTCAATAAAATTTCATCCGATAACGCTATAAATTCAATCGATGCGCGAGACTTCGCGATAAACAAACAATCGTACAGTATTGCCAAAACGCGATTACAAATAACGTCTGTTTTGCGTGCCACGTAAGAGAATTATATATATACTAGGGGGCCCGCCCCCTGCTCGCTAACGCTCGCCAACCCCCAGGATTCCTTCGCAATCCTCATTAGTTCGCTGCGCGAACCTATGCTCGCTTCGCTCGCATCAATGAAGACATGTGTCCTAGCAGAAGGAATTGTTAACAAAATATGATATTCCAAAAAATATTTTTCAAATCTAAATTTTATGCTGTTTATCAGAAAAGATATTTACAGTACCTCTGGAATCAGGGTACAGCTACACTCTACGTTTACGAGTTATACTCGAATACCGTATTCGTATACCGTTTCCATTTGAATTCGTATATACTCGGTATATACGAATTCAAATGGAAACTTTGAGCAAATTTTGACTCGAAATGTGAGCGTTGATATGGAAATTGAAAACCCAGCATGTTGGTTGTGTGTACATTTACCCAGTACTCGAGCCACCCACGCTTTTTCATTGAGTTTGTTGTCGAAAGTTGTAATGCAAGCGTCTTCTTGAACTATAATAGTTTGCCCCGAAACGGACTTTTTTTTTAAATGACCCTGAAAAGATCCTCCGTTTTCTTTGATTTCTATTATTTACTGCAACAGCTCGACTAAAATTCATTTTTTTTTTCAATAAAATTTCATCCGATAACGCTATAAATTCAATTGAAGCGCGAGGCTTTGGGATAAACAAAGAACAATGTTGCCAAAACGCGAAAACAAATAACGTCTTTTTTGCGTGCCACGTAAGAGAATTATATATATAGATAGATAATTTAGCGCACATGAAAAGCTGACCTTACAAGACGCGCGTTGGAAAAACCCTATGTGAACAGGGCCTTAAAGCCTCGCTACTCGACCCAATTATTGTCCTAGTGTGTTCGAGCCTTTAGGGACTGATCGCCCATAGCCTGTTATGTAGCTACAGTGCGCCGTTAATTAATTACGATTACTGTAGTATCAACACACGTAACCTAGTTAGGCTTGGGGCCGGCCCGGTTGAAAGAGTAATGGACTAGCAACGGGAGGGTTGCGAGGTCCAATCCAACCAGTCATGTACACGGTGGTTTTTGAATGTTGAATTGTTCATGACCTCAAGTGTCCTCACGCTGGAGTGATGTGGATCTTTCGGATTGATCCAGGACCATCACCAATATCACGTTTTGTAGCTCTAATGCGACGCTAATTAATATACCATCCTAGTTGTATTCGAGTGAAATATCATAATGCACTACGAACGCAAAATATCCCGCGGCACGATTCAAATCACCGATTGGGTTCATCAACTTTCACGCCTCGAAGCATTTGTGGTCCGCGAATAAGAACTTCGATCATTACATTTTTTAAAAAAATGGGCGTAATTACCGAGAGTATGAAACACTTTTTAACTTTCGGGTGCGCCTATTGTGTTTCCAAACAGCCCGTGGGCGTTCTCTCAAACTCAAACCGAGTTATCTCGAATATTCACTCGGTTCCTTCGGGTGAGTGTGTTGTTTTCTTGCCATTGAGCGAGAATGTTTTCTCTGTGGATGTTTTCCGAGCAAAAAAAACGCATTCGACTGAAACAAACGCGCAGGGTGAGAAAAGTGGTTTATTATTATGCAAACGAGGTCTATTGTTTCAAAATAATCGAGATAAAACGGTCTTTTTAATTCGCATTTCTTGATGGCTTGTCTCGCAAATGTTCTGGTTCGTGATGCCCCCCGTATAATTCGTTGGTGCAAACAAAAAAGAGTTGAGAAAGCTTTTATTTAGGCATTTTGAAAGAAGAAGCGGAAGTTATTTCAAATGCAGAGGGAGCTGCTTTATTATTCTATTCAGCTGTAATATTATAATAGCTTTTGCACCTCATTCATTAGCGCTCAATTTCTTTTCGTTCTGTTGGGGGCTCTCACTTGATTGTAGTGTCACTTGAAGGAGGGAATCTTTTGAAAATAAATTCTTGTTCGCAATCTGTCTACTCGTTTTACTTCGATGCTCCTTTCTCGCCACACGTCCTACACGGAGATTAAAAATTTAGTATTCATTTTAAATATTCGGTCCCTTCGAGGATTTTTTCGAATTGAAGTAAATATTGTGCAGGGAATTAAAATGAAAACTACTTTCATTAAATTATTTAAAAATTTATAGATCGAGTAATTAGTTTAACATGAAATAATTTGTTTAGGATTTCACTGCCTTTAAAGAGTAAATGCCATAGGAAAAGAGTAGTCTTTGCTATGCATATACACTACCCTACAATAAAGAACAGGACACAAGGCGATTTGCATAAAATCAGATTACTTGTATTTATTTGGAGGGAGGGGGAAGGGTGTTTTTCGAGGTATGTCCTGGGACCTTTGCATGTTGTTCCTGGTCAATGGAACGCCGACGCCTGCATGAACATTGTCGACAATCAGGTTCTTATTATGCTCTGGCAGTTTTATGGAATGGACAAATGTTACTTCCAGGGCGACAAAGCTCGATGTCGTGTTGCAGTGGTATCTATCGAGATATGGATGGCAAAACGTCTTCCCTGGCCTGCTCAGAGTCCCGACCAAAACCCCATAGAACATGTGTGGGACGAGTTAGAGCGACGCTTACGGGCCAGGGAACCACGTCCGAAATGTACAGCTGAGCTGACGACATTCTTGCAGCACGAATGGACACCAATACCCATAGCTGTGTATCACAACCTTGTTTAAAGTACACTCAAACGTGTTTTTGTGCGATCTTTTTTAGTGCGTTCTTTTTTGTGCGATCTTTTTTTGTGCGATCTTTTTTAGTGCGTTCTTTTTTGTGCTATCTTTTTTGTGCGATCTTTTTTGTAAGGTCTTTTTTTGTGCGGTATATGAAAAAAATTATTTAGTACAATCTACTTACAGTCCTTTCAAAATTTCAATCAAATTTGAACATAATTGACGAAGTTACCATTAAAAATTACTTAAATAAAAGGTAATGGTAATGGTAATTTTAGTTAACGTCGTACTAGAGCAACACAACGGGCTATTGACGACGGTTCGGAATCAGTCCCTGAAGGGAAAGATTCGAGGACAGCACCTCGTAATTTTGAACCACGGTCAGATGACGAAGCAACACCTGAGCTGGCACCCCACTCTCCAAACTTCCACGCCAACCCAACGTGAGGACTTTCGGCCACGACAGATTTAAGGTGCACCAGCCGCCTCTACACCATACGTTTACAAACATCCATGCCCGGACCCGGATTCGAACCAGGAACCTTCCGATCTAGAGGCTAAACTTAAATAAAAGAAATTTAATACTTACTTAGATTGCTTTATACAAGCGGTATATACAAGCATGTACTAGCGGCTAGTGAAACAACAGTCGTCGCAAAAACTGATCACCGACTACATGGTAACTGAAAAAAGTCAACTCTAAACGAGTGCGAGGTAGTATCTTCAAGTGACGAAAGTGATTTTGAACCAGTTCACCACAAGAAAATCCGCGTACTGTCAGACTACGAAAGATAATGGTTATGCATTTTGAAAAGTTTTGTATGTGTAAAATAAATACAATAAAATTTTTAAAAATGTTCGCATGTGTATTTTCTAAATGATATTCCAGAAGTTTTGACAAGATTCCAAGTAGTTGCCAAGCTTGGTGTCTTGATTTCGTTTAAAAAAGCAATTTCTAGTTATTTCGTAAGGTTTTGAGTTATTTTCTACGTGAGACTTTTTTTATGCGGTCCCTATTCACCGCATAAAAAAATATACTTTTGAAATGTGTCGCGAAAAATATTTTTTATAGCTACTCGTGAAGTTTTGGAAGATTTTTTTTATGCGTTTTCATTTATGCGGTCCCTATTCATCGCAAAAAAACAGGTTTGAGTGTATGCCCAGAAGGGTTTCTAATGTAATTGCAGCACGTGGGGAACCATCCCCCTATTAAAGCATGTATTATTTCTTTTATACCCATCACATCTTGCTGTCCGGTCCATCATTCTAGGGTAGTGTATATGCTCTAACTCGTACTTTGAACTTTTGTATGAACTTAGATGTGTTTAATAGATAAGCGGCTGTAGGTACGTAGTTAATTAACGTAACACTGGAAGAACGCAACGAGCTATTGGCGAAGGTCTGGGTTCAAACCCGAAACATCCGAAGAAAACATCACTTCTTTTTTAACGACGCTCAGATGACGAGTTCACACCTGAGGTTGTAAACCACTCTTCAAACTTCCAACCACGTCAATATATGAATCTGTGGAAAATTCATCTAGTACCTCAGAAAATACAGTAGGAAATCGATATATTCTCCTTGCCTTCAGTAAAACTTTTTATCAGAGGTAAAGATAGTCAAGGCATAAAAATAAAAAAACATACAAGCTCAAATTCTTAGAATCCGCATATAATTATTTCTTGGGGTAAACATCATAACATCATCGGAGAACGTTGTTTTTTACAACATCATGATTGTCTGGAAGAAAAATATCTCTGTTATGTCTTCTCCAAATTCTGAGTTTTACGAGACTAAGGAATTCTGACCAAACGTGTGTTCTTCCGTGGAAAATACTCGGATATTGGCGAGACGTCTTATGGCTGTTTTTGCTGTCCTGTTCTTACGTTTCCCTCAACCAATGAGGCGCGTTTACTTGGGCGGCATAGGAAATAAAAAGATACTGCCGTAATAATATCGGCGTTTTATCTCGCTATATCGTTAACGTTTCGAAGTTATCACATTCTCAAGACAATATTCATTGGTTCAAGTAGGGAGGTATTCAATTATTTTGTTATTCGCAATGGAGCAACAAAAGAGACCATTGGCGACGTTCCAGGACCAACCTTCTGAAGGGAAAGATCTGAGGACAACACCACGTCATTTTGAACCTAGGTGAGATGACGAGATCACACCTGAGCTGGTACTCACACCTCTCTAAACTTCCACACCACGCCAAAGTGAGAACATTTGAGGCTGGAAGAGATATAATGTGAATCAGTCCCTTTTGAACTCGACGGTCTTTCGTTGGATTCGAACTCGCAACCATCCGGTTGCAAGTCCATTATTCTTCCAACCAGGCTACCGCGGGCACTAAAGCCCCGTCCACACTGGACAGATCGAACTGAACCAAGATGATTGATTAATCCCGGCGACAGGTTTGATTGATTGCTCGTTCAGTGTGGACGGTGAACAGCTGTTCGAGCACGAGCAAAGTGATCCGCTTCTTGTCGGTAAGTCAAAGGAAAGTGTGTGTTTGTGCTCGCTGAATTTGGACGGCGTTTTTGGTTCACTCGCTCACCATACAATCAATCTCCGTTTGCACTTCTAAATTTAAGCTACAGAGGTGTGAAAATTATTAGAATAATTGTGAAATTTACAATAAAATCTTGTTATATTAAAGAAATAATACATTATTTTGAAAAATATTGATACATTTAATATTTAGTGTGCATCCTCTTGTTTTTTATTAAAGATTCAATACGTCTTGGCATACTTTGTATGAGTTTTTGGCAATTAGATTGTATTTAGTTGTCATGGTGCCTAAAAGGATATCATGGACGTACCGCTGGGCTGTCATTGTGCCATGGATCAATATTAGGGGTGACCGTGTATCGTAAAGCAATGGCACCCCATACCATGACACCAGATGTGGGAGCAGTATGTCGCTGTAAAGCGAAGACAGGATTGAGGAGTTCACCACGGGGCCTCCACACACGAACACGATTGTCATCACTGCCCAAATTAAATCTAGATTCGTCGCTGAAGTACCCTCAAACAAGCTCTGCTTGCCTGTTTTATACTCCAAATAAATCGAAATTCAACGCCCTCTAGTGGCATTACGTAATGCGCAATCACGCCGCATTTCTAATCATTTGCAGATCTGACCGACATGTACCTTCATGCCAAGTTTCGTTACAATCCCACAATAATTATATATATATATATATAACTGCTGTTGGAGAAGGTAAGTAATCACTATTGTTCTCACTTTTGCGAGTGATGGGAAAGCTGCTGATCTAAACTAATTTGATAGAGGGCAGATCGTAATGACCCGAAAACATGGAAAGAGTATCATCGAAGCTGCACGACTGGTAAGTTGTTTACGATCTGCCGTTATTAGTATTCATGCAAAGTGGATAAATGACGGTGACACCACCAGTAAACGCCAAGGTGTTGGTCGTCCACGCGTCATCAAAGAAAAAGGACGTCGGAGACTGTAACGCTTGGTAAAGCAAAATCGGCGCGAGACAGCGGCTCAACTGACAGCCCAATACAATGCAGATCCAAGTGCAAGTGTTTCGGAACACACAGTTCAGCGGACACTGTTGGATATGGGACTGTGTATTAGACGTCCCACTCGTGTGCCTCTGTTGACAAAGCGTCATCATCAACTACGCCTACAGTGGGCCCGGTAACATCGAGACTGGACCACGGATGAGTGGAAGAGAGTTGCTTGGTCAGACGAATCCTGATTTCTCATTCATCACGTCGATGGTCATGTCAGGTTACGCCGTCTACCAGGCGAACAATTCCTCCCCTCTTATACAGCAGGTCATACACAGGCTGGTGGTGGCCGTATTATGCTTTGGGGGACGTTCTCATGGCGACTCTAGTACCCGTAGATGTGGTAGAACATACCATGAACTCTGCGAACTATCTCAACATCATTGCGGATCAGTTGCAACCTTTATATAGCGTCTGGAATCTTCCAGCAGGACAACGCCCCATGTCACAAGGCTCGGATTGTGTTGGAGTGGTTCGAGGAGCCTAATGATGAATTACACTTATTGTTCTGACCACCTAACTCGCCGGATCTTTATCCGATAGAGCACATTTGGGGTGTCATGGAGCGGCAGTGCTCAAACACCACCATGTCCAAATATCTCGACTTTGTGTGACCGCTGCTGAGACAGTTCGTACAACCGAACTTGGGGCACCTATGCCCAGGCGAGTTGCAGCTGTTTTGCAGGCCAAAGGAGGCACAACGCGTTATTGAGTAGCTGGTCATAATGTTTTTAATCATAATGTTATGTCATAATGCATAATAAATACTCGGGTGCACAAGAAAATAAATTTGTGCACCTAATTTTTTTCCCGCTAGGTGTCCGTGCACCTTATGTTAAAAAAGGGGAGGGAACCTTTTATGTTATTTTGATGCTTGAACAAACTATTAGTATCTCGCTCTAATGAACGTAATTAAAATTCCTATATATACACTATGCGAAAACAAAATCGATGGGCAGTAACGGGCTTATACAGGAGGAAGGTTTACTTATGCCACTGCCAACAGAACTTTCCGAAGATCGAAACATTTTCCAGATGGTTCTGTTGAAGCGACTGTCGCGATAGCCGTGCACCGGAGAAGGGAGAATTTAGTTGTTTAAATATTTTTATTTACTATCTACTACTAACCTATCTAAACATAACCAACTAATAAAGTAGTTTACATTATATCAATGCTCTTGCATTACGTTTTTTTTTAGTGTGCACCTAAAATATAACCTGTGCACCTAATTTAAAAACTTATTTGCACCTTGTGCACCTGTATTAAAAAAAATCTATATATATATATATATATATATATATATATATATATATATATATATATATATATATATATATATATATATAGATAGATAGATAGATAAGAAGTAGTTTTGCGAGAAAAGACCCTGTACCCTCTTGTACCATTACCGTGTTGAATGTAAAAATATAAAAAAATACCATTCAATCTCTCTCATACGAGAAGATCAAAACAAATTCACCATTGGACTGAAAATGACACAAACTGTGACATCAGAGGTAGTTTAAGTGCACAGTTGATTGTCATCCCGCCAGCACTGATTGGATCCTACTTCAACACGTGGTTGCAAAAGACGTTTCTGGTGCTTTGGCTCGACGTCACTCCACCTCATACCTCTTGGAATCTGTAAGTATTGTATATCTTTATCAGTTTTTGGTAATTTATTATGAAGCCTAATTATATTTAATTATTTTTTTAGGAAAATTGAAGTATTGTTTCTCTTTACCCTTCGATTTCGCAATTTATTCCAACGATGTTTTCGTCACGTTACTGGAGAACAACTTTTGGGGAAGCTCCCTACACCTATAGAGCTTTGTCAAGGGCAGAAAAATTTTTCCATGAACCAGAAATTTTGTAAAGTCTTTTATTTTGCTTCGCGTTGTTTTGAACAAATTTCATCTGGGTCATTCCACGCAAAATGAGCAAATCGTCTGCGGCTGACGCATCACCGATTTTAATGAAAATTAATTTTTAAATAGATCATATATATTAAGGAGGAACTACCAAATATAAGATATCCAAAATGTATATTTTATTTTTTATTGAATTTGAAAATTCAGTCACACAAATGTAGATTTTTTAGCACTAATAGTAGCTAGTTTGAGACTATACATTTCAATAAGTTATTGACACAAATTAAAAAAATTTGTATTGTTTGTATTACATTCTTCAGTAAAAGGTCTTTCAGAAAATGTCAGAAAAAAGTTTTATATCCGTCACTACTCATTCTCAGGGATCAGCGAATATAGAGATTTTGCCTATTTGATACAAATTTCAAATTGTTCAAGTACCTTTAAAAATATGGCGAAAGACAGTATCAAAAATTATTTTTAACAAAACGTATCTTCTATCTAAAAGTTTGGTACAATTTAGTGATTGTGTTTCTATTCCATAGTTAAGAAAAAATAATAATAAAAAAGTAAAATAATTGAAAGCAGCGATTTTTCTATTTTTTAAAACGCAAATTTCACTGTGAAGGACAGTCCCGGAAACCTCACACATTTTCAATATTATGTATCAAGATGTATATTATCTATCCTGAAATTTCCATCATTGTAATTTGTTCATTTTCGTCCCAGAAACATTTTTAACTAGATGGAAATTATCGTTTTATTTTATCGTATGGTGAATTAAAAAAAATTTTGTAATTTTTAAGCTTGTTTTGAAACTAGTTTTTTTTTTTTTTTTTTGCTTTTATAATTCACTTTTTAAGTTAAAAATGATTTGGTATTTCTTTGTTGATTTAGGGTTTTATGATCTGTATTTAATTTCTCTGTTATCATTGAAGTTCTCGTAATATACATAGACTGGGAAACAAATATTGTGATTTTGATTTTATTATTGTTGCTTTAGGACTCAGATGACAATTCCTAATTATTTTTTACAGGTAATACACATATTAAACTGTATTTCTGTAAAATGCGGTTTTATCAGAGCTATCCTTCATTTGATTTCTTATGCCTATTTATAGAAAATTGTAATTTTGTTATTTTCGTTAGCTATTTTAAAGATGAAAGAATTAAAATGCGACTTCCAAACTCTATCAGTAATACTATCATACCTAGCACTGCAACTGGCATGAATTTAAAGTATGTCGTAAAATTTTATTAGCCCATATAAATGTTTTTAATTTTGTCAAAATGACGGTTTACCATTTTTTGCAACTAAATTTGTGCTTACATATGAGGTTTAAAATTGCTGTTGCCAAAGTGAAGAAAAGACAATTTTGACAGATTATAAAGATGTAAAACACGTAAAGTAGTCTACGTAAAGTAGTTTTAGAGAAACAGAACTTCAAACATGCAACATTAAGCGATCTCACAACTGCTCTTCAAAGTTATGAGTCCTTAAAATGACTCAAACTTCAAAAACATTTAATTTTGAACCTAAATGTTTTGGATATCGTTATTTATACATAAACTAAACCCTTGTAACATATTTCATGAAAATCCACTACCATACGGCCATAGGTTTTTCCTGATTTTTGCTCATTTCAAGTGGAATGACCCAGCTACAATCATTAGGGCGCCTTCACACGAAGGCGACCAATCTCTCAGACCTGTCGCTTGAGATTGTCGCCAGGAAATGTTTACAGATTCATTTCCTACGAACAAACAATTTGAGCGAAGAGAAGCAAAACAAAATTTTTTACTGGAATTGTTTAGTTCTTTTTTATAAAATCGGCATCGTTAAAATTAGATTGAAAATTTCAACGAATTTGAAATCTGCGGATAATTTTACACCAGATCGATACCTTAAGTGTGATTTTCTTTAAATAAATAATTTTTCAACTGTAAATTTTATATTTCGTCAAATGCGGCTAAATTCGTATTGCTAAAATAAAAAGTTACAGTAAAAAAATGATTTATTTAAATAAAATCTCATTTTTGATGTAAACGTTTCCACATATTTCAAATCCGTTAAAATTTTTACTCTATCTTTAACGATCGCAAAGATATAAACTTGTACTAGAGAATAAAAAAACCCTTTTGTTTTGTTTCTCGCGCGAATAAAATAAACCACTACAAATAAAAAATTGCCGACAACTGAACTACCTCGGTGACTTATTGTTCGTCTGTCTTACCGATCTCCTGCGAGTCTTCTCGTGTGAAATGCTCCTATGGTTTCTATGTAAGTTCCGTCGCCTTCATTCCTGTGTGATAGATCGATCTTCTCCGTGTGAAGGCGCCCTTACTGGTCCTTAGGTACTATTCCAACCAACTTTATAATATTTTGTAGATACATACCCTTAAATTTTTATTTTTGTTATAATTAAAAAGAACTGTCAACTCCTTTTTTGTTTCTAAAATTTGTGTAAACGTGCCGTAAAACGTGTTTAGGGATTTCATTCGAGTGATTTGGAAAGCCAACTATCATTTTTCTAAGACTGACTGTCGTTGTGTTACTCCAAGATAACGTCAATTGAAAAATACCAAAATGCTAAGACTAGTTGTACTTTTTTATTTTATTTATAAATGATGGTGAACCATTTTAAATGGTAAGTCAAACTTCAGAATGTAACTCTTTGCAAAGTTAAAACAAAATTAAAAGAAAAAAACTGTTGCTAATTTTCATTTTTTTTTTCTAAATAAATATTTTATTGGTGGTGTTTTAATTTGTTTTGGAACCTTAAAAAGGTTTTTTGTAAAGACCATAACTATTTTGTGATCACTTAGGGAGGGATCAGAATTGAAACAGAATAATAAAAAGCAGGTGAATGTTTCTATTCGTACAGACTTAATAAAAAATAGAAGCAGTGCTCAAAAAAAAAATTTTACACTCACAGTCAAGTGTACAAAAAAAAATATATTCTGTTGCTGTGAAATTCAAAACTGCTCCTATTCGTCCGATTCTTAATTGACGCAACACTGAAGTAACGAAACAGGCTGTTGGTGACGTTCAGGGATCAAACTCGAAGGGCAAGACCCGAGGACAACACCAGGTAATTTTGACTGTGGTCAGAAGACGAGGCGAACACCTGAACTAGCACCCTACTCTTGAACCCTCACACCACGCCAACGTGAGTATATTGGAAAACAACGGCTGGTTTAACGAGCACCAGCCCCCGTGAACACTATGATCCTAATTTTGAACTCGCAACATTCCGGTTGCTAATCTACTCTACGGCTTTTGAACTTGCATTAGGTTCGTTGTGGGGTTTTATGGCACAAGTTTCACATTCGGTCATGCTGTGTCAGACACAAGACCTACAATCATTTCATTGTGTGCTAATGCCTGAATCAAGTAATAGGCATTAGCACACAATAAAAGGTTTACTGACCCACAAGAGAGACATACACCTAGGCAGGAATGCAATCGACACAAATCGAATCAGCGCAGCCAACAACTCGAAGGCTGCTAGCGTAGTGGGCATACCCACATAGCCACGACTTGTGTTAACTATTAGGTAGGTAGGTTTTTAATAAATATCGTAATGGAACAACACAACGGGCTATTGGTGACGGTCCGGTATCAATGATAAAAGAAAAATACGAGTACACTGCGTAATTTTGAGCCACCACTAGGTGTTCGAACGAACCTATTTCTTGTGCATATCTAGTCACTGCCTCCATGGCTAACTTTTCTCTAGAAGGCGCCGAGTTAGGTATATTTTAGAGCCTATCAACTCCAAGCTCGACTTATTTCTACTTGTTTTAGTGAATTACGAGAGCAACTAATGAATTCCATACCTCTCAATGAAATAAAATTACCTCACATTATGTCACAGCATTTCGTATACTTTTATTGTTCTCCATTCTTATATATACTAAAATACACGACTGAAGGCACGCCTCAATCTGGTTATCACAGTTCGATCCTGAACGCCAGTTTCAATTTCATCTCCTTCCCTTATTCAAAAGCATTTGGATACTATATTTTTGCACACATTTTCTTTTCTTTGTTGATTTCTGTGTTTCAGATTTCTCATGGCTTTCTGTTATCAGACTGCTGAAGAATCTCATCGAAGTGGTGAGCTCTTCCGTGTTGTGTTAGTACTATCATGCAACAAATTATCAATCAAACATATGTGGTTACCATTCGACGCCCAACAAATAACGTCGATTTCTGTGCCACGTACAATAGCGCAATATATAAGCATGAAGTAGAAAAAATTATAACTTTTATTTCTTTAATACTGAAATACAAGTGTAGCTCCAAGTCCAACAAGACATTTAATAATTATAAAGGGACATCGCAACCGACAAGCATGAAGAAAGATACGAACAGCGTAAAGACTCAGAGGCAACTGACGCCCTGCATATCATGAAAAGGATTGCGAAAATGAACTGAAAAGACTACGTATACAGGAAACAGTCACAGGAAAGAGTAAGTGGTTTACGACTCATTGATGTAAACTCGAAGAAAATATGCAGCAATAACTTTCTGAAACTATTAAATGGACTGCACATTATCACACTATACGAACTTTTCGCACACACTTCGGGTCTATTTGTGTGTAGGTCAAAAAGCACGCAGTTCCAGATTGAAATATGGGGAAAGAAATAAGCTTCGAAGGCGCTCTTTGAATAGGTACTCGAGTGTAACCATGGAAACGCAAGGTTTACGGCTTCATTATCAATCTCAGCTGACGAAGGAGTTTCTTGAGATATTTTATGGCAGAATGACCCACTCGTAAGTGGACTCGCATTCTGTTTACGATAAAAAGAGCTCTCTTAACCCTCTGAGGGGTGTCGTTCCACCTGCAGTCCTCTCTGCAGAACTTCTAACCACTTTTATCTTCATCACCAAAAAAATATTTCTAAACGATTCCCATCTAAGGAAATTATTAACCGAATCATTACAAAGGACTTTATTGTACAGAATGGGTCAATAGAATCGTTCCTTTCACAGGAAAGAATCAATGGAGAAGTTCTAAAGGAATCAATTCCAAGGAAAGGGGCAGTAGAATTATTCTCATGAATGTTTCTATTTCAAGAAAATGAGCAACAGAATCGTTCCAAACGATTCTACTTCAAGGAAAGAATCAATACAATCAATCCAAAGTATTGTATTCCAAGGAAATGAGTAATGGAATAGTTCGAAAACAATTATATTTCAAGGACAAAACCTATAAAAACTTTCGCATGAATATTTTCCAAGTCAAAGGACAATAGAATCTTTGCCGAAGGATGATTCTAATTCTAAGAAATGAGCAATGGAATAGTTTCAAGTCATTCTACTCCGATGAAATGAGCAATGGAAAATTTCGAACTAATTCTATTTCAAGGACCGAACCTTTAAAAGCTCTCAGAGGATTATACTTCAAGGCAAGGAACAATAGCATCTTTCCGAAAGATGATTCTATTTCAAGGAAATGAACAGTGGAATCGTGTGAAATTATTTAATTCCAAGGAAAGGACTTATATTAAGCTTTCCAATAGGTTCTATTCCATTGAAATGTGAGCAATGGAATATTTCCAAATAGTTTTATTCGAAGGACAGAAGTTAAAAAACTTTTTTTAAAAAGAGTGTACTTCAAGGAAAGTGACAATACAATCTTTCCAAAGTAGGATTTTATTCTAAGGAAATGAGCAATGGAAAAGTTTCAAATAATCATATTCCAAGGAAAGAACTTATAAAGCTTTCCAGATGATTGTTTTCTAAGGAAATGAACGATATGATCTTTGCGAATGATCCTATTCCAAAGAAAGTACATATAAAAGCTTTCCAAAGGATTACATTCTAAGGATAGAACCTAGAGAAGTTTTCTAAAGAATTGTATTCTAAGGAACGGAGCAATAGAATTTTTCCAAAGTTTGAAAATATCCATGGATTTCTCCATCCAATAGATGCAGATTCAGAGTAGGAGCTGCTCGGAAATCTCGCAGTCAGTTGAGGCAGAATTGTCATCAACTATTCAGAAATGCGACCGATGATCGCCTGAATAGTGAATGGGAAGGTGATGAACGTTTCCAGTTCTACCACTTCTATTGTATGCGATAGTGGATCCAAGATAGTTGCCCCCCTCCCCTACTTGAATAAATGTATGCAACGAAATATGTACAGAACGAATTTAGGAAAAACTTTTCGGTGATGATCATCATTCATTCTTGTCGCAGATGCCTGTTACCCATCCCCTCAATGACCTGCCTTCGCATTGGACACACACGATTCACCCATCGTCATCTTTTACTAGGAGAGAGAGCAACCATTGGAAACAAATGCTCTTCTCCTTTTTCTGCTTATCACATTATAATTACATGTCCAGTTTTTAATCATCAACGTCTCAAATTTAGAAAAATTCAATTTTGAATCTCCGAGATTCGATTAGGAATTCCTCATTAAACCTTTTCGCATTATGCCGTTCTGTTGGATTTTTAGACTTCATCTCATTTTTTTTTCATCTAATTCCATCTTTTAAATTTCATTTTCAAATTGTAAATTAAATTCTTTATCATTAGATCTGCTACAGACGACGATATAGTTTTATCTTCTGACTACCGTTTGAATATTTTAATTCTCATCTCCTTGTATTTCATGTTTTAAATCTGCTTTTTATCTTTGTCATGGACATGAATTCGTAAATATTAAAATTGGCTTTTCAGCTTTTGGACGTTGTACCAAAAAACGGCAGCATCCAATCCAATCTCATCCCCTCAATTGAATCTAGCACTCACACGAAATCTTGAGCCTTTTTCGCCACATACTCCTCTTTCGTACACTCTCTCTTTCTTTCTTTCTCTCTCTATTTCTCTTTCTCTCTTTCTCTCTCTTTCTTTCTCTCTCTTTCTTTCTTTCACTCTCTCTTTCTTTCTCTCTCTTTCTTTCTCTCTCTTTCTCTCTCTCTATTTCTCTCTCTTTCTCTCTCTCTCTATTTCTCTCGCTTTCTATCTTTCTCTCTCTTTCTATCTTTCTCTCTCTTTTTTTCTCTCTCTTTCTATCTTTCTCTCTATTTCTTTCTATCTTTCTCTCTATTTCTTTCTCTCTATTTCTTTCTCTATATTTCTTTCTTTCTATTTCTCTCTCTCTCTCTTTCTCTCTCTCTCTCTCTCTCTGTATATA
The DNA here is from genome assembly GCA_947359465.1 of Metellina segmentata. Lineage (NCBI taxonomy): Eukaryota > Metazoa > Arthropoda > Arachnida > Araneae > Tetragnathidae > Metellina > Metellina segmentata. Next base: position 127,776,929 of record OX375877.1, on the reverse strand, counting down.
CAGATTCTACGGTCATAGGACAAACTTGGAGGGGTGGTACAGCTTACTAAAACATACATTTTTTGTATATGAATGTAGGGTCGAAACTGACGCGTGGAGGCACGAACGCAAGAAACGAGACATGAACAGAAAAACATTGTTTATTTACAACACCATTGTAAAGTGCTTCTTTGTGGCACAATGTTTACAATAAATACTCAAAATTGAGACCACCAACAGTAATACAAACACGGCAGTTGTGATTGGCTGGAAATGCTGTGGGTAGAGGGCAGCCGTAATCTGTTGCATCTGCGAGAAAACGTCATTTTCAACAATACGGTCGGCCGTGATGGGATATTTGACAAATAGTGAAAAGGCGGACATACATACGATGTACGGTGTGCTAATGGGAACGACAAAGCAGCGTTATCAGGAACGTTTTCCGAACAAGCGTATGTCGAACCACAAAATGTTTGAGCGATTGCATCGGCACCTTTGTAACAATGGTTCGTTTATCGCCAGCTCTGACGAAAGAACTGGATCAAGAACTGTACGACATCCAAACATGGAAGAAACCATCTTGAACATTGTGGTTGAAACACCCCACACAAGTACAAGAGCTATTGTACGTCGTGTACATGTGAGTCAACCCACCGTTTGGAGAGTCTTATATGAAGAACTTTTACACTCATTCCATATCCAAAGAGTCCAAGCGTTGGAGACAAGTGATTAACCGCTGCTCTTAGAATTCTGCAAATGACTGTTGCAGCAGTGTGCGTTACAGCCGGATTTCCCAGCTTCTATGCTATTCACAAATGAGGAGACTTTTACACAGGAAGTTGTTTCGAATGCGCACATTACTCATGTGTGGTTAACAGAAAATCCACGCGTTACACTTCCACGTGCATTTCAAACACGCTTCTCTGTGAATGTTTGGGCGGGTGTTGTGAAGGATTTCCTCATAGGCCCATATCTCCTACCAACGGGACTCAGTGACTCACATTATCGTATTTTTCAGTAAGAGGTTTTACCAGAATTGCTGCACGAGGTTCCGACTGTCGTTCGTAATCACTTGTGGCTTCAGCATGATGGTGTGCCAGCCCATTTCAACGTGTTTGTCCGCAATTACCTGAATGCCAGTTTTGCGGGGCGATGAATTGGAGATAGGGGTGGACCAGTCCGATGTTTCACCCCAATCGGCAGATTTATCGAGCATCTATTGCTTCTTATGGGGGCATCTGAAGACCATTGTTTACGGGAATCCAGTTGACTCAATTGAGAACCTCGTTGCTCGACTACTATCCATTGCGGCTGCAAGCGAAATGCCTGGCATCTTTGGAACTGTTTGCCAATCGCTCCTTCGACGCTGCCAAGCATGTATTAGTGTTGGTGATCGCAACGTGGCCAGGCACACTACTTCCCTCTACACACAGCATTTCCAGCCAATCACAGCTGTCGAGTTTGTATTACTGATGGTGGTCGCAATTTTGAGCATTTATTGCAAACATTGTTGCAAAGAAGCACTTTACAATTATGTTGTAAATAAACAATGCAAATAAGTAAAGCAAAAAACATCCTCTACGTTATGGATGTTGCGGGTCACATATTACTTTTCGATTCAACCATTCGTTTAACTATTTATTCCAAAATAGTACGTTGATAAGCAATTGAATTTGTTCTAAATTAATAGATTTTACTCGGGAATAAAGAATGTTTATTTAATAGAATACTTTGGGAACTGCAAGTAACTCTTGGGATTAGCTCAGTGCTATTCAAAACCATTACAAGCGGCATTAAAGGAATTTCCGAAACAACGTCCGTGCTATTCAAAACCAATGCAATTGAACACTCGGTCGATCATTTTAAATAATAGGTAAATGGGCTCAGATGGACGCACTCGGTAAAAGTGATCCATTAGCTATTACTCGATTGCTGCAATAAATTCTCTGTTCCATATTTAATAACTTCAAAAGATTGGGTGGTGGAAGGTGTATCGTGTTCTAATTGGGGCCGCGCTAACCATGTTGGTAGAGTAACGGATTAGCAACTGGAGAGTTGTGAATTTGAATCCAACCAAAGACCGTCACGGATAGCTGCTGCAGATTAAATCTGTCGGGGCTTCAAATGTTCCTCGTTGGTTTGGCGTGGAAGTTTGGAGAGTCGGATGGCAACTCAGCTGTGACCTCCTTATCTGACCGTTGTTCAAAATGTCGCGGTGCTATCCTCGGATCTTTCCCTTCGGGTTTGATAATGGATAGTCACCAATAGCCCATTGAGTGGCTCCAGTACGACGTTAAATAAATATCTTTCTACCAATAAAGTAGAGAGGGCGCAGCAACACTAAAATGGCCAATCTTACGCCGTAAAACAACCCAACTTAACTTAACCAACCGATAGTATAGTACAGAACATTTTGATGTCTCTTCCAGCCCCCATAGTCCTCAAGCACGGTGACCCCTAAGGGGGCCCTGACTCCATTATTTTACCTTTTCGAAAACACGTTCGATTTTACAAAGTTAAAAACAATTAAAAACTAAAAATATGTTTACGGATATGACACAGGAAGAAAAACTATTCAAAGGCACCAGATACATGAATGCGTTCTCTATAAACGGGTTGATGCAAAAGTTCGTCGATTTTTTCTGACAAAAATAGAAGAAAAAATTATTTAATTCACTAAAATTTACATTGAATCAATGCAGCATGTGCCGATCCGTCCTATGGCCTTTCTCAATCTCACCGGTAACTGCATCATCCCGCGCTCGAACAAGTTCCGAGGTCTCTGGCTAAAGAACAAAACCAGGTGACGAAACTTTCTGACCCCGTCACGGCACGTATAATCGTCAACGGCACATTCACCTACTAAACATCTACAGCTATCTATCTAACGTCTTACGAAGCATTCTTGCTCTTTCGGAAAAAGAAAGCATAGTATGTCGAAAATGCTCCATACTTCCTGTAATCTTTAATGCGATAAACAATTTTAAAAACACAACCCAATAACACAGTTTTTTACCAAGAACTCGCTAAAATTCCTTCTTTTAAACAACGACAAACACTAACACTCAAAGTACGTGGGTCATTCGGAAAGTAATGCCCGTTTTAGAATAAAAAAAACACACCTGTTAAAATTTTCTTTTTTATTTTGATTTTACATTTGTATTCCTTATATTACTTTTCTACATAGCCCCCTTGAAAATTTAAACATTTGTCGTACCTTATGACGATATTTTGAATACCAACGTCATACTCCTCTGCCGCCAGTCCATTGAGATAAGCAGTAACGTCTTTAAGCTTTTGGGGTCGCCATTGAGCATGTCTAGCACCCACCTTGTCCAATTGTTTTTTAATTTGGGGCGTGTGATCTGTTACCACTTCGTAAATGATAGTGCGAGAAACATGTGAAAATCTATCATAAATATCATCCAAAGTCGCACACCGATCTTGTTTGATGAATATGTCGACAGACTTGACCAGCTCATGACACTTGGGCCAGCTACATCGCACATTAAACCTCTCCCTCATTAAACGTTCGGTACCAACGACGCACACATGATTCACCCATCACATCACCATACACTGCTTTTATTTCACGATAAATTTCGCTAGGTCGCACATTTTTTGCGTTTAGAAATCGGATCACAGATCTCACTTCACATTTGGCGGCATGCTCGATTTTCTTGAACATTTTGTTCGCTTACCAAAACAACACTAACCGTTATAATAGCATGTGATTCAGCAAACCGCTGGCAGACGAGTCCCTAAAATTGGTATACGTTAAACGGTGCACTTGCCACTGTCATTGTGGTGGGCATGCTCAAACGAGCATTACTTGCCGAACGACCCTCGTAGATCAGGCTTTTGCGGTACTCGAGTGCCTGTTACGAGACGGAACTCTTGCATCAACTCAATCGCACGCGTAACTCTTCCCAGACCAAGCTACTGCAATTTGAGAAGATTTTTCAGCGGAATTATTGATCTCGTTCGTTTCAATGCGAGTCGGAAGATCTAATCTCAAATGAATGCGATGGAACAAACCTGAATTAATTGCATACAAAAGCCGATAAACCTCGAAATGAGAGGAGCACGTCTCATTTTGCAACTATTTGAGTCGCGTTAGATTCACGAGGTCAAACAGAACACCCATCTTCTGCGCCTGCCAACCATTGCTGCCTTTTCGGAAATTAAAAAAAGCATAATCGGTTTAAAATGCTCCTTGTTTTCTGACACTTCTTATGCATATCGAAAATTTAAAAGCATATCCCACAACGCTATATTCCTCCTCTCACTAAAATTTCTCTTTTCATATAACATCAAAACTTGAAACGTGTGAAGTAGATAACACTTCAGCTTTGGGATGCAATGCCATCGAGCGTCGAAAACGGTATGAAGCATCAAGGTCGTAGCGAAACATTCTTTCTTTGTCGTGCTTTCAAAATGACGAATATTTTTATCTTCAGGTTTGTCACTTTTGTTCAGGACTTCAAAGTTAAAAATATTTGCTTTTCGTAGGGTGATATTCGATGTGGTACAGCTACAGTCTACGTTTATTGCGGTAGCAACGGTCTTGGCGATTTTTTGGCGCACTTCTAGTACCGAGTAGCACTGCATTTTACTGCATAAACGCGTGTTTTTCTCTTTTGAAAGAGGTTTCCCGTGGCGAGCAATGCAATGGGCAAGTTGAAAACTAGCATCTGTAATGATATTTTTTGGGATCAAAAAGTTTTTTAAAAGACTGGTTTGGTGGTTTGTGAATAAATCTCTTTTTCTTTTGTTGAAAATATGTTTTTCTTTCTTCATCTGTTGAAAGGCCGAAATTAGAATGCAACTTTTCAAAATGTCTTTTTACATTGAATGTACGTGAAGTGACTTTTTCTTTACAAAATGCAAACACAGTCGTTTTATTATTTTCAATCACACCATCTTTATCAAAACATTCTGTTTGATATGATCTTGAACTTGTATCGTCTGTTTTTATTTTTTTAACCGCTAACATAGTACAGGGTACAAAAAAAAATTTATATTTAGAATACAATAATTTTAGAAATTTCTTATCAACGTACTTGACGCACATACATTAGTAGATGAGAAACTTTAATAAAAAATAATAATAATTACGTTGAATTGTTAAACACTATTGACGCTTACGACAAGACTGCCATTTAGTTCAGAATTGGTACATCTTCCCATTCTACGATGGAACGAATATGTATGCGCTGCAAATTTATAACTAACTGCCATGAGTCATGCGCGCTTCGCGACAAAAGAACGAAACCCGACGCTTTACGACCATGGTCGTCATACACAGGTGCAGTTATTCGATAGAAAATTAGCTTAGAAAATCAACCTGCAAAAAATTTATAAATTTGGCATCAGATAATTATATTTTATTTCTTAATATTTTTTACTGTCTGTACTCTCTTTTATTATATAAAACTAGGAAAGCTACCCATTCCGAGAATGGGATGTGTAGTTTAACACTCCATTACTGTCCTCAAAAAACTTACGTCATTGCTGTCGTCGTACTCGCGAGCCTCGCCAAACGCGCGTTTTACACGCCTCATGTGAACGGAGGCCTTAATAAATATTTCTGTATTGTTAGTATTTACCACATCTGTTCATTCTGAAGCTGTATTTTACAAATTTACATATTATACTTCATATAAATCTTAAAACAGCACTATGTATAATCAATAAATCTATAACACTTTACAAAATCATTTATGCATTTTTTTTTTCATTTTTAAGTTTTTTATTAACACTTACTTATTTTGTTCATATTTTTTTTAAAGAGGGGTTCGAAAAATAATAAAAATTCTTTATTTATATGATGAAATTATGATGATAAATTTATTAAAATGAACGCGTGGGTCATTTAAAAAGCCTGCGTGGATCATTCGTCACAAATTCGTGTTTCATATTTATCACAATCACTAGCAAAAAAAGTAAAGAATTTAAAAAGAATTCAGCAGCACAAAAAAACTACGTTTCAATTATAGAAGCTGCAAAATTTAGCATGGGAGTTTTACAAAATAGTGAATTTGAAAAGGTAATAAGTTAAATGTCATAATATCTACGACACTAAGTTGAAATTTTTAAGCTTGTTTTGACACTGATTTTTCTATTTTTAGTTCTGTTTTGAAGTTTAAAATGATGTGGTATTTCTTTGTTGATTTAGGGTTTCATTACCTATATTTAATTTCTCTGTTACTATTGAAGTTCTCGTAATATAAATAGACTGGTAAGCAAATGTTGTTACTTTGGTTTTATTATTGTTGCTTTAAGACACAGATTACAATCCCTAATTTTTTTACAAGTAATACACATATCAAACTGTATTCCTGTGAAATATCGGTTTTATCAGAGCTGTAATTCATTTGATTTCTTATGCCTATTTCTAGTAGAAAATTGTCATTTTGTTATTTTCGTTAACTATTTTAAAGATGAAAGAATTAAAATGCGACTTTCAAACTCTATCAGTAATACTATCATATCTAGCACTGCAACTGGCATGAATTTAAAGTATGTCGTAAAATTTCGTCATCCTATAGAAATGTTTTTAATTCTGTCAAAAATGACAGTTTTCCATTTTTTGCAACTAAATTTATGTTTAAATATGAGTTTTAAAATTGTTGTTGCCAAAGTGAAAAAAAGACAATTTTGACATATTATGAAGATGTAAAACATATTAGTCTACGTTGAATAGTTTTTGAGAAACAGAACTTCAAACATGCAACATTAAGCGATCTCACAACTGCTCTTCAAAGTTATGAGTCCTTAAAATGACTCAAACTTCAAAAACATTTAATTTTGAACCTAAATGTTTTGGATATCGTTATTTATACATAAACTAAACCCTTGTAATATATTTCATGGAAATACGTTACCATACGGCCATAGGTTTTTCCTGATGATTTTTGCTCATTTGACGTGGAATTACCCAATTGTATTATGAAATATGTATAAACTTATTACTTTTTGTGAAAGCTTTTAAAAAATATACTTTTCTAAACTTTCTCAAATATGTTTTCAATCTTTCATTTTCCGTGGTAAAAAGAAAAATATTTTTGAAATACACTCATGTCCATAATATAAGGATAATGCCAGCTCCGGTAAATAAGAGTTTAGAAACAAAATAAACGTGACTTATTCATAAATCCCATTTATAATACAAAATATAAAGAACAAAAAAGATGGTGTATGTATGATACCATTCATAAAAACTACGATTTTTGCTCACTGGAACAATTACAAAAAATATCGACCTTACAAAATCTTAACATGACATGGTTGGTATGATGGTTAAAACATTGTACGTCTCCCAAACGATGAAATACAGTCCGTACAACGCCTAGGCATGCTGAGGATCAAATTATCAAGCTGATCTTGGGGAAGATCACTCCACTCAGCAAGCAATGCTCTCCGAAGTTCCGGTACACACGTAGGAGGTGGTTGACGGGCTGCAACTTGTCGGCCAAGCATGTCCCACACATGCTCTATCAGATTAAAGTCAGGTGAAAATGCTGGCCATTCCATAAGGGTGATATCCTCAGATTCAAGGCATTCGTTTACAATGTTTGCACGGTGAGGACGGGCGTTGTCATCCATAAACACAAATTCTGCTCCCATGGCACCCTAAACAAACGTACATGTTGTTCCAGAATGATGTCCCGATAAATTTGGCCTCTCATGGTTCCGATTTGAACATGCAGATCTGTTATGGAGCTCAGTATAATTCTGCCCCAAAAGAGCAATCCTACACCACAGTAACGGTGTCGTTCAATGATACTGTCTTGGTGGTAGCGGGTACCTGGCCTTCTCCATATGAACGTCCGCCGTGGAGCAGACTGCAAGCTAAACCTGGACTCGTTGGAAAACATCATACCACTGTGACGATGCCAACATTGCATGTGCTCTGCTCCAGGTTAACCGCTGGCGACAGTGAGTTGCCGTGAGCGGAATATATCTGACAGGCCTGCGAGCATATAGACCAAGATGTCCCAAACGTCTGTGAACAGTTTGCCTTGAAACTGTCGTACCCGTGGCTGAAGATAGCTGACGAGAAAGGTCGGAAGCTGTGCTCCGTCTGCTTCTTTTTGCAGCTACTGCCAAATACCGGTCGTCATTCGGCGTTGTAACTCGGGGCGACCTGTACTGTAACGTCTACTGACATTTCCATCATTTTGGAATCGTTGCCAAAGCCCAGAGATGACACTTTGAACGATTCCCAGTTCCACTGAAACTGTCGTCTGAGTACGCCCATATTCCAGGCGGCCGATAATTCTACCACCTAAAAAATCATCGACATGCGTCCTCTGTAATTCTTCCTTTGTAATAACTATTTGGTTGTGGCACTGAGCGGCTTACAGAACGCTTGTGAACAATTTTACTTCTTTGCTACCATTCCTTATATACACCTCTATTACACTCTGATCATTGTGACGTTCTATCGGCGTCATCTGATGGCTTCCTGTAATTTGGATATTATTCTTCAAAATGTGTGCGATAATTCTACAGGTGAAATTTTTACTTTGGAGTTCGATTTCCGTGTGATTCTGAATTGTCCTTAATTTATGGACAAGAGTGCAATTCTGCCCTTGGCAACTTTAGAAGTGCGAAGAAACCCGAAGATTCGTGGGTTTGTCATAGTGTTGTGTCTGAGTGTGTATTGTAATCGTATGCAAATTCCTGTCACTACAAATTTCAGTTTCCGATAGACAGGTGTCGTGATGTTCAAGTCGAAGGTATCTCTACTATTATAAAAGAAAGTCTTTGTGTGTTTGTACACATTGTCCTGACGAATCTATGGCACATACTGTTATGGGATTTGGGACACAGGTAGTCCGAATGTTTTGCAATTTTTGTGCGCGCGAGCACGAAATTTAAAATTTAATCTAGAATTTTTTTTATGAATTTAATGGAATTTAATTATTATTGTTTTCTTTAAAATGGCAGCACTTTAAAGAGATGACAGATTCTAAATTTATTTTTTCTGAGTTTCCGTTTCATTTTGCGATTTTTCTGAGGACGAAAATGACAAATAAAGTTTTAACTCGAGTTATGTAGTTCTTTTTTTTATCTCCTAGATCGTTAAAGATATAGTAAAAATTTCAACGGATATGAAATCTGAAAAATTTTACAACAGATCGATACCTTAAAATATGATTTTCTTTGAATAAATAATTTTTAAATTGAATATATTTTATATTTTTGCAAGAGATTTGTGATGTTACGCCAACCTTCGCTTTCGAGAAATCAACAGATTCCATTTCCTACACTCAAACAATTCCAGCGAAGGAAAGCAAAACAAATAAAATAAAAATTTAACTGGCATTGTTTAGTTCTTTTTTGTAAAATCGGGATCGTTAAAGATAGATTAAAAATTTCATCGCATTTGAAAACTGCGGAAAATTTTGCACCAGATATACACCTTGCACGTTTTAATTTCTTTTAATAAATAATTTTTCAATTAAATATTTATATTTTCGCAAGGGATTGTGACGTCACGCCGATTCAATCTCTTCGTAATTCGAATTCGGCCGCATTTGACAACGACGCTGCCATAATAGCGTTGCATATGCAAACCAACACCACGGGCAACGCCGTGATGGATGTTATCCAATAGACTACGAATTTCTACTTGGTTTTCGCCGACCAACCGGTATAGTGGTTAAGGTGTTAGCCTCTAGATCGGAAGGTTCCTGGTTCGAATCCGGGTACGGGCATGGATGTTTGTAAGCGTATGGTGTAGAGGCGGCTGGTGCACCTTAAATCTGTCGTGGCCGAAAGTCCTCACGTTGGGTTGGCGTGGAAGTTTGGAGAGTGGGGTGCCAGCTCAGGTGTTGCTTCGTCATCTGACCGTGGTTCAAAATTACGAGGTGTTGCCCTCAGATCTTTCCCTCAAGGGACTGATCCCGGACCGTCGTCAATAGCCCGTTGTGTTGCTCTAGTACGACGTTAACTAAAATTACCATTACCATTACCTATCTATTTGGTTTGCGAAGCAAACCATTTAGAAATTCGTAGCAATCACCAGGGGTTAGCGAGCAGTGGTCGCACCTGACCCCACGAAAGGAACTGTCACGAGCAATGCCGTGCTGTACACGCAGTGGCTAGTAAACACTATGTCTTTGGAATTCTTTTCACTTATTTCTTCGCTTATGAAGTTGACGTGCAAGATCATCCCTGTTTCGTTCTAGTTTCCTTAAAGCCACAGTTAAGGTTTTGTTTTTTGGTGTTTAATTCAAATTTGATGTCAAGTCATCCTATTTGCGGACGACGGACATCCTATTACTACGTGTTTCGACAGACGTTTAAATAAAGGATGTTAAATTCTACTACTTGTTTCTTTATTCACCAAATGCACCACGTAAGTTTCTGGTATTTATAGCAGGGTTAGCTCCGCTACTCTTAACCGTATCATTGAAAGGACGAATCCTTTCAGCGTAAAACATGAAATAGCGACTCGAAAAGCGCCGCCAACTGAATGGTAATTTGGTGATTTTTAGCTGACGTCGTACTGGAGCAACGCAACGGCAGTTAAGTGAAAATCGACAAAATGCAGATGGGTGTCTTTGGCGTTATGGTAACGATATGTATAATATTAACTTATTATTTCGTGGAAGTATAAAAAGTTAGTTTTATGTCTGCTATTAGAAATCAAAATTTCGTCTGTAGTGGTTTCGGGGGTTGTTTGGCGCAAGGGCCATATTTGAAAAAAATGTCGGACTTTTTACTACAAACAATTTATCTTTTTCTATTTTATGTAATGTTTTACTTTTATCCCCACGATATAGTACTTGCAAGATGGTGATGGTGGACGTGTATACGGGCGCGCACATACAGACAGATGGATAGACAGACACCAAACGCGCAAGAAGTGGATTTGTCATCAGATAGGTCTAAAACTGATAATAAAACTTGAAATGGGTTGAAAATATTCAGTGTACAAACACACTCCATTATAATTTATAAAGATAAATGAAAAAACGTGAATTTTCAATACATAAAAGGGTTATTCTATTTTTAACTAGCCTAGTGACTTTTGGGCCATCCTGTATATGTGTCTGTACACGTCAATACTTGGGACATTCTCTAAAAAGCTTTTTCTCGTACGTGATCAACTTCGAATCAGATGCGTTGACCAGATCAAAAGTAGCGAAGAAGATCGGATTTCAGCTAGACATGACATTCCTCTTCACTACAGATGATAAAACTTTTAAAACTTTGCAATATGCACCAAAAAGGATTACAATACATTCTCAATACCAGAAACAAATTTTAAATTCATTCTAAAAGCATTGTTGATTCTTCACTGAAGCTTTGACTTAGAGTTCAAAACCATTAATATTGTGCTGATGCTAAATTTCATCCCGTTTGTTTGAAAAAAATTAAAGAAAATCTATTTTATTGGTTAAAAATGACATTGAATCCACATAGACTGTGTCGTTCTGTTCTCTTTCTCCATCTCTGCGGTAGCTGCATCATCTAGCGCTCATACAAGTTCAGAGGTTTGGGGTTCAAGAACAGATCCAGGTGACGAAGCTTTCTAAACAAGGAACGGCACATGGAATCGTTAACTTCATCCTCCCCTACACAATACATATCTTCTTTTGCGTTTTCGAAGCATTCTTGCCTTTTCGGAAATAAAAAAAGCATCATGTCGAAAATGCTCCTAATTTTCTGCTATTTTGAATGCGATAAACAATTTTAAAAACATAACCCAACAATACAATTTTTTCCCAAGAACTCGATGAAATTCCTTATTTTAAACAACGCCAGACTCTAACACTTGAAGTAGATCATGTTTTTGCGATACAATGCCATTGAGCGTCGAAAGAAGGACTAACTTTTGCATCAAATAAAATTTTCGGTATCTCCACAAATTTTTTTTTTGAATGACTAGGGGGGTTTTGTCCCCTGCTTGCCTCCGCTAGCCAATCCCATTTGGTTTGCTTCACACACTAACAATTCTTTTGGTTGCAATTGAGCGCGCTTTCTCCAAGTAAAGAATATCGATGAGTGAATCGTGTATGTTCAATGCGAAGGTGGGTGAGTTTTACATCATTCCTCCGAACTGGACACACTGGGCGCTGATGAATGCGTTTTAAAGAGTGTATTTTCGTTGGGGACTTGCAAGGACCCTGGATCAACTAACTAAATTGTAAGTAGTTGGAATCAACCCTATTAAAATATACCACATCTGATAATGTTATCGAAATGACGAAACTCAAGAATAAAGACAGGACATTTTTAAAAGGTTAATAATTTATCTATATGACTTCACACCATTTCAAAAAACATTTCAACAAAAATGCTCACACAGTAGTAGAATACAATATTATAAAACTGTATATATATAGAATAGATAAAATTCAAAAAGGTGCTTTCGCATTCGTATATACACTGGAAGACCATTTTCTGTATTATCCATAACCGTATTATACAATGCCGTAAATGGGGGGATGAACACACACGACATCCATCGCCATCTTCGTTCTTGTCGCCGAAACGTTCTTTTCACACAAGTTGACCAAAACGTACAAAGAACCAAGAGCATAGGGATTCTGAAAACAGATTTAAATGTGTAATAGTGCATTTCAATGTGTTTCATCAGGCCAAATCGAATTTTTCATTCATGGGCTTTCTTGAATAAAACATTTGCAACCATGACATTTTAACTTTGGATGGTTACCGTTGGCGTGGTGTTGAAGTGTGGAGAGTGGGGTGGTGTCTCGAGTGGCGCGTGGTGTTCAGTTTGGAGAGTAGGGTGTCAGCTCAGGTGTGTGACCTTACCATCGGACCGTGGTTCAAAATGGCGAGGTGTTGTCCTCGGATATTTTCCTTTATCGGGTTAAATGCCGGAGTGTCGCCAACAGACTGTTGCGTGGCACCAGTGTTACGTTAATTAAAACACCTGCCTAACTTTGAATGGTTACGTCATTAATCTAACCAATATCTGAGGATTCGTTTGGTAATTTATTGGTGCGTTGGCCGGATCTGACCAGCGTGTCTGTTAAGTAGTAAATGAACATACACGAGGAACGTTTTACCCACACAGAATAAAGAAATTCATCTGTGGTAGAAATCGATCCTGCCCTTCCCATATCCCCACTCTCCATACCACGCCAACGTGAGGACATGTGAGGCCACTGCAGATTTAACGTTCATCAGCCATATTACACACGAGGGCCTTTGGTGGGATTTGAACACGCAACCCTTTGATTGCTAATCCGTTACTCTTCCAACCCGGCAACAACGGTCCAAAACAGCATGATTTATTCTTAATTTCTAAATCTAGTGTTGACACTGCTTATTAATACAATGCCCAGAGGCTAAAAAAATGTAGTCAACAGGTTGCCATAAACAACCAGTACTTAATCTAACTTTTAGAACGAAAAAAAAAGTAAAGTTTAGGATTGTGCAAGGGGTCTAGGCACGAGCGAACATTCTTCAGGAACACATACAACTTTTCTGGCAGAATGATTGTTTTCAGATATCAAAGAACAATTTTTGCTTTTTATTTATATGTGGTAAGTAGGTTGGTATTTTAATTAACGTCGCACCCAAAGACAACACTACGAAATTTTAAACCACCGTCAGATGACGAGGTCAACATCTGAGCTGGCATCAAACTCTTCAAATCTCCGTACAACACTAACGTCAAGACGTTTGCGGCCTCGATAGATTTAATGTGCACTAGCCCACTTTGTACTCTTAGGTTAGATTTGAACTAGCAACCCTCCGACTGGTATGCCGTTACTCTTCCAACCGGGAGTGTGATGTCTGGTGAAAAAGTCGATTTCAACACCCAGATCATCGTGGGCCTGCCACGGAAGGGAAGCAGACGACCCCCCTTCCAAAATAAAAAAAGAAGAAGAAGGCCACGTTTGTTATAGTTATGAACTAACTCAGGCCAGAAAGTATTAAATCTTTCGGAGAGTTGGATTGTTAATCCGACTTCTTGCACCTGGTTGTCACACACATCATCTTCTAACGTTTCCGAGATCCAAAACACGTGTCGTTGAAAAAACATCAGAATCAACAAGCGAACTTCCCCGAAAAATGCAAAGGGAGACGATGGACATAAGCCATTGTGGATAGTGGTGGACGATAGAGCTCTCGTTTAGACAGCTATATGGTGAAGTATATAGGTATGGAAAAGCTATATGGTGAAGTCAAAACACCGGGAAACAAACAACTGTGAAGAGAAACACCGTTTCTTCATGAACATTCGTTCATTCATTGTGCAGTGTAAATAGTCGTGTAGATAGTTGCACTTGTAAACTGAAACCTTGTAAGTATAATAAAAAAACTTATAAATGTATCCAGTAGTCCAAATCCATTGTATTACTGTGGTGCCCCAAAACACCACTGGGGCTACAGCTGTCGAAATTTATATTTGTGCTTTACTTTAAAGGACCCATTTATTTTGAAAAATTGAGACATTCTGATAAAAAAAATAAACGTTAAAAATGCTTCTTAAAGGCTCATTCGGATGTGTACTGATTGTAGTGTAGTATTGGGATAAAATCTTCCAAAACCAGACAACGTTTATAAAATTGCAAATGGTTCAATTTCTCAACAGCAAATGCTTAAATACAAATATTTTAATTAGTTACTAAATTGACAGCTTAAAAACTATTTAGTTATAATTAGAATGAGGGTTAGTTTAGAAAGTATACTCTACCTTTGACAGATCAAAACATTCTCTGCTGAAGTATTTCCACACTTCTTCGTAACAATTGAAATCTCGCAGTTCGTAACGATTATTCAAGATAAGTGAAGCCTCCGCTCTGGTACGTACAGCTTCAGTGACAATCGCTGACACTTTTTCTTCTAAATACAACCGATTCTGAAAATAAATATATAATTAGAGCTCACATTCCAAAAATATTTTCATAGTTGTCATTTGTTTGCATCGAATTTGGAACAACTGTTACATCAAAACATAATATTTTTTTATGTAAAATTCCATCAATATCTTTTATATTCTTTTGCCTCTGTCAGATTCTCGAGATGATTTCGATTCTTCTCGAAACTATGACCTGAACAAATGTGCTAATGGCATATCTCGTCAAGATGCTGCCGCTGTTTTCACGATGACGAAATTAAGATCTGATGAGTATCCTAATGACGAGGATATCTCAGCGAGACAACAACCAGGAAGTAAGTAGTTAAATTAACGTCACTCTAGAGCAACACAACCGTCTATTGGCGACGGCCTGAGATCAATCTGGAAGAGAAAGATCCTAGGACAACGTCATTTTCAATCATGGTCAGATGACGACCCACTGAGATAGGACGTCGCATTGGAGCAACACAAAGTGCTATTGGCGACGGACCGGATTCAACTCGAAGGGAAAGATTCGAGGACAACAACTCGCCATTTTAAACCACTGTCAGATGCCGAACCACCAGAAGGACTAAGTAAGTACTATTTCATGTTACTCTCGGGAGCAGAAAGTGCTTAAAACTGCGACGTAGGTCCTAGAACAAATTCTTTAAAGAACAATTTTTCCTTAATTTTATCAAAATTTTGGCTGATTTTTTTAACCATTAGTTACGATGTTCTGCAGTGCAAAGCTCGCTCTTTGCCACACCTTTTTTATTTTTTATTTTAGCTAAAGAACAACCTCCCTACACCGCCCAAATTACCACAAACACTTTGTAAATAAGACATCTTCTATATTAATGACAACATACACTGGCGGAAAATAAAATCCCAACACCAAGAAGGAGTTGTGCAAGATAAACGAAATTTGGAAGGCGTGTTTGTACATCTGAAAGATGACGCCTATTCGAATTTCGCGCTAGACGAATAAAAGTAGGCTAGTAGCGCCACTATGAACATGCAAACCACGTGTACTTTAAATACACGATGTAAACTTCGTGAGCGTTATTCATCTTCCGTATTGGGCGTTGTGAGCTAGATTTGAGTCAAGAATGTCTTTAAGGGGACGAAGAAGGCAGTTTCAGCAGATTACTGAGTTTGAACGAGGCCGCGTAATAGGGCTACGAGAAGGCGGATTTTCTTTTCGCGATACGGCAGAAAGACTTCGCATCGATGTATCCACTGTGCATGATTGTTAGCAGCACTGGTCACTGGAAGGTAATGCTTCGAAAAGACCGGGGTCCGGCCGTACAAGGCCACTACTGAGAACGAAGACTGCCGTATTCGCCGCATGGCTGTGACGCATCGTACTACATCTGCAACAGAAATTCGAGCTTCTGTTGGCACAAGAGTGACACAGCGAACTGTAACAAATCGATTACTTGAGGGACAGCTCCGAGCCAGATGCCCTGTAGCGTTCATGCCACTAACTCCAAATCACTGCCATCTGCGATTTCAGTGGTGCCAAGCTAGAGCTCATTGGAGGGCGGAGACCTGTTGTGTTCTCAGATGAGAATCGTTTCTGTCTTGGCGCCAGTGATGGCCATAAGTTGGTTTGAAGGAGGCCAAGTGAGCGCTTGGGGCCAAGCTGTCTGAGGCGTAGACACACTGGACCTACAACAGTAGCTATGGTCTGGGAAGCAATTTGCTATGACAGCAGAAACACTGTCGTCGTTATCCCAAGCACCTTGACAGCAAATGTGTACGTCAGACTGGTGATTGAACCGGTTGTGCTGCCATTCATGAGCAGTATTCCAGGGGGTGTTTTCCAACGGGATAACGCTCGTCCTCACATCGCTGCTGTCACCCAACGTGCTCTACAGAGTGTCGACAAGTTGTCTTGTCCTGTGAGACCACCAGATATTTCTCCCATCGAGCTCGTATGCTACACTATTGGAAGACATATCCAGCGTCATCCACAACCAGCACTGACTGTTGATGATTTGACTGATAAAGTGCAACAGGCATGGAACTCCATGCCACAAAATGACATATGGCACTTGTACGACACAATGTGTGCACGTTTGTATGCTTGCATTCAAAATCGTGGCGACTACAACGATTATTAATGCAACATCATTTCACATTTAAATTGGCTCTTCTCGCGCATACTTTAACCTGTGGCCTTAAAACTTCAATCAAATAACTATGTTACCTAGACCAATACTTTGCCTAAATTTCATTCCTATAAACCAGTGTTTCCCAAAGTGTGGTGCGCGCACCCCCAGGGGTACGGGAAGAGTTTGGTGGGGGTACGCGTTGCAACGGAGTTTGGTGGGGATATGCACTGCACTGTGCTTGGCTGCACCTAATTCTACGTTCTCATGAGTCAAGTCAAGACAGTCTTGTGAGGCGTGAGATGGTCAGGAGTGACACGGCGGAAATATAGCACACTTCGTTACAGAAACAACTTACTTCGTTAACCCTCCGTCGGGAGCAACCGGCCTGACAGGCACAGCTTTGACATGAACTTCAATGTTTTCTTAATGATAGATTTGAGTTGAGATATTGTTTAAATCAATGGAAATGGCTTTGTAAACTAGCATACTTAGCAGATATATTCTCTGTTTTAAATTGCCTCAACTTATTGTTACAAGGCAAAGAAATTTCATTGTTTCACGTTCAAGATGAACGCTGCCATCACAGAACTAACGTTATGGCAAAAGAGAGTTGATAATGGAGTAAACTCGTTTCCCTCTCTTCATGAGTTTATAACATGTCCGACTACTAAAATTGATGCTGATACTCTGAAATGCATAACACAGCATTTGGAGAGTTTGCAAGTGGGCTTGAAAAACTATTTCCTTGATTTAACCAAAAATATTGAATGAATAAGCTATCCGTTTAACATTAACACAACATCCATGCCAGAATATTTGTTGCATGCGGAAGAAGAGCAATTGTTGGAATTGGCTTCAGACGGATTCTTGAAAAATAAACATAAGGAGAGTACTTTAACATCATTCTGGTTACAAATGCAACCTGTGTATCCGGTTTTAACAGCAAAAGTTCTAAAATACATCTTACCTTTTCCAACTTCATATTTATGTGAAGTTCCTTTTTCAGCATTTGTAGACATTAAGTCGAAAAAAAGGAACAGTATATTCGAAGTGGAACCACATCTCAGATTAAAATTAACAACCAGGGAACCAAATTATGATATAACATGATATGATTTATAATATAACTTTTATTTATATTTTATTATGAATAATTTTATTTTTATTTTCTTATTATTTTGTGTATGTCACAAAAATAGAAAAAAAAATACATTTTGATTGTTATTAAAATACATCCATATTTTCGACAAGGGGTGCTCAGCGTTACGAAAATTATAGAAGGGGTACAGATATGTCAAACGTTTGGGAAACACTGCTATAAACTAATCTTTTCTTGGTGTTGGGATTTTATTTTCCGTCAGTGTATTTAACTTCAAAAGTTAACGACAGAATTGCAAGTTCTGAAAGTATGCCTTGGTTCTAAATAAAGTAAGTGAATTAATTTTGATGTTTTATTATAAATATGTAGTACATATTTATCCAATACTTGTGTTTTACGTCTGTTTTTGATTTTATTGCAACTTTCAAAGTTCGGACAAAATGCATGCAGAACATTTGCAATTGCTTGGAGTTAAGTTGCAGAAAACTGAATGTAATTCTGCACCTGGGATGTAACTTTTTGCAGTCATACTCACATTTAGCATTTTGTTCATCTCTTTCAACAGCTCTGACTGTTCCTCTGCGGAATTGGCTTTCATATATTTCCTCTTGACAATTTCAATGGGCACATCTCGACTCGAAACACTGTCCTTCTATGAAAACAAATTTGAACTCAAAGCTTTGATTGAATCCACGCTTTGTAAAATACGAATAAATTAAAAAGGATTTACATAGAAAATATTTTAAATATCAAAATATGTACGTTGTAGCACTAAACAAATACCAATTTTCCAAGCTTATGAAAAAGTATTTTGAACTTACTTCAAACTTTGGTAAAATTACAGGACCTGATTGTTTTCTTCCTTGGAACTCGCTCAGAGGCATTTTGGCAATTTCCTGTTAAGAAAAATGTTCTAACGTTGTAACTTTGCTGATATCTGATAGCAAAAGATATTAGATTAGATTTAAAGTTGTTGAAGTAAATGCTATTAAAGAGTAGACCAAAAACTTTCCATCTTCTATTCTCTTGCGTTCGTTTTTTAGCTGTCCTTTTACGATGAAGTGAATGGGCCAAAGGAACACGAAAGAACAAAACAAGAAAGAGAAATTCTAGTTTTTTAAATTGACTTTAAAACCTCTACGTTAGGTCTTTGTTCAGAGGTAAAAGTTACTATTTTTTTGTTTCATTTGCTTCTCTTCCAAAGGTTTTCAAAATCAGTAGGTTGGTATTTTAATGAACGATGCACTGGAGCAACACAACTGCCTATTGGCGACTTTCCGCGATCAACCCCCAAAGGAAAATATCCGAGAACACCACTTAAATTTGAACCACTGTCGGATGACGAAGTTGAACCACTATCGGTTGACCTGAGTAGGCACCGCACTCTCCACACCACACCAACGTGACAGTTGAGATAACGGCAGATTTAACGTGCACCAGCCCCTTAGTACACGACGGTGTTGGGTTAAATTTCAACTAGCAACCCTCTGGTTGCTAGTCCGTTACTCTTCCAACCGGGCCAACAGTAGAGCCCAATCATGGTCTGGTATGATTACTGTTAATCATAAATGATTGAATTTTTTACTTGTTTAGGGGTGTTTTTCGCGGTATGGCCTGGGACATTTGCATGTTGTTCATGGTCAATTGAACGCCTACATGAACATTTTAGACAATTGGATTCTTCCTACGCTCTGGCAATTTTATGGAATGGACGAATGTTACTTCCAGTACGACAACGCTCCATGTCGTATTGCAGCTTTTGTCAAGCAGTGGTATCAAGATATGGATGTAAAACGTCTTCCCTGGCTTGCTCGGAGTCCCGACCTAAGCCCCATAGAACATTTGTGGGACGAGTTAGATGACGGAAGGTAGACGCTGAGGGAATCACGTACGAAATCTACAGCTGAGCTGTCGCCATTCTAGTAGCGGGAGAATGGCCTGAAATGTCTTCACAGGTGTGGAGGAGAGTAGAGTCCCAGCTCAGGTGTCGACGCCGTCATGCTCCTGTGTCGACGTTAGTTAAATACCTACTCTTGAAATAATTTGGCGGAAAGCAAAAGCATCAGAATTTATCTTTCATTAAACATGAGAAGACTATTTTACCATATCTCCGAATTCCTGCACGGTACTTTGCTTTGTTTCGTTTTTCACTCTCTGGTATTGTTGGAGAAGAGTTTCTTTATCCAGATCTGCCTGAAAATCACAGAACAAAGCAAGTTATTAATTTATAGTCCTTGGTTTCGTGCCTGAACTTCATTTTTGCGTTTATTATTGTTTGGTTAATCTTTAAGAAGGAATTGTATAGTGTCAATAATTTTTATTTGTGTATACATGTATATATTGTATTGTGTACTACCTATGGGCATACATTTGGCAATTTTTCTCTCGGGTTAGCCGTGAGAAAAAAATATTCAAGGAATTTAATCTTGAATTCTCGAGGATGGAAAAAGTAAATATATCAAGCCCGTTTTCGTTGAGGGAAAACCACTCATCAGTACTCATTAGGATTCTGATGATTGACCACTTAGAGCGAATTTGCTTATCCTTTACGGGGTTTACCTTTGGATTAGGGTGATTGAATTCTTCAGAAATTGAATTACGATTCAAATAGTCTTCGGATGGAAAAAGTAAATATATACTATAACCCGTTTCCGCGTTGAGGGAAAAAGCACTCGTTAGTACTCATTAGGATTCTGATGATTGACCACTTAGAACGAATTCTTCAGAAATTGAATTACGATACAAATAGTCTCACACGCAAACAGTCAGGGCATTCATTCTTTTCTGGAGAATACGATTGTGTAAAGAGAAAGAGGTCAGGAGCAGGAGGAGGTCTGGCCTAAAAGAATCCCCAGCCACCTCGCGAACTCTTGAATCGTCTCGATGAATCCGAATCCACGCTCTTCCCTGGGTTGTGCCGGACCTGCTACCGGATGCGATGCGTCAAAAAAAGCGAAACCACTCTCCTTACCGACTCGACCTCCATTCCATGTCTGCCATGCCAGAAACTTCGAAGAATTTTCGCGAGATCTTTTGCCGAGGGTGAGTCCGTCTGTCCTTTGGGGTTTGCAATCGGTTCCCCGTCTTCCCGGACCTTTATCTTGTGTTTTGAACTGTAATTTGTAAAAACTGATTTTTCTGTGTCCTGTAGGGGGCACTTAAACTGAAATGTTGATACCATTTGTCCTTCAATTTCAATGTAATAAATTTTTTTAAACAGTGTTCAGGTGCTATATTGTTTATATGGCATCAAGTTTTCAACTTTACGATCCGATGTGAGGCGTATTTTTTACTACCACACTATGCCCTGAAAAATAAGTACCAGTTCCGAGTCTTCCATCCAGTTGACACTGTAGATATCTCCGAGGTAAGTTTTTCTCTCTTCGTCCCAGTAACAGCCGAAAGAAGACTCGGTGCTGTTGGCGGCGGTGGTGGCGAAAACTGCAAAACATATCAATAAGTGTGGCATTTGCAATAGAAGGGAGGAATTTCATTCAAAGGTAGTACTGCCGACCAACCGGTCGGGTGGTTAAGGTCTTAGCCTCTACACAGAAAGGTTCCGGTTTGAATTCAGGTCAGTGCATGGATGTTTGTAAGCGTATGGTGTAGAGGCGGCTGTACCTTAAATCGGTCGTGGCCGAATGTCCTTACGCTGTGCTCGTGTGAAAGTTTCGAGAGTAGGGTGCCAGCTCAGGTGTTGCCACGTCATCGGACCGCGTTTCAAAATGACATGGTGTTGTCCTCGGATCTTTCCCTGAGAGGATTGATGCCGGACCGTCGTCAATAGCCCGTTGTGTTGCTATAGTACGACGTTAACTAAAATTGCGTTGCCTCACTTTACCTCATTCATATATTGGTAGGTATTTAATTAACGTTTAGCCACGGCGGTGGGGTTGCGTAATTTAGTGTGCAGGGAATTTAGAGGCTTTAAATATTTAAGTGGACTGAAACAATAAAACTTAACATTTATTACATTTAACAAATTAAATACGTCAACTTAAGAAAAGTCTATCATCGCGCTAACAAAGGTGGTTACGAAACTACGAAACTGAAATCTCAAGAACAGCTTGAGGTATTTAAAGAGCGAACACATGACGCAGTATGCGCACGTCAGAAGTCTCTTGAAGTGGAAGTGGTCTCTAATTTGCATAACACCACAAACGTCACGCTGGAGCAACATAACGGTCTATTGACGACGGTCCAATATCAACTCGGAGAGATACGAGGACACCACGTCATTTTGAACCACGGTCATATGACGAGGCAACATTTGAGCTGGCACCCCACTCTCCAAACTTCCACACCAACCCAACGTACGAACTTTCGACCACGATAAATTTAAGGTGCACCATCCACCTCTACACTATACGCTTACAATCATCCATGACCTGACTCGGATTCGAACCAGGAATCTTCCTATCATGAGGCTAACATTTTAACTACCAGACCGGTTGGTCGGCATCCGAATACAACGTGAGGACATTTAATGCCACGACATATTTAACATTCACTAGCCCCACGTACACGACAGCCTTTGGTTGGATCGATTTTCGCAACCGTATCCCTTGTAAATAATACATTATGTTCGTTCTGTTACTGTGTGAAAAATTTTTCCCCTTTTATCTCAGTGAAATTGAGATAGCTCTAAACCCAGGTACAGAATTATATTCAGTGTTCTGCAACACAACTCCAAGCAATTGCAATTGTTCTGCAGGCATTATTTCCGATTTTTGAAAACTGCAGTCAAATCAAAACACAATTATCGGCTCAATATGTATTACATAGTTGTAATAAAACACATCAAAATTAATTAACTTACTTTATTTAAAACTAAGGCATACTTTCAGAATTTGCTATTCTGTCGATCGCTTTTGAGAGTAAATATTGTGTCATTGACATAGAACATATGTGTTATTTATGAAGTGTTTGTGGTAATTCGGGGTGGTGTAGGGAGGTTGTTCCGTAGCTAGAGAAGAAAATAAAGTGTGTCAAGCAGCGCGCTTTGCACTGAAGAACATCAAAATTTATAATTTAAAAAAATCGGCCAAAATTTTGATAAAATTAATGAAAAATTGTTCTGCAAAGTCTTTGTTCTGCGAAGCACGCCGCAGTTTTAAGCACTTTTTGCCCCCGGTGCTCCGATGGAGCGCAAGGGCTTTTTAATTTATTGGGTATTATGGCGAAAGAAATCGCTTCCCTGAGAAGAGTTGTAAAAACGCTAATTGTGTTAATTTCCATCTTGATCACTGCAGCAATCCAGCAGCGACGGAGCATTCATTCGACCCATCCGAAAGGCGGTTTAACTGCTGGTTCACACTTTTTAATATTTTTGTGTCTGCCTGAAGTTTTTCGTATCGATTTCACTTAAGTGGGGTAAATCGATGAAAGGGCGCATGCGATAGGCAAGGAAATGAAATTGGCAGAAAAAAGCAGGAAAATAAATGTATGGTTAAACCGCGTCTTCCTTGGCTATTTCAGTGACATCGAGGAGAAATTGAACGCTTAAAAACCTAATGATGGGATTGGTCATAAAAAATCTGAAACTAATTATAGATTACTTCGCCTTTTCTCGGTCAACACTTTTTTTTAAGTGCTTACGAAGTTTTATCTTGAAGTTGTTAAGTTATTATAGTTTTTATGTGTGTGTGTTCCGATTGCATGTGGCGGATTACACCCGGAGCGAGTTCAAATCCCAATTCAACCCAAGAACGTCGTGTCCTAGGGGGCTGAAATATCCGCGTTGGTTCGGTGTGGAAGTTTGCAGAGTGGGGTGCCAGCTAGGGTAAAGACCTTGTCATTCGGCTGTGGTTCAAAATGACGCGTGTTGTCCTCGGATATTTCCATTTGATCCCGGACTGTCGTCAATAGCCCGTTGTGTTGCTCTAGTGTGAAGTTAAATAGATGAAATACCTTTGAAAGTTATAAGAATTAAAATTACCGTTAATGTTGTTCGGCAGTATGTTTTGGAACATAGATCCAGACTCGCAAGCTTCGATGTAGAGGACCATCTGAAAAAGAAAAGAACGCATTTCTCAAACAGCCCCTAAAATATCGGGTAAACATAAATGCCACGACATTTCCCTGTTTAACACTCCTTGTGGTTGCCTCTTCGAGGAATCTCATCATTAGCAAAAACTGACCACATCTTGATGGACGAGAAATCTCGTCGAAACCAAGTGAGGGGTTAGCTGTTGAAAAATTAAATGATTTAATACATAGAATTTCGAATGAAACTGGACGGAATTTGAAATAGAAGCAGTTAGCATTTATATCTAAAATAATACATAATATACATAAAATCGAAACTTAATGAATCTACTAATCTAAATTACAATTATTTGCATCGTGACATGTTTCTTTTTCTTTCTCACTATTTATGATAAAAAGCTAAATATTCAACAGTGTAGCAATGATGTTATTAATGTCCCACTCTCTCAATAGAAGGCAGTACTGTAAACATGGTATTTGTTGACCTCATCAAGAACACTATCAGAAAGAGTTAGCTAGCGAAGGTGTGTGTGTGTGCGGCTTGGGAGACGAGAGAAAGTCGGGTATTTCAGATGTTTATGAAAACATGCAAAGTCCAAAATATAACTAGGATGTAAAAAATATTTGTAGATGTCAAGGAGTATCCGTTACTGGGTCGCCAGCTTCAAGGAGTGATTCTCTAAGGCATACCTGTAACTTTAGATT
The DNA here is from genome assembly GCA_947359465.1 of Metellina segmentata. Classification (NCBI taxonomy): domain Eukaryota; kingdom Metazoa; phylum Arthropoda; class Arachnida; order Araneae; family Tetragnathidae; genus Metellina; species Metellina segmentata. The sequence continues at coordinate 127,752,205 of OX375877.1, read as the reverse complement.
CCGGATAGCCATTTTGAATCAAACCTTTTTGCCTTGACACGGAAGAAGGAAAAAGTTTCGTTTTCAATTAATAATATTTGCAAATTTTCAGAACAGTTTCAAAAAATTATATTCGATACAATTTCGTAGAAATGAAATTTCAGCATGAGATTATGATAATTTTATTTATTCATTGACATTAAATAATTTTATTCATTCATTGATATTTAATAATTTTATTTATTTAGTGATATTTAATTATTTTAATTATTTATTGGTATTTAATCATTTTATTTATTCATGACATTTCTGAAAAATTGTATTCAATACAATTCTAAGAAATAAAGTTTTAGCATAAGATTATGATAATTTTATTTATTTATTGACATTTAATCAGATTTAACTTGAAACAAAATAGGTTTGATATTTTCTTTTCTATCTTACTCTTATCTATTATACTTCAAAACACATTCAACTACATTCGTTAGATGTACGCAAATTACAAGAATATGTCTTAATATAAAGGACATTCAAATGTAGTAATGAAATAATTAAATACATCAAGTCGTTCGTTAATGGATAAAACAAAATTACTTACTTTTCCATATTTTTTATTATCAAACATATAGTGAATAGTTTCGTTTAGATGTTGTGCTGTAAGAAACTGAAATAAAAAGGAATTAGGTTGTGAAAGTTTTACCAACTTTATAGTTTTGATTGAAACAAAATTTAATAAGCCCAACAGAGGCGAATGATTTTGCTAGTTTATTATATTTATGACTTCGTATGGCATATGGTACGTAAAAATTGAATTCAAATACTTACTGAAGAAAAATTAATGTCATTATTGCATGTTAAAACTAACGTATTTATTAAAAACTTTATCATTCAAAGTCATACGTAAAATAAGTGAGGTATTAATCCTTTATTTACTGAATTTCTTAAAACATTTTTTAAATGTTTGTTAACTTTTTTAAATACTTGATTTAGGTGCAAGTAAGGACCACATTGCTCACAGAGCTTTCGATACTCGAACAAGTAAGTCAAGGCTTCAGAGATCATCAACGCTGCAATTTGACAGAGACGTCAGAGGGGCCATCCATCTTGACCACTCCTCTCTGGACATTACTCGAACCACTTTTTCCTTCCAAGCCCCCTATGTATACTAAAATCAATTCTAACCTACTGGAACCATGTTCAAAGAGAGAACCAACCCAAGTATTATTACAAAAAGGCGAAGACACTGTTCGCTCACTTTCCAGAGAAAACAGCGCAATAATCTACACAGATGGTTCCTCTTATGTTGACTGTAATAGAGGCGACGCAGGCATCTCCATCACTTACCCCTCAGGAAATAACGTCAAACTCAAAATATCCACTGACCAAATTGCTTCAAACTTCACTAGCGAATTAATCGCTATTAAAGAGGCTCTTACCCACTGTCGCTCTCATTCTCTAAACGACTCAATTAAAGAAATTGTAATCTTCTCAGACTCAAAATCAGCACTCGAAGCACCAATAACGCAAGAAATTAATACTCTTCTCCTTTTACTAAATATACCTTGCACTCTCCAGTGGATCCCAGCTCATGTTGGAATTGAAGGGAACGAATGTGCAGATGCCCTTGCAAAGGAAGCACGCGACAAAGATCAACCTCGAGTAGTCACCTGTCAGATGCGAATGCCGTCGCCAGGCGAAGGATCTACAACCAGCATTTTAGCAAGGCAACGATCCCCGATCTAAACTGCCCAAGAAACCTCTCCTCTACAATAGCTAGGCTACGTACTGGACATTTCAAAGGCATGAAGATTTCACGAACTAATATAAAATCCTACCCCATCTACAGGTACTGTCCCCAATCGCAACTAACTCCAGATCATGTTTTCGACTGCCAGGTCATTATCGGTTCCCTCTTTCAACTTGGAGCACCCCCAATCGAAATCCTCCATAGCCATCGAGCTCCAGAACTTGCAAATCTTGTCACCAAGGCTTTTGGAGGACTTTAAACTTTTGCACTAGTACTGTATGCATAGACACGACAACAACAACAACAACAGGTGCAAGTAAACACGCTGTTGGACAAATTTCGTTATAAGTCTTCACCAAGGTCATTAATTACATGGAAAATAGTTTGTGACTTTGAATACGGAAGCACTATTTTTGTAATAATAATGTTATATTTGATAATATTTGAAATTTTAATGGTAATTTGAAAGATACAAAAAGTAAAACATTAATTTTATCAAATAATTCTGTGCATAAATTAAAATAATATAAAATAGGGGGGAAAATAGTCAGCATTTATTTATTTATTACATTATCCTTATTCAGAAAGCCGATCAAAAGCTATTGCTACTATTTCTTACGGTATTCAAAAAAAATATATCATTTACATACAGGGATGTGTTACATTCTGAACACTTTGAATGCGGTCTTGACTCAAATTTCCTAGAAGCACACATTGCAGATCTTACTCGTGATGTGACACTTGTTGGTCAGTGGCACTCAGTGTTCTGGAAACGAATGTCTTTAGGCCCAGATGCAGGTTTCCTTCTTTTTGAAGAACGAATTTCATAGATGTGGACTTCAACGTCCCAATGGGCCTCAAAGCGTTAAAATAATGTTGGCTCTACACCAACGGCGACAGCAACAGAGACAGGCGACATTTTGTTGCGTGTCTCTGTTGCTGTTAAAAAAGCCTTCACCCTGCAAGCGACAGCAATTTATTTGCGCATGCGCATAGTCTTCTTTTTCGAAAGCAGAACATTTATTTCTGCTTCTGCAAGATGGCTGACAGATTGCGTCCGCGTTTAATAAAACTCCTTTTACAGCTAAGATGATTGCTTTTAAGGCTTCTGGCTGATGGTGAAAGATAGCAGTGGGTGAAAAACATCAAACGAAATCAGATTAGGCTTTATTCTGATTGGCTGTCAGTATGACGACAGTCAAAAGTTACACTTCCTCCAAGACTTGAATGCGCAGCGACAGAGACAGACTGGGAGAAACGAAATTTGTTTGTAATATGCATGCGTAATAACGAAGAGACATGTTTTTTGTCTTTGTCGCCGTTGGTGCGAAATCACCATTAATGCAGTACCATGAGAAAACTGACGGAACTTTTAGTTCCGCCAGTAAATAAAGGGTTAAAATAAGGTAATGCCAGAAGAAAGATGTTTACAGTGCGTTTTTGCAACTTACAGATTCTGGGAAACATAACATCCCTGGTGCGCCGTGGTCCGTAAAATAGACAAAGACATGGTCCTTTGATCCGCTGTAAGAGGTAAGTTTCACTTTAATAGAGCATGTTACTTCCAGATCAATTTGAAGCTTTAAATTTATTTTATAGTCAGTTGATTGGGTTTACTTGATATTGAGTTGAAAAGTTCGACCAGTTTTGGTTTTATGAGTTCGACCTGTTTTTGGTTTTTTCGACCAGCTCTACGTGGCTAGATTTGCATCGCAAAACCCAAGTGTCATTGGCATTACACATGTCAAGTTTGGTTTGGTTTGAAGGAAAAAATTTCAGAGAGTACATGGGTTTGTTATTGGGTTGTGTTTCTCAAATTGTGTTCAGCAGTGAAACTGACAGAAAATAAGAAGCATTTTCGATCTAATTATGTTTTTTTTTTCCGCAAAGAAAATAAAACTTCACAGACGCAAAAGGAGATAGGTGTTGTGTAAGGTGAAGGTGCCGTTGACGATTCCGCGTGACGTAAGTGGTTCAGTTTCGTCACCTGGTTCCGTTCCTGAGCCAGAGATACCTGAAGTCCTATGAGCGCGGGATGATGAAATTTCCGGAGCGATAGAGAAACTGTATCGAACAGAACGTACTACATTGATTCAATGCAATTTTAAGTCATTAAAATACTTTTTCTTTAATTATTGTCGAAAAAAACGGGACGCTTTTGAATTAACCCAATTATAAAATCAAAACTGTTCATCAGTGATCGAGATATTTGTTCTTAAATACTTTGATGTATTAATACTTTATCTCTTCACATTTTTAAACCCTTTATTACTTTTAATATACCTAACCCCTACATACGATTACAATAATGGACAGGACAGCAAGATGTGATGGTATAAAAGAAAGAATACATGCTTTAATGGAGGATGGTTCCCCCACTTGCTGCAATTACACTAGCAACCCTTTTGGGCATACTTTCAACAAGGTTTTGATACACAGCTATGGGTATTGGTATCCATTCCTGCTGCAAGAATGTCGCCAAATCTGTTGGGCTTAGATCGTGACTCTAAGCAGGCCAGGGAAGACGTTTTACATCCATATCTTGATACCACTGCTGACAAAAGCTGCAACATGACATGGAGTGTTATCGTACTGGAAGTAACATTCGTCCATTCCATAAAATTGCCAGAGCGTAGGAAGAACCTGATTGTCCAAAATGTTCATGTAGACGTGGGCGTTCAATTGACTCTGAACAACATGCAAAGGTCTCAGGCCATACCACGATAAACACCCCCAAACAAGGAGTCGGATTTTATGCAAATCCGCTGGCGTCCGGTCCATTATTGTTGGGTAGTATACATACACTCTCAAATTGTCCTAAATGAACGGAGAGGCTCACTTGGTTTCGCTTTGGATTCCCATGACTTCTTTGTTTTTGAGGGGTGGTGGAAGAGTAACGGACTAACAACCTGAGGGTTGCGAGTTTGAATCCTACCAAAGACCGTCATGTACTAAAGGGAACTGATGCACGTTAAATCTGCTGTGTTCTCAAATATTTACAAGTTAGCTTGGTGTGGATGTTTGGAGGGGGGGGGGTACTAGCTCAGGTGTTGTCCTCGAATCTTTCCCTTGAGGACTGATCCCTGACCATTACCAATATCCCATTTAGTTGTCCCAGTGTGACGTTAAATACATACATGTAACCTTTTTGAGACTCCTTTGATGGTTTAAAGGACTTTTTAAAGACGAGGGGTTTTGTGGCCTTGGTCTAACATGTGCGAGACCATGAGGATTTTGAAACAAAATCTCATAATTGAAAGTGATAGAATAAGTCTCTTTGAGAAAATAATCTTTTTTCGAAATTGTGTTCTAAAGCAAAAGTTTCAACTATCTAGAAAAAAACTCTGTTTTTCTGGCTCAAAAAATTTTTAAAAGGGAGTTATTTTTTGTTTGTATAAAAATAAACTATAAAACAGCGTAAAATCAAAATAAAATCTACAACAAATGTCAAAACTGAAATTAGACCTTTGCTTTTAGGGCAACCAACACAAAATAAATACTGAAATATATACATCAAATTTCTTCTAAAATTCTTTGTAAGTATATATCTCTGTGAATACAAATTATATCAGCATGTTGATAGTTCAAGTTACAAATAGATTTACGCTGTTTTTCTCACCTCTTAAGTACCTTTCCGCTCCCGATTCCTTTCAAAGCATTTCTATCGCCTCTTAAGATGGACAAGAAGTTTTTAGATGTCACCGCCTGGAAGATTTCGTTTATAGAAATAAAAATGAAATTTATTTCACTTAATGCGAATAGTGGTTTAAATAAACGATCAAATTTAAAGAGCAACAAAACAAAAAGAAGGCCCCAAAATCAATATCTTGTGGTGCCGCCCCGCACAGTGATGAGAGCATGTACACGTTGTGGCATCGATTCATACAGATTATGAATGTCAAACTGAGGAATGGCATTCCAGATGACCTCTATCTTATGCCAAAATTCAATGGAAGAAGCGGAACATGTCGTGCACTGAAGAAGACTTGTACATTCCGAGAAACATGTGGATGCGCATTGTCTTGCTGAAACACAGATCCGCGAATGCATTGCAGGAGGGGTAAGACCTCGGGCTCCGCAACTTCCCTGATGTAGCGCATACTGTTCAAGGTCCCCCTGTCTGACTTACTACCAAGGCGCTTGGTATGCTGCATTAGGAATAATAACTGTCATACGCCATACTGAATGACACCTTTTTTTTTTTTAATTTTAATAAAGTTTGCACATTTCGGTCTCAAATGTTAATCATTTACTCATTCATAAGCACTTTAACCAACCTTGTAAATTTCATTGCATTCTGACAATTCATTTTCGGTACAACTTTTTTTGTCTTTTAGTGCATATACTCTCATTACCATAAAAAATTTTCGCACCAAGAAAAAGTCGTCGAAATGAAACGAAATTTTACACATGTAAGTACTACTTTGATATAAGTGATTAGAAAATCAAAGAAAAAGGATCATTTATTGCAGAAAAAAGTACAAATGAACGGATGTTTTAGTGTTCTGTTGGACCCCCTCTAGCGCGAATGCACGATGCGATACGAGCTAGCATTGAGGCATACAAGTTACGTATGATGTCCTGAGACATCTCGTTCCACAGTTGCTGTAAACGCGCCTCTAGTTCGACCAAACTCGTAGCGTGTCCAACGTGCCGTCAAAAATGATCCCAGTTATTCTCGATGGGTGACAAATCTGGGTATCGAGCAGGCCAAGGAAGGGTGGTAATGTGGTGGAGGCAGTCTTGTGACATCCTTGCTATGTGCGGCCGAGCATTGTCTTGTTGAAAAATGGCTCCTGGGAGCCCTGCCATGAGTGGCATCACATGTGGCTGAAGGATATCATGGACGGACCGCTGGGCTGTCATTGTGCCATGGATTAGGGGTGACCGTGTATCGTAAGCAATGGCACCCCATACCATCACACCAGCTGTGGGAGCGGTGTATCTCTGTAAAGCGAAGGCAGGATTGAGGAGTTCACCACAGGGCCTCCACACACGAACACGATTGTCATCACTGCTCAAATTGAATCTAGATTCGTCGCTGAAAACGACCTGGTTCCATTCCGTTGCAGTCGAATCCCGTCGTGCGCGACACCACTCCAAACGGAGGCGTCGGTGGGTGGGTGTCATTGGCAGCACACGAAATGGGCGCCGCGATACCAGATGTCCTTCAGCCAGGCGCCTTGCGATGGTTCGGGAAGACACAGGGGACCGTAGTGAAGGTGCTGCCTGTGTCTGGATAGCGGCCAATGAGGCAGTTGGCTCTACGCGTGCGTTTCGTATGATATGACGGTCTTCTCCACGAGAAAGTCTGTCGAGGGCGACCTGAGCCTTGTTGCCGTGTAAATGACGTCTCTTCTGTCCACTGGTCCCACACCTTCTCACCGTAAAATTAAAACGGCCTACTTGACGAGCTACTCGCCGAGCTTACCACCCAGCTTCCATCATCCCGATGATTCTTCCCCTCTCCAACTCTGACAGCTGCTCATATTGTCTTCGATGGCGGCGTAACGGCATGTCTACCTCAGCGTTTCCTTTGCAAAAGATTAAGTACACTCAAACAAGCTCTGCTTACCTGTTTTATACTTCAAGGAGAACGAAGTTCAACGCCCTGTAGTGGCATTACGCAATGTGCAATCACGCTGCATTTGCATATCTGGCCGACATGTACATTCATGCCAAGTTTCGTTACGATCCCACAATCATTTTTTGGTGCGCAAATTTGTATGGCAGTGAGTGTATATACCAGAAAGTTTCTGTTGAAACTAGATATTAGAAATGTTTAAACAAGTAATAATAACCTGATGTGGTATAGAGCAGGCCTCGAAATAGATTTTTTAATACAGGTGCACCAGTTTTTAAATTAGGTGCACAGGTTATATTTTAGGTGCACATTTAAAAAAAACGTAATATAAGAGCATTCATGTAATTTAAACCACTTTATTAGTTGGGTATGTTTAGATAGGTTAGTAGTAAATAGTAAATAAACATATTTAAACATCTCCCTTCTCCGGCGCACGGCTATCTCGACAGTCGCTTCGACAGAGCTAGCTGGAAAATGTTTCGATCATCGGAAAGTTCTGAAGGCAGGGCAGAAGTAAACCTTCATACTTTATAAACCCGTTACGGCCCAGCGATTTTGTTTTTGCATAGTGTTTATTTAGGAATTTTAATTACGTTCCTTTAGAGCGAGAGAGGTCGATACTAATAGTTTGTTAAAGCATCAAAATAACATGAAACGTTCCCTCCACTAGGTGCACGGAATGCACCTAGCTGGAAAAAATTAGGTGCACAATTTTATTTTCACGTGCACAGTGCACCTGTGCACCCTAGAGTGCCTATATAATAAGAGTGGCGACATACGGGAAACACTTTCTGATTGGCTTAGAGACCTTTTCTACCGCCCGAAGCGGTCTTTTCCCAGCTCCCGTAGACTTAACATGGGAACTTTTTGTGTGTTCGAGAAAAACGTGTGTATATTAAATTTAAAAGAAAATATAGCTTATTCGTGTTCCATTTCGTGTTCTAGAATGTCTATTTATAATTATTTTAGTGTTTTGTCAGTGTAAATTTGAAGACTTTTTAAGTAAATAGCTTTTTTTTGAACAACATGCTGTTTCCCGCTACTTTGGCGATGTAAGCATCGCGCCAAAGGCAGTTAGCAAGTTTTAAACTTTTGATAATGCGTTGTTTTTTTAGCTATTTCCTTATTAAAGGTTTACAATAACCTATGTCGAATTGAATCATCAGAAAAGCAGAGAGTAAATTGTAGCAATGCTTTATATAAAAAGAATAAAAGAAATGTTTACATAAAAGTGTTATTTTTGATGTAAACTTTCATCTTTATTTTGCTGCTAGATCTCGGAACAAAACCACCACATCAACATTTATCTGTGAATTTGGATATAAATGCGTACAAATTATGTTAACTATTTTTAATCTTGAGATTATTCTTGTATGTTTAGGCCAATATTTGCTCATAATTTAGTTTAAATCTGTTAATACTATTTTTCATATGAAAATGTGGTAGATTTTTTAACAAATGTGTACTGATGGTGTTGATTATTTTTGAAATTACATGTCTTTTGACTTGCATAAATGGATAAAACTTAAAATTAAATTTAAGTGGGTTAAAATTTTATGTTATGTATTAAAAAGGTCAAATAAAAATGTTCAGTATCTTTTCTGGTTCGGTTAATGTAAGGGAAGGATTAATCACACTAAAAAAAAACTACATGTGTTGAACAGTTGGTTGAAAGAAAGTTTTATTTTAAGGAACTGTCCATTAATGGTAGGACATTTCAAATCTATTTTTTATTTAATGTTATAAAATTAATGCGTAAACTTCTATTACACAGCATGGAAAGAATTTAAAGAAAAAACTTGTGCCTGAGAGAGACAACACATCAGATCTTATTTTATTTAACACTGAAGTTATAAGCTTAACTTTATTCATTTTCTTGTTAATATTCACGAAAACAAGTTCAATAAGTCGTGAGCATAAAAATTACGGGACATAAATACTATCGCCAAAAGAAAGAGAGAGGAGGAAATGTGGGAAACCGATGGAAGAAACATATTCGCCCAGCAACCGATTCTGGTAGAAAAATGGCTGCCGCGCATGTGCATTGGGCCAAATTTGGTCCCTTGTCGCCACTCTTACTATATAGGCACTCTAGTGCACCCGGGTATTTCGAGCCCTGGTATAGAGGTTGACTATAGATTTTCAAGTTATTTTTCGTTTACATTAGCTTAGCAAGGAAATTATAATTATCGTCATACTAATTATCAAATCTCGTAACTCCTAATTGTTAACTGTGGAGTAACGAGTTTTGCTAATTAGCGTGACATTTTATCAATATTTGAAAAAGAATCTCTCTCTACATCGTTAGACTAAAAATTCTTTTAAAAGACTAATAAACTGAAAATTAATCATTTGGAATGCCACTGTTTATTGTGAAGAAATACTTGCCTTTCCTGTATAATCCTTGGGAACTCCTCTGTAAACGTCTGATCCGTGGGGACTGTTTATTATTACACCTGGAGTAGGATTTCTATAAATAATTGAGTAAAACTTTTAACTGTCATCCAATGAAAAAAAAGCACTTGTAAATGTTCAATTCAAACAAAATTCACCATGGTATTCATAATATCTGTGTTGAACGATGTACCAAATCCACGATCTCAGGAAATCGTGAACATTCAAGAGGTTTAGAAACATTTAGATCCGTTGAAAGTATATTTTGTTGAAAAATTGAAACGAACTTCTCACTAAAAGTACATTTTCGACGATCATTATAAAAGTTGAATAGTATTTTCTAATTTTCTAATCCATCTAATCCAGCGTTTTACTTAATTTTATTTTCTGTAAAATCTAATAAAAGAACATGCAATCTGAAGTAAAAATGTATTCTCTAGATTTCTTTGCAGGTTTCAAAGTTCAATAAAACGTGGTATACTATAAACTTAGGCACAAAATCAACAAAGAATTTCATTTTTTTCTTTTTGAAACTTGAAGAGTTTTGTGTGTGTGTGTGTGTTATTTAATTCATACTTGTAGATTTCACATTATGCAGTTAGACACGAGATGAACAGCTTAATTTAGAAAGCATATTGTGGCGCCATCTATCAGCATTAAAGAAACTGTATTAGTTCACAACAAAAATAGTATTACACAATTGTTCCCAGCAACAACAAATATACAAATGTGCGTAAACAATGATCAAAGAAGAGTACAAACTGCTTTCTCTTTGTACAGTTAAAAACAACGATATGATTTGCTTTTCATTGTTAGACACAAATATATTTTTTAATTGAATACAATCTATAATCTGCCTCTTACGGCTTTAAAAAATAATGTTTTGATATCATAAATGCATACTGAGAATTATGAGCAATGTCATCCACCATTAGAACAATGATTCTGTCATCTGGTATTCCATGGTTCTTCAGAACGTGATAAGCATGACATACATCAGCCTACAAAAGTTAATGAAAATACAACATTTTTATTTTAATAAATACAAGAATTACATATTTGCGTATGTAATTCTTCGAACATTAAAATATAACATGAATAAATATAAGAATAACATACGAATTCTTATATTTGTATTTATAGAAATATAACGCGCGCGAGTGTGATACAAAGCAAAAAAAGTTATATTATATTAAAAAATACATACCGATACACATATACACACATACATACATATATACATACATACATATATACATACATATATACATACATACATATATACATACATACATATATACATACATACATATATACATACATATATACTCTTCAGTTTATTTGCAAATAAATTTTAAAAGGTTGCGTGCACCAAAAGTAGTTGTCACAGTTAAATTAGCGTAAATATTCAAATCTTCATATCATTTTTTATTTCTATGTCCCTTTCTGCCCAACGAAAATACATCTTCCTTAGGTGTGTCACTAGGGCATCTCGTACCCCAGGAAACCAAGTGATCTATTCTTTTTCCATGGGTTTTCTGCCTCTAGTAAACAAGGATGCCAAAGAGATCTTTCTCTTTGTTCTCTCCATCCTTTCTTTTCATATTTACTTCCCTATTCCCCAACTCACCACAGGATTTCGCTTGATCGAGGGATGACTTCTTCCCCAAGTGGCCCAGCAGAGAAACGTCCGGGAAAGGAGAGCACGCGTGAGATTTACAAATTACATTCTATTTTGCTACAGCAATAGATTTGATAGAATATCCAAAGAGGGGGTGAAATTTAGTGTGCAATACAGTTTTATAATTAAAATTGAAGCTTCCATAATAAATCAGTTCAATGAACATTTCAAACATGCAAATTGGGTATATACATAAATAAAATCAAGAGAACACAGACCAAACAAAAGTATACATTGAAGATGAATACATTTCAGAAAAACAATTTAGATGTATGCACAAATTATAAAAGTTGAATAAAACAGGAAAAAAACACATTTCAGATGAGTAATTTAAATCTGCACGCAAGTTATAAGATGGATACTTAGTCCAGACATCGTCGGTGGATAAACGAAAGTACACGAAATAAAATAATACAATTAGGATGAGATGGAGGATATTAAAGTGAGGAAGAGAATAAGAAGAAGTTGACTAAAAATAGGATTCCACCGAGGAAAGGTCACGAGTTCAGTAGCATACCTACCTATCAAATACGTCCGCTGCCATCTCAATATATTTCTTAACAAGGTCTGGAGATTACATAAGTACTTGATATTGTTTGTTTTGTGTTTGGCGCAGCTTGGTCAAAAATGGGCCCTTCCAACATAAAGCCCAAAACCAGCCGTCAATTTTGGCGCCTTGGTACGATTAGTAAATATTGAATGGTAATGGTAATTTTAATTAACGTTGTACTATTGCAACACAACGTGCTGTTGACGGTTCAGTCCTCTAAAGAAAAGATCCGTGGACAACACCACGTCATTTTTAACCAGTCAGATAACGAAGCAACACCTGAGCTGGCACCCCACTCTCAAAACTTTCCACATCAACCCAACGTGGACTTTCTTCCACGACAGATTTGAGGTGCACCAGTCGCCTCAACACGATGCGCTTACAAACATCCATGCACTGACCTAACAGTAACGTGGCTAACAGTAACGTCAAATGGGCACTTGTTTTTTACTGCGTATGCGTTTGGACTTGGAAAAATTTTGGATGGATTTAGGAAGGTCAGTGTTATGGACTTAGAAAATTTCCAACAGTGAAGTGGGAGTGGGTCTTTCTTCTGTAGGAATTAAATAATTTTTTTGACAGCGTAATTCAAATACATATTATTTTTTTAGGATAATTTTACTAGGACCTCTCAAAATGAGCTCGTGCAGAGGGAGGCACTTGATACCCATGGGAATTATTTTCATTTCTACTAAAAGTAATTGGATATTAAGATCTTAAGCCAACACAACGCTTTTTTATTGCTATATATATATATATAATTGGATATTAAGATCTTAAGCCAACGCAACGCTTTTTTATTGCTATATATATATATATATATATATATATATATATATATATATATATATATATAGCAATAAAAAAGCGTTGTGTTGGCTTAAGATCTTAATATCCAATTACTTTTAGTAGCATATCATACGATTAAACACCAACAAAATCAACTATTCATTTTCTTATGCCAAATTTCTTAAGTCATTTTTGTATTTACGAAGTGTTTGTAGGAAGAGGACTTGTATTTTTACTTGCTTTCTGTGATGTATGTTATTATTGTGATGTTGTTATTATGTAATCTATCAATAGATGGCGCCATAAGTAAACCGTTGAGTTTTTGAAAACAGAAAGCAAGCTCTCGCGCTAATTGACCGTTACGGTTAGCTCCGCTTCCGGTTGCAGAATCAATGTACGTATTTCAAATTCGCTACCCGGATTCGAATCAGGATCCTTTCGATCTAGAGGACTTAAACACCTTTACCAACAGACCGGTGGGTCGGCTGTGTAAATATTGGTAAAGACGGTTATCTCTGGGCATGCATTTTATTTAACGTCTCGCTGAAAAAAACAGAGTGAGCTATTGGCGACGGTGGCGCTTACGACAGGAAGCAAATGAACAATTTTCAAGCTTTCATATTTCCAAGCATAGCAGTGCCGCGGTGATACGGTTGGAAGAGGTTAGCATCGGGTTAGCAACCGGATGGTTGCGAGTTCGAATCCAGCCAAAGACGGTCGTACACAAAGGGAATGGGTGCATTAAATCCATCATGACCACAACTCACATTGGCGTGGTGTGGAAGTTTGAAGAGTGGGGTGCTGGCTGAGGTGTTCCATCGTCACATGACCGTTTCAAAATTTCGTGGTGTTGTACTCGGATCTCTCCCTGAGGGGATTAATCCCGGACCATCACTAATAGCCCGTCGTGTTGCTCTAGTGGGATCTTAATTAAAATGCCTACCTAACAAAGCATTAATCGGATTAATCTAATACTTGTGAAAAATAAATGTTATTTTATTTTTAAACATATTCTGTGTACTCAAGATGTGGTTTTTTGTAAACATTAATAAAATTAAGCTGTCATTTTAATTAACGTCGTATTGGGGCAACACAACGGGCTATTGACGACGGTCCGGGATCAATCCCTAAGGGAGATACCCGAGGAAAACACAACGTCATTTTGAACCAAGGTCCGATGACGAGGCAACACCTTAGCTGGCACCCCACTCTCCAAACTTACATACCAACACAACGTGAAATAAAGGTAAGGAATTTCCAGGGAGGCAAAGGTCCCCAGATTCTCCTCTGTAGTCACGAAACTTCGTTATCGATATCAGAGCAGGAAGCAACTTCTCTTGTCCAACTATAGTATTTTTTTATCCATACCTGCAACTCGATTTAACACATTACTGTGTCAGGTGAATGACAAATTATCTCACCGAATAATCTGCAAAGATAAGTCACACGTGTGAGAAACTGATAGTATCTGAAACAAGAAATCCACAAAAATGCACTTGCAAAAGATGCGCCTAGAATTTTCTGTTATCAAACTCCGATATCATGTCAACATTTCTTTAGTGAGATATGATGACACGCATAGTTTAGATAAAATGTGACGAAGTAATATGCTTTCACTTTTGCACGGGATAATTATAGAAAGGTTAAATATGCATGCGACGAATTTTTTATTTTTTGATGACAACGCATGACAGATTAACGGTAGGTAGTGGACGTAACGTCGCACAGGTGACGTGTCGAGATTCTCGATGGGAAAGATCCGAGGACAACCCCTCGTAATTTAGAACCACGGTTAGAGGACGGAGTCAATACCTGAGCAGGTACCCCTATCTCCAAACTTCCATACTACGCCAACGTGTGGACATTTGAAGAGAAGACAGATTTAACGACGATCTTTGGTCGTATTCTAATTGCTATAATTCGTTCATCAAGATCTTGTTAACATTCCTCGTTGATGGGATGGCTCGTCGAGATGACTGTCAGGAACGGTTAATATATGACAACTCTCATTTTTCAATCGCTTTTCGTAGCTTCATTCTAAATGGAAAAGTTGAGTATTCTTCAGGAAGATGTGGCGTTTTGGGCCCCACAAGCAGTGTACAATGGAGTTAGACGAAGCAGATTATCTTTTGAAGTTATTTATTTCACTTAAAAGGTTTTCAATAACAATTGGGAAAATATGTACACTGAACAATCGATGAACTAATGTTCATGAAGAAACCACAAGTTTCTCTTCACAGTCAGTTTTTTACCGGTGTTTAACTTCACTGTATAGCTGTCTCGAGATCTCATGAATAGATATTATACAATATATGGTAATGGTAATTTTAGTTAACGTCGTACTAGAGCAACACAACGGGTTATTGACGACGGTCCGGGATCAGTCAATAAAGGGAAAGATCTGAGGGCAACACCTCGTAATTTTGAACCACGGTCAGATGACGTAGCAACACCTCAGCTAGAACCCCACTCTCCAAACTTCCAAGCCAACCCAACGTGAGGACTTTCGGCCACGACAAATTTAAGGTGCACCAGCCGACTCTACACCGTACGCTTACAAACATCCATGCCCGGACCCGGATTCGAACCAGGAACCTTCCGATCTAGAGGCTAACACATTAACCACTATCGGCTTTACGATTTATTAGGAATTTACTAGTAGGCTAGTTATCTGCAGTAAACATTCTTAAATACACGACTATTTTATCTGCACATTTCATCCATCCAAGTGAAATAAAAGTCAAAAATCTAAAATCGAACATCTTTTGTCCACTTTCAACTGTATTCCTTCTGGTGTTAATTCTTATTTCCAACAAAGTGCATGGTAAGATAGTAGGTAAGTATTGTGGCGTTTTGGGGCAAAACCATGGATTTGGACTAAACGGATTACCTTTTGCAGTTATTTTTTCATTTCACTTAAAAGGTTTTGATAATAATTGAAAAAAAAAAAACTTTTTACATAATATTTATGCTGGACAATCGATGAACTAGTGTTCTTGAAGAAACCACAAGTTTCTTTTTCAGTTTGTTGTTTGGTTTAGCGTTGTTAGACTTCACAGTATCGTTGTCTACACGAGAGCTCCTTTCCTCGTTAATCCGCTCAAAGATCCTCCGCTCTCGTCTCCCTTTTTTCGGGGGAATCTGTCTCCTTCTTGGAATGTTGATCGGGTGTTTTCCAATCACACCTGCAACACTCGTAAAGATGGCACCTGGTTGGGACCCGCAAGTGGTGGGAGTTGACAGGTTCAAGAAGTCGGATTAAAAAGCCGACTCTTGCTACTCTCCGACAGATTCACTGCCTTTCTTTTTTTTTCGGGGGAGGGGGTCGTTTCCTCCCCTCTCGTGGCAGGCACACGATAATCTGCGTGTTGTAAACGGCTTTTTTTCCCAGACGTCACAAAGAAAAATTAAGATGAGGCATTTTATATAATTATCTTATAGCAATTCTTTGCCGACCAACCGGTAGAGTTGTTAAGGTGTTGACCTCTAGATCGGAAGGTTCCTGGTTCGAATCCGGGTCCGGGCATGGATGTTTATTAGCGTATGGTGTAGAGGCGGCTGGCACACCTTAAATCTGTCGTGGTCGAAAGTCCTCACGTTGGGTTGGTGTGGAAGTTTGGAAAGTGGCGTGCCACCTCAGGTGTTGCTTCGTCATCTGACCGTGGATAAAAATTACGAGGTGTATTCCTCGAATCTTTCCCTTGAGGGACTAATGCCGGACCGTCGTCAATACCCGTCGTGTTGCTCTAGTACGACGTTAACTAAAATTACCATTACAGCAATTCTTTAGAGCATTTTAAAGGCATTTATTTTAGTCATAATAAACATAAGATGAAATGGAATTTAAAATAAATAAGGTCCTATTTTAAGGCAATTTAGTTTGTTTTTTTTGGAACATTTCAATTCAGTTAATTAAGGAAAAAGATGGATGGTTCAACTAATATTTTCGAACTAGTTCTTTAAAAAAAATTATAATCTAAAATTTATATCACTAAAGAGCCAAGGTAGCCCAGTTGGAAGAGTAATGAACCGGAAACCGGAGGGTTGCATGTTCGAATTCAACTAAAGACCGTTGGGTATAAAGGGGGCTGGTGCAGGTTAAATCTGCTTTTACCTCAAATATTTTCACAGTGCAGGTGTGGAAGTTTGGAATTGGGGTGCCAGTAGAGGTAATGATGTGGTAATCTGTCATTATTCTCGGATCCCCAGGAACAGAATAATATTCATTGCTCTGTAACACAACTCCAAGCTATTGTAATTGTTCTGCAGTCATTTTGTCCGAGTTTTCAAAACTGCAGTCGAATCAAACACAGACGTAAAACGTAATCATCGGCTCAATATGTATTACATACACTGCTGTATGTAAAAAATGCAACACCATGAAGGAATCATCCGAATGAAATGAAATTTGCAGCAAATGTCAATTATAGGATTTCATGCAAAGTAGTAAAGTTTTTGAGCCACCACGCATGGGCCCTCTGAACTGATGCTAAAAGCGTATAAATAGAGGGCTGTAGCGTGACGTTGAAAATAGTGCATGGTTATTTTTTACTGGCGAACGTTTAGTGAGACCTAAATAGGCCTCCGCGACGAAATAGGGTGAAATTTCAACAACTTACGGAGTTTGAACGGGGGAGAATCATCGGCCTTCGCGAAGGAGGATTTTGCTATAGCGCAATAGCAGCTCGTGTGCAGCGGAACAGTTCCACAGTGATGCGAGTTCGGAAGCAGTGGATCGACGAGCACCGGACAACTCGAAAAACTGGGAGTGGACGGTGGAAGGTGACGTCAGCTCGCGATGATAGATACCTGGTCCACATGGCGGTGAATGACCGTATAGCTTCCTCCAGGCAGTTGGCAGCCCTTTGGTCTACTGTTACAGGTGTACTAATGTCGGCTTCGTCAATTCGCCGACGTCTTCTGCACCATGGCCTGCGTGCAAGATACAGGATCCCCCTCACGCCAAACCATCGACAGCTGCGTCTGCAATGGGCTCATGAGCACAGAGCCTGGCGGACTGATTGGCAACAAGTTGTCTTTTCTGACGAATCCCGCTTTAATTTGTGGACACATGATGGCCGCATTCGTGTTAGACTCTATGCTGGTGAACGCTGCCTTCCAGGATGCGTTATCAAACGTCATAGTGGCCGAACACCCGGAGTTATGGTCTGGGGCGATTTCGTAACATGGACAATCTCAGCTGCTACGAATTGAGGGTAATCTGAATAGCAACAGGTACGTCCGTGAAGTGCTAGAGCCCGAAGTCGGCCCCTTCCTTCTATGCATCCCCGGGGCTATCTTTGAACAGGATAATGCACGCCCACATGTTACAAGGAATGTCCGAGACTTCTTTTCAGCCCAACAAATGCAACTTCTTCCTAGGCTTGCTTATTCGCCGGATATGTCGCTTATTGAGCAAGTGTGGGATTTGGTTGGTCGGCGTCTCACTCGTGATCCGCGTCCTACAGCTTCAAAAGACGAACTTTGGGTGCGCATACAAATAATATGGAATTCTGTTCCACAAGCAGGCATTCAACATCTGTTTCACTCCATGCCACGTCGTATAGCAGCACTTATTGCAGTGCGTGGTTGCTACACCAAATACTAATTTCGGACACTTAATATTGCTTTTTTTTTTTGCTTTGAAAATGTATTCATTTATTTGTACTAATACAAGACGTTTGTGTATTAAATTTCATTTCATTCTGATGACTCCTTCATGGTGTTGCATTTTTTACAAACAGCAGTATATTTATAATAAAACTCACATGGCATCAAAATTAACAAACTTACTTTACTTAAAACCAAGGCCTACTTTCAGAATTTGCAATTCTGTCGATCACTTTTGAAGTTACATTTTTTTTTTTCATTGATATGGAATATGTGTTATTTATAAAATGTTTGTGGTAATTTCAGGCGGTGTAGGGAGGTTGTTCTGTTGCTAGAGAAGAAAAAAAGATGTGGCAAGGATGGCGCTTTGCACTGCAGAACATCGTAACTTATGATTAAAGAAACATATCGGCCCAAATTTCGATAAAATAATGGAAAAATTGTTCTGCAAAGACCTGTTTGTTCTGCGATGTATGCAACAGTTGCGAATGTTTGATGATGATGAGATGAAGATCCGGTCAGTTTTCTTCTAATGACGAGTTAGGTATTATAACTAAGGTCACACTTGATCAACACAACGGGCTATGGGATCCGAGGACGCAATTTTGAACCACGGTCAGATGACGTCTGATGGTGATATATCTCGCCTAGATCTAGCAATGAGGAGAAACCTCATTAAGCCGTCTTCAAGAGAGACAAAATTGATATCGGATCATCGCCAATACCCCGTTGTATTGCACCAGTACGACATACATTCCTAATTGAAATACCTGCCTACCGGGAGGGTAAAAGACCTTCCTAAAACTGTGATACGATCTTAACTCTTTGCCCATAAAATTCCATTTTAAAGTTTAATTCACTTCCAAAATAAAATTTACGTGGCGTTGTGTCCCCGAATATTTCTCTACGAGCAGGTTGCGAAGCCCTCGCTGTGACGTCATGGACCGGAAAGTGAAATTAGGATAATACGAATTATTCAAATAGTTTCACTCTGCGAAAGGAATGTTGGTTTGCGAAGCAAACCAAATGGTATATGTAAAAGGAGTGTTGGTTTGCGAAGCAAACCAAATGGGATTGCGTAGCAATCCCCGGGGGTTGGCGAGCGTAAGCGAGTAGCTGAGGCGGAGCCCCCTAGTTATCCAAAACAAAATCCAGGGCCGCGGTGGAACGGTTGGAAGAGTAACGGATTAACAATGGGAGGGTTGCGAGTTCGAATCCAGCAAACACCGTCGTGAACAAAGGGGCTGGTGCACGTTCAATCTGTCGTGGCCACAGATGTTCTCACATTGGTGTGGTATGGAAATTTGGAGAGGGGGTGTCAGCTCAATTGTTACGTCATCATATGAACGTTGTTCAAAATTACGTGGTGTTGTCCTCGGATCTTTCCCTTAGGCTAGGTCTCCACTTGCGATTTCTAGTCGCGTGATTTTTCAGTTCCAAAAATATAACTCATTGTATCAAAAACAAGTGTAAACACTTGCGACTAAGCAATCCTAGCGATTAAAAAATCGCAACCGGTACTGTTTTCGCTACGATGCGACTGTCGCTCTACCCAATGAATCACACAGACTGGCATGGACGTGCACCCCCTTGCGATAGTTCAGTCGCACGTTATACAAGTTCATTTTTTTCTTATTCATTTAAATTATGTTTTTTTTTATTCCTTTATTCAAGTTCCTATCTTTGCGATTGTTGAAGATAAGAGTAAAAATTTCAACGGATTTGAAATATGCGGAAAATTTTACACCAGATCGATACCTTATATGTGATTTTCTTTAAATAAAAAATTATTTAATGAAATAATTAAATAATAAAATTGTAAATAATTAAATAATAAATCTGTTTTTGGTACCATTCTGGCGTAGAATTTTGCGCTGATTTGAAATCCATTGAAAATTTTCACTGTATCTTCAACGATCCCAAAGATAGAAACTTGAATTCAGGGATAAAAAAAAACAGATTTATTCTAATTCAGTGATTTATCCATCGTAGGGTGTGCACCTCGTAGATTTTCTGCGACAGCGATTTTTTGGTCGCCGCAACTAAAAGAGCAAGTGGAGGCATAGCCTTAGGGGGATTGATCCCGGATCGTCATCAATTACCCGTTGTGTTGCTCCCGTACGACGTTAATTAAAATAGCTACCTGCCAAAACAAAATCCTAGCTGCATTAGTGAATGGGGTTGAATCTAAGTATTACAATATAAAGTTCTGCCAAGACGTGTCAAAAAACCACCGACTTACTTGATGCCTATAATTGGTCCATCCATCGGAACCGGCCACGAGAACCGCCCACAACTCCCCTTCATCCGGAAGGTATTGAAGGGATTTTGGAATTCTATGAAATCCACAAACGCAAGAAAGAAACGCGAAAAGCAAACCAAGTGAAATATGGGATTCCATCGTGTGTCCGAAGCGAATAGATTGGAGCCTCGCGTATTTCGATCGGTTTATATAAAGGGAAAAGATAACATCACGGCCAGTATGAGAAAGTGTTCCTGTGACTTCTCGCCAGCTGATTTTTATCGATGAAATGATAAGTTGATGTCTAACTGGAATGGGCAAACAATGATAACACACTTGGCCCACAAGCGCAGAATCGATAGGTGACAATTGAAGGCTGGCGGTGGTTAATATTCGAATACCCTCACGTGCTACATGTGATCTCTAATTGCACATTCCGGGACGTTCTAGAGATTTCCGGCTCAGGTGTCGTCCCGTCATCTGTCCGTGGTTCAAAATGACGTGGTGTTGTCCTCGATCTTTCTTTCAGGGGATTGATCCCGGACCGTCGTCAATGACCCGTTGTGTTGCTCTAATACGACGTTAATTAAAATTATCTTACCTTAGGTCATCCCTCTGAACACGTCGTCATCTGACCATGGTTAAAAATTACGAGGTGTCCTCGAATCTTTCCCTTAAAGGATTGATCCCGGGCCTTCGCCAATAGCCCGCTGTACGACGTTAATTAAAAAATACGTCGTTAAATAAAAAATACGTTGAGTAGTCTAGTACGACGTTAAATAAAAAAATACGTCAAGTAGTCTAGTACGACGTTAATTAACAAATTACCAATTACCCGACCGTCGTCAATAGCCCGTTATGTGGCTTGCGACGTTAATTAAAATTATCTTACCTTAGGTCATCCCTCTGAACACGTCGTCATCTGACCATGGTTAAAAATTACGAGGTATCCTCGAATCTTTCCCTTAAAGGATTGATCCCGGGCCTTCGCCAATAGCCCGCTGTACGACGTTAATTAAAAAATACGTCGTTAAATAAAAAATACGTTGAGTAGTCTAGTACGACGTTAAATAAAAAAATACGTCAAGTAGTCTAGTACGACGTTAATTAACAAATTACCAATTACCCGACCGTCGTCAATAGCCCGTTATGTGGCTTGCGACGTTAATTAAAATTATCTTACCTTAGGTCCACCCTCTGAACACGTCGTCGTTTGACCGTGGCACTGAATCACGTGGTGTTGTCCTCGTATCTATGGATTGGTCCCGGATCGTCGAAAATGGCCCGTTGCGTTGCTCCAGTGTGACGTTAATTTAAATACCTACCAACATACCTACCCTATGACTACGTCTCTCTTGCTGTTTGCTGCGAAAATTGCTCCCGACACCGAGTCTGGGTTGTGACGGAAGTAGGCAGTGTCATTAGTCTAGATCAGGGTTGCAAAAAGCCACATGCGGCCCTTCGCTGATGTGGTGGCGGCCCGCATCGCCGTGTGTTGTTTTAACTTTAACATGTCACAAAAATTGAATTGGTAGACGGGTTTTTTAATTAATGACACGCTGTGTGTGTGCAACACGACGTTCTGTTGGCGACGGTCCGGGATCAAACCCTGCCTCTCAGCTCAATTCAGGCCTTACAAACTGCACAAAATAAATCAAAATATCTATATTCAATTAAACAAAACATACATTACCACACTAACAATTTTGGTCGGTAATTGGTAATTTTTAGTTAACGTCGTACTAGAGCTACACAACGGGCTATTGACGACGGTCCAGGATCAGTCCCTTAAGGGAAAGATCCGAGGACAACACCTCGTAATTTTGAACCACGGTCAGATGACGAAGCAACACCTGAGCTGGCACCCCACTCTCCAAACTTCCACGCCAACCCAACGTGAGGACTTTCGGCCACGACAGATTTAAGGTGCACCAGCCGCCTCTACACCATACGATTACAAACATCCATGCCCGGACCCGGATTCGAACCAGGAACCTTCCGATCTAGAGGCTAACACCTTAACCACTATACCGGTTGGTCGGCCAATTTTGGTCGGAGTTGGGTCCGAGCACATGCGGGACTTGCCGGGAACGAGCTAGCGGACGAACAAGCCAAACTTGCCTCGGTCGATGGTGAGGTTATCGACGTTCCGTTCCCAATAAGCCTTTTAAAAAAGAAAGATTAAAAGCTACATAGAAAAAATCTGGCAGAACCATTATGTAGCTTCCAAAAAGGGAATCAGACTCAGGGCATTTTTGCCACAAACCAAACGCGATGCCCTCACCACCGACCGATAACTGGTTTGGTTCCTTACAGGGCATGGTCCGTTCTGTGCGTACCTCCACAGGTTTAAAATTAAAGACAACAATAAATGTGATTGCGGGGAAGTGGGGGACGCCGACCACTTCCTCTTCGATTGTCCGATCACGCAGGCACATCATATAACCAAACCTACTGAGAAGAACAAGCCCATCTGGCTAGAAAGCATTCTAAAAAATAGTCAGTCAAGATATAAAATAAAGTCCTGCCTGATGGCAGCGATGGGGATGGTGGCGGGGCCCTCCCCCCACTAAAAGAAATGACACCCTCTGGTTCCCCTTCTTTTAGGTAGAGAGGTGGGACTATGCCCCCGTCTATTTTAAACCTTTTAAACCACTTTATAATAAATTTTTAATCAAATCATATCACCATCCCGTTAAGGGTTCGTATATGCGCTTCATCTGTATAATATTCACTTCTTACACCACAACATTAAATTCACCACCATATAACATTCTCATAAAATATTTATTTCACCTTCATTTAAATCCTATTTATAAACATCAAATCATTATCACCTTTTAAAAATAATATATTATTTTAATTCAACTCTTGATGTTTGTATTTCTTCTTTTTGTATTGTAACGTCTTTTTGTTTTGTGTTTGTGTTGTGTTTTATGTTTTGTGTTTGTTTGTGTTTCTTGTTCTGCGTTTAAGTTACATTTCCCGGTGTGCCACCGATGTATTAAATGTAATTTTAACGGTGTGCCACCGTCTTGCATTCTTGGATTCCCGGGACTCCGGATGATTATTGTAATTTTTAACATAAGGCCGGAATGTTACCGAACCATAATAATTCTCCCTTGGGAATAAAACAACCACAGATATAATATTTAAAGAGAAGGAAAAAAAGATCGATCGGCCGGCGTGGGTCCTCTTGGGGCCCCCCTTTGTGCTGTGGAAGTCGCCTCCACCCTTTCCCCCTGGACTACAAATACACTCTAAACCTGACGGTGAGTGGGTCCAGGGAGGGTCTAAAAAAACAAAAACAAAAAAAATCCTGAAAGGGATGATCCGAAGACAAAAAACTCCACGGAATTTAGAACCACGGTCAGATGAAAATGTCAACACCCCACTCTCCAAAATTCCACACCACACCAACGTGAGGACATTTGAGACCATGACAGATTTAACGTGCACCAGCCCCCTTTGAACACGTTCTTTGGTTGAATATGAACTTGCAATTCTCCTGTTGCTAGTCCGTTACTCTTCCAAACAGGCTAGGGATTGGATTGGTAGGTAGGTAGGAATTTTAATGAACGTCGTACTCTTTTGCAACACAACGGGCTATTGGCGACGGTACGGGATCCATCCCAAGGGAAAGATCGGAGGATTAGATTGGATGGTGAGGTAATTGGTAATTGGTAATTTTTTAGTTAACGTCGTACTAGAGCAACACAACGGGCTATTGACGACGGTCCGGGATCAGTCCCTTAAGGGAAAGATCCGAGGACAACACCTCGTAATTTTGAACCACTGTCAGATGACGAAGCAACACCTGAGCTATTGGATGGTGAGGTTTTATAAAGCTGGGTTCAAACAGAGACCAGCTGCGTCAAGCGTCATATAAAGCATAAAAAAATTATGTTGTTACAAAAGTTTTAAAAGCAAGTATGGGAGAAAAATCAAGCGCAATTATTTTTATCAGAATAAAACTTGTTCGAAACCAAGTTCAAAAATTGTGTTGAGTTGTACTGAGCAACACGACGGTCCGGGATCAATTCGATAGGGTAATGGTAATGGTAATTTTTAGTTAACGTCGTACTAGAGCAACACAACGGGCTATTGACGACGGTCCGGAATCAGTCCCTTAAGGGAAAGATTCGAGGACAACACCTCGTAATTTTGAACCACGGTCAGGTGACGAAGCAACACCTGAGCTGGCACTCCACTCTCCAAACTTCCACGCCAACCCAACGTGAGGACTTTCGGCCACGACAGATTTAAGGTGCACCAGCCGCCTCTACACCATACGTTTACAAACATCCATGCCCGAACCCGGATTCGAACCAGGAACCTTCAGATCTAGAGGCTAACACCTGAAAGAGCCGAGGGCGACACGCAGTAATTTTACACCTCGCTCAAATGACGAAGCAACACCTGATCTGGCACCCCGTCCTCAAACTTCCACATCACGCCAACGTAAGTACATTTGAGGACACGACATATTCAACGTGCCCCCTTTGTACCCGTCGGACTTTGGTTTGATTCGAACTCGCAACCCTTCAGTTGTTAATCCGATGCTCTTCGGACCGGGTCACCGCGACCGATTGTACCAAATTGAGGATTTCAAACATGTTGAAGCCTCTAGATCGGAAGGTTCCTGGTTCGAATCCGGGCATGGATGTGTGTAAGCGTATGGTGTAGAGTCGGCTGGTGCACCTTAAATTTGTCGTGGCCGAAAGTCCTCACGTTGGGTTGGTGTGGAAGCTTGGAGAGTGGGGTGCCAGCTCAGGTGTTGCTTCGTCATCTGACCGTGGTTCAAAACTTTCCCTTAAGGGACTAATGCCGGACCGTCGTCAATAGCCCGTTGTGTTGCTCCAGTACGACGTTAACTAAAAATTACCAATTACCAACTATCAAACATGTTGACTCTATAGCAACATGATATATAACATCAAAGGTACATTTTGAATTGGAAAAATAAAATTAGATGAGTTATTTAAAAAACAACTGAACGTGTGAAAAGTCGAAAAGGTTCGAATGGGATAGAAGGTATTTTTTTTATATTTTTAACTAGCCTGGCGTTGTCCGTGCCCGTGGTGTAAGGTATTAATCCGGTGTAAAATTTTCCACAGATTTCAAATTCGTTGAAGATTTATTCAATTTAAAAATTATTTATTTAAAGAAAATCATATTTTTAGTATCAATCTAAAGTGAAATTTTGCGCAGATTTCAAATCCGTTGAAATTTTTACTCTATCTTTAAAGGTATATGAGAAAGAAAAAAAAGAACTGCATAAGTAAAGTTTAAAAAATTTGTTTTCCCTCTGCTGGGAAATCATTTTTCGGCGCAAAATGAAAGCAGAAACGAAAAAAAATAATTTCTCCGATTTTTCCGCGATGAAAAAAACTTGCCATAGTTCCAAGGTTCCAAACATGTCAAGGTCACGTGGGTAGAAAAAGTCTAGATTCATGTGTTTCTTCTTCCAGAAGAAACGCGTTATAGAACCAGCTGGAGAATAAAACTATTAAATTCATTTTTAAATGTTCTAGATTGAATTTTAAAATTCGCCGTGACCCAAAAATTTGGACTACTTGTGTGCCAAATCTCATTGCTGTAAGTGCCATAGAAGCGTCAGGATTTTGTGGCAAGAAACAGGTAGACAAACAAACACTTCCTTTTATAATAGTAGAGATTAACGTCTTGCAAGACCAACACAGCCAGGATAGTCACTAGTAGGGATGCGACATCGATAGACAAAATTGGCGAGCGGGGGCGGAGCCCCCTAGTACAACAAAAGAATATAATATTTACAACAATTTGAAATAGACACTACTAACTGTAAGTATAATTAGGTAGGTACGTAACAATAATTATTGTAAGTTATTATTAATTATTTATAAACTTATGGGCGGGGAAACAAAACAAACTTATTTTTAAAATATTTGGGCCTACAATTATTATCTAGCCTCAGGTGTTGCCTCGTCATCTGACCGTGGTTCAAAATGACGAGGTGTTGTCCTCGTATCCTTCCCTGAAGGGATTGATCATGGACCGTCGTCAATAGCCCGTTGTGTTGCTATAGTACGACGATATCAGTGACACAATATTTATCTTCAAAAGTGATCGACAAAATTGCAAATTCTGAAAGTATGTCTTGGGTTTAAATAAAGTAAGATGATTAATTTTGATGTTTTATTATAAATATGCAATACATATTTAGCCTATAATTGTGTTTCAGATCTGTTTTTGATTTGACTGCAGTTTTCAAAATTCCGTAATGGGTAATGATAATTTTAGTTAACGTCGTACTAGAGCAACAAACGGGCTATTGCCGACGGTCCGGGATCAGTCCCTTAAGGGAAAGATCCGAGGACAACACTTCGTAATTTTGAACCACAGTCAGATGAAGAAGCAACACCTGAGCTGGCACCCCACTCTCCAAACTTCCACACCAACCCAACGTGAGGACTTTCGGCCACGACAGATTTAAGGTGCACCAGCCGCCTCTATACCATAAGCTTACAAACATCCATGCCCGGACCCGGATTGGAACCAGGAACCTTCCGATCTAGAGGCTAATACCTTAACCACTATACCGGTTGGTCGGCTGTTTCAAAATTCGCTCAATATACCTTCAGAACAATTGCAATTGCTTGGATTTGTGTTGCAGAACACTGAATATAATTATGCACCTGGGTGGATAGGTAGGTTATTACCAGAGCCGATCCGACAGAAATGTATTGCAGATGCGAGATGATTTGTCTCACTCTCGCCCCGATTCGCGTATTGTTTGGATGGGGGAGGATGGGATCAGGGCTGGCAAGTGATATCTCTCTCGATATCACTTTCTAAGACTTAAAATTTATATTTAAAAGAAAATAAATGGTTTTGTAAGATTTTTAGTGTGAAAATTTGTTGGGGGATGATATTGCTATCAAATGAGTGGGTGGGGAGGGATTTTGTCCTTGATATCATATATTATAAGAGGGGGGGGGGAAGGAACCTTAAATTCTCGAAAATTTTATTTCGATATTTATGAATGCACCACCCCTTTTTTTTTTCAAAGATAATCAGCTTTTTTTTGTGGGGCAGGCGCCAATGCCATATATAGGGTTCTAGCGCCCTTGGCAAAGGCAGGACTTGGCACCGCATGGCAAATTGCATAGACAGAACTAGGACTAAAAATAAAAAGCGTGTAACTAGAAATACAACTTCATTTATAGTAAAAAAATTTCATCAAATAAACTACATGGAAAATTGTAAAACCTACAACTTAATTTTCTTGCTTTACGCAAGGCAAATTCTGTGATAAAGTCGTAAAAAACTTATATTTTCTGCCAACTTTTATAAAATTGATGAAATTTTTCAACGGTTCTTGCCCAATAATAGACCGAAGGAAGTTTTTAATAGTTAAACTTAACTGTAAAACGGCTTTTGCTGGACGCCACTGTAACCGGTAAGGTAAAAAAAATCCTGGGGTCAATTTTTGTATTCGGATATGGATCCTTAAGACAATATTTGCATGTACACTTTAACAAATCAATGTTGGGTAGCTGACTATATCCTCATAGAGTTCCACAACTTGAGTTTAGAAACATTGAATTCATGTAAGTTTTCAGCATTTATATCTTTCGAATATGTACTCAAGCTCCAAATCCCCCTCCCTTTTGACTAGAGTATTTAATTCTTTTGTCAGTGTATCTTCGTTGGAAAAAAAAAACCGAAATTATGCCGCCTCTTTATAACGGTCGTCCCAACAAGCGCTTCACTTGACTGTGCCTCACCCCCCCCCCCTTTGACTCCCTATGCGGCCGCATTCACATGGGCCTCTGACCGGCCCTGTCTATTACTTCGATGTCTATATCGAGGCGTCTTTCTGGACTATCTCAATTTTCTGTGTTGTTTTCGCAATCCCTTTTTTCGGGTCACAACTTTCCTCGAACCCTAATGAAAAGACATTTTAAGACCTCGGAGCCCTACGCGGACGCTTAATCCGCCTCTGACAGAGGTCAGTGTTAACTCAAGATCCCCGCAACAGAGGGCTGATCAAGCAGTACTTGGCTTCAAGAGTAAGACGATAACGGCCATTTACAATCTCGTTATGCATCCATTGACCATGTTTATGGCATTTTTCA
The DNA here is from genome assembly GCA_947359465.1 of Metellina segmentata. NCBI lineage: Eukaryota > Metazoa > Arthropoda > Arachnida > Araneae > Tetragnathidae > Metellina > Metellina segmentata. Next base: position 127,723,509 of record OX375877.1, on the reverse strand, counting down.
AAATCGCCACAAACTTAGCAAACATTTTAAACGCTACCAATTTTTTTATTTTCATAACGGTTTAAGAGCATGGTTCCCACACCTTTATCCAAAAAAAAATTCAAGGACTTTTCAAAACCAAAAATATTTTTTTCAAGCACCTAAAATTTTTTTATACTGACCAAAAAACAAGGCATACGCCATAATTGTCAATTAAAAAGAAAAATATTTTTAAAAAAAGACAATTTTTTAAATTACTGAGTCAAAAAAAGAAAGGTTATCATCAATTTTGGTTATAATTTGGATTTTCTTTTCGAGCCTGTGAGTTTTTTTTTTTTTTTAGCAAAATGGGCTTCTCGTCTCAATGCTAACTATCAGGCTAATTGCACGCATGTCGATTTCGGTCGTTCGATAAATTCTTTTGGCTGGACAAAGAGAATGGGAGCGTGCACACACATGGTTCGATCTACACAACACTATCTCCATTTTGCTATCGTCAACTGCCACTACAACAAACGGCTGTCATGGTTTATTTTGTTTGAGAAACAAAACAAATCAAAAGTTTTGACTAATGTTAGGGCTTTTTTATTCTCGTCTCTATCTTTGCAATCGTTAAAAATAGAGTGAAAATTTTAACGAATTTGAAATCTGTAGAACATTTTGCACTTGAAGGATATCTTAAATGTGATTTTCTTAAAACATTATTTTTTCAATTGTAACTTTTATAGTTTTGCAATAAGAATTTGGCTTCATTTCTTTATACACGTGCCAGGTTTCCAATGACTTCCTGACTGCTAAAGCGGTGTTGTTATCTAGCAGTAGTGATATGTCTTGATGCGGCGAGCATAACAAGGTGGCTGTCCGGAGATCAGAGATGTCAACTTAGACGGACAGAATACGGTGGAGAATGGACGATCTAGACGTAGCATTATTAGTATATCACATGGTGTCAAAGCGCGAAACACCGGTATCATTCAGAGTGACGCACCTGTTGTGGAGGAAACTAGTCTGGACGAGTTCCAGCGCAAGACGAAATCACACAACTATGTACTAGTTAAAAAAAATCAAGTACTTTCAAGGACCCCTAGTTCGGAAAAAAAAATTCAAGTACTTTTAAGGACCGTGGAAACCCTGAAGAGTTGTTGGTCTTTAAACATACACTCTGAAACAAAAACTCTTAAAATGTACGTTTCAGGCTAAATATCAGGAAAACTATTACACTTACGAAGTATATTGGCATTACATAAAACACAATGGTTATTTCATTTCAAGCAATTTAAAAAAAAAAAAGAACAATCCTCTACGATTCTTCGTTGAGGAGCTAGATTCGCGCGGCAGCCATATTGATGACGTCATTACTCGGCCCCACAGCACTCACCAACCTTAAGAAAACCATTTCTGAAGACTAGTTTATGGGTAATCTTAAATACGTACCCAAGTTTACGGTAAACATGGGGCAGATAAATGTGGTCTATCTCTTGGTCTAAATTGCTTACCGAAAATCTAGACTAGTTAAGTTTCAACTTCAGACAGAAAGCTATTTATACTGTAAATTAAAAAAAACTTTAGATAGCTCAGTATTTCTTCAGTGTGTGCGATTCGTTGGAAAAGGTATTTTCCTTTGGGAACTCTTGTGGGGTTGATCGTTGCAGTAGCCCGTTGTATTGCTCCAGTTCGAAGTTAATTAAAAATATCATACCATACCGTTAAATATAATTTTTTTTTATGGATTTAAAAATTGTAAATGCAAAAGATATGGTTGAGTTATGACAAAAGACATCAAAAATGGACAGACTTGCTTCTAAGTCACTGGTGGGACACTATGTGAAAAAATTAACTATAATTGCACTATTTGTGTGACAAGTATGAAAAAATATTCAAGACAGTAACGCATTTTTATAAAAAAAATACTAGCATACGATTTTATTAAAGATACAAAATTAATCAACTACTATTCTGCACAAGTATTAGGTACAATATCAAATGTACAGGAATGATATGATCTCTACAGATAGTTTTACAGGACAGAAATCCTAAAAACATTTAAATTTATTTATATTGCAAGGAAGACAAACTGAAGTCTTATTGCATGCTTAAAAACGAATTCCTTAGCTCGTATGTCCAAATGACTTAAAATGATCAAATTATTCTCAACTCAATATATATATACGTTAAATAATTTTGGAACACATATCAATTCAATAATTGGAAATTAAATTACAACTTGATAGAAAATGCACATTTACAGCAGTATTATTATATAGCACATATTTGCATTACTTTTATCACAAAAACCTTTTTTTACTATAAATTAGCTCAGACTATTTTAGATGAGAAGAAAATTGAACTTAGACCACATACTTTTCAATCTAAAACAACCAGATCCAAAATTAAAATATGCAATGTAATATTGTGTTTGAACATAAATTTAAACCACAAAAATTAAAAATAGGTAAATATTCGATTCCAGAACCTGTTACTTCCTCAAAGGTTTCTGTAACTATGTATTCAAAGATCAAATGTAGAATATCAATAGTTCAGAAAAACAATTAACATTTTGTATAAGTTGCCAGGAAAGTATTTACACAAAAAAATATATGTACATTAACATGAGAAAAATAATGCCATGTAGATAGTTTTTAAAGAAAACAATGGAATAATAAAGCATAAAGGAAACATTTAGAAAATATAAAATATTCAACAATACTAAATATGGCAATATATCACACCCACACAAAGTATAGAAAGTAATTTTTAAAAGTTTAGCAAAAACAATTATAAGTATTGAATCCATTGCAATAGGAATTCTTATTTTCAATTACAAGCCGAAAGAGCTTGTGAAAAATTTTCAGAACACCATGACTAAAGATTTGCATCGCAATGCATAGTACTATGCATTGTTTTAGAAAGGAACATTTACAAATTTTCACAGCACATAAAAACAAATATTTTAGGATTCAAAATAGTTCAACATTCAGAAATACAAGTTATTTTTTTGGTTGTGGGTGTCAAGAATGAGGTAAACAAGTTCATTGGGTCTATACCAGGGATGCAAATTCAAACCAAGGATTCACCGAGATTTACAAGAGGGACACTGAAAAAAACCCATGAAATTTCGTTATTGTTCTATGTATAATTATCAGTGTTATAAAGGAAGGTAATTAAAGTAAATAAAGAATTTAATTTGATGCATGATATTGTGCTTTGATGTAACAATTGTTTTAACATTTGCAGTAGCCAAGCACAAAATTGATCCTAAATTTTCATTCGTCAAGCAGTTTCTATCTTTTAATTTGTTAATAGCTGGTAAATAAATCTAGTAATGTTTTTACATTTTGAAAATCAGAAAACCAATCCTTGAAGGCTGATGTCGAAGTATCAATCTTAACAACATATAGATTCTTAAAATTGGCATTGAACTTAAAAATTATCTACCATGTGACTTGTCAATATGAAAACAACATCTAGCGAGGCACCCACAAACTGTGCATCCTTGGTCTAGACATACGAAGTTGTAAATGTGTTTGTAATAAGAAAAACAGAAAGGGAGGGAATCAACCAAAAAGTATTGTTAACAAAAGTACAGGATAAAAAAAACTGCTATCCACACCAGTTATTTTACAAGAGCTTTAAGAAACATCCAAAGATTAGTTGTACTCGTACATAGTAATTCACAAAGAACTCAAAAATAAAACAGGAAAGAATAAACATATAAAAATAACAAAACTTAATACTTAATTTATACAAAATAAATTAATTGCCAAAGAAACTCGCAAAGCTCAGGAGAATTGCAACAAACTCAGTAGTATAATGTGCATTTAAGTTATGAAAAGTTCGGAATATTTACAATAAAGCGTATTTTTATTTTATTTCACAAGAGTTTAAGTTCAGTTGTACTCAAACAAAGCAATTCCCAAAGAACTTAAAAATAAAACAGGAAAAGAATAAGCATATAAAAATAATAACAATACTTAATAGTTATCATAAACAAAAAAAAAATTAAATGCCACAGAAACTCAAAGATCCACAAACTCAAAAATATATTCAAGGTAGGTATATGGCACAAATCAATAAAGTTTTGAGAAAAAACGTAACGGAGGAAAATTCTTATTATGATAACAGTGTAAGCAGCTACTACAAATAAAGTGATAGAAATTGCAAAAGAATTAATTCCAGACATCAACATCAGAAATTTTGAAAAATCAAGTTATCCCTTTGGAATTCTTTGAAATTCATGTATATATAAACAACACAATAAAATGCATTTTAATATTGAGTATATTTTTTTCTTGCTTAACTTTGCAGTAGGGGAAGACGGGGTACAATGAAACAAAATGTACTAATTATTTTTTCCTATCCTCAATTTTGCATGCACAAAAATATAATGAATGCATACTTTTAATCTTGTATTTTCCTCATCTAAATAAATTTTTATTAGGTTCTGAACAATATCTCTTTATGCTTGAAAAATAACAAAAAGGAAAATTCTCACAGTGTTTCATTGTAACCTGTATGCTGGGGTACAATGAAACACTCCAAATGATGCAAGCAATTTTCATCCTATATAGTTTATTTTAGTCACATTCGACTTCATTTAAATTTATGATTTCTCCAACCGAATATATTTCCTTATGTTTCAGTTCACCCTCCTAGATTAAAACATACCTAATTATTTATATAGATACTGCTTGTGTCACACGTTATGTGAGGATATCTCATTCTTAGTACTTTGGTAATCAGCTGTAGCTGGAAAATAATCTGGATCATCGACATCTTCAGAGTCTGCAGGCAGTAGTTTGTTTTGAAAACAATACCTTCTTATTTTTTTCCCCTCTTTTTACTTTCTAATTGCTTAACAAGGGCATTTTTTACTGGCGTGGTTAGAATAAAACTCTTTTTTTTTCTTCTGTTTTCCTACTTTTACTTATTTTCTTGGACCAGTTTTGGGGTAAGGTTTTATCTCTTGAGGAGAAATGTATTTCCTCACAGATTGAGAGCTAGTGCATGGTGTATGAACAGTTGCTGAATAACCTGCAGCCGGTGATTCTGATCTACTAATGGCAAGATCCACCACTTCTGATTCTTAGGTTTTGTCTGTCTGGTCTTTAGTTTCATTAGTCAGCTCTTCACTTTCATTGATCTGACCATGGAAATAATTTTCAGTAGGACTAGGCCTATCTGACAAGTACGAACACAAATAATCTTTTTCACAAAACATTTGTCTATTGAAAGGCCATATTCCAGTTGCTTAAAAACCTTTTGTAATATTTTGTGGAGTGAAAGACTTACGATAAGCAGTGCCAAGCAAAGAAGATATCTCATAGATAGATTGTACGACCTGAATTACACAGCATCCAATCATTTGCAGCTAGATTAAAGAAATTTTTAAGTGACTTGAAACACAGTTTTGTCTAAAGGCTGCAATTTGTTACTGGTATGTGGGGGCAGGGTTACAACAATCCAGTTATCTTTGGTAATATTTAGACTGGAGATCGTAATATGTGATGAATGATTGTCCATTATTAGTACAGCTGGATTTCCTTTCCAACAGCGTGTATGTGCCTGGAAATGTGGTAGAACATTAACAAAAATATTTTTATTCATCCATCCCGATATTGTTGCATCACCCGCAGCCCAAGGTGGAGTTCCATTCAACATGTAAAACTTGAAATTTACTCTAGGAAATACTAAATAATGGGGTATAGAATTTTCAGAAGCATTAATAAATCCACACATAGTAACAAGAACACCCCTTTCACCAGAAGTTAATTGACCTATTAGTTTTTGGCCCCTTTGACTGAGAACTTTAGGACAAATGTGAACTGTAGTCAGTGCAGTTTATGCCTATGAAATAAATAAACTATTATTAAATGTTTTTGAATATCAAAAAACTAACCTACTATTGAAATCTGTGCTTTTTTTAAGGCGGGAAAAAACAGTTTAATTTTGCATGCTTTCAAAATTGCTGTTTTGATTTGGTGTTGCCATTTTCATAGTAAAAGTGTTTTATTTATATTAGTGACAACCAGTAGTATGTTATTTTATATCAGTGATATTATATTCACCAGTGATATATTACTTCAAATAAATGCATTCAGTCAGGGCACAATGAAACCTGTTTCATTGTACCCCGCCTGAAAGTGTTTCATTGTACCCCGTACTGAGGTTGCTAAATAAAAAAAAAATTTAAACATCTAATATTTATTTTGGTTTTGGAGGTATGAAGACTACATCACAAATATAACAATGTATAGAAAAAATAATTATTACATATAACAGCGAGGAAAAAGAAACAAAATTACTTTTAGTAAAGAAACTTACTTTCAATGGTGAAAAACCAATAATCTTCTATTGCTAATGTTGTAGAAGTGCGAATGTATTCAAATCACATCAGTAATTGGAACATTAGTTGCATAACATATATATAAATTGCAACCTTCTGTGACAAATTTTACTGATTTTAGAAGTAATGTTTCATTGTATCCCGTCTTCCCCTATTATTTTTCCCAGAACATTCAAAAGTATGCAAGTAAATACACTATTTGTTAACAAAGTACAAAACTAATCACAAGATTTCAATGTAACTTAGTAGATTTAAGGATAACTAGAACCAGCTTATACATCAAGGAGCTGTAGTGGCTCAGTGTGTATGCCTATTACGCAAGCAACCTGCAAGTTGTAAGCAGTGCAGATTCATTTCCTCCATGGGTGTCTATTGTGAAAATTAATTCCAGAATTGTATATGCATACATTGAAAGTGATCAGAATTTCATGTCACATGATTCCTTATTGGACCTTTGAAAGTACAATAAGAACTTTGTAGTATTCAATTAGCTGATCATCTTGATGGGTGTGATGTGATGTATATCCTAAATATGTTAAATTAAAAAATAAGTTTCTTTGCAAATTTGTTTTCATTAAAGGAAAGAAGAAGTGTTCAGTAAAACTTTCCTTGTATGTGTACATGTTCATTACCTGGCATTGTCTATCCTGTGTTTGGTGCAGCATGGACAAATAAGGTTCCTGTACCATAAAAACCTAGCTAAAACTAAAGCATGAAAATTTAGGATGCAATTGACTAATTGGGCTGCCAGGGACTTTCTACTGGAGATAATAACAAATGCATTTCTCATGTCTTATGATATTCTATCTGTAGTATATGAAACCATGTTCTCTAAACATATCCAAATTAATTGGGCTAATTTATTCATGTATAATTCTTTCTATAAGATTAGCAATCATAAGATCAACAGCTACGAGTACACACAAAATTATGCAAATTAAGATAAGTTTCATCTTGGATTTTGCAAAATTTTGATAATTTATTTACCAACATCATTGAAAATTAGTTTCATTTTTAAAGGCAGCCAGAAAATGTACATTAGCCAAATTTTTAAAGTACTACCTACACCCAAAAGTTTTACTCAGATAAATATGTATCAAACCAAAACTTTCATTTAAGTAGTAACTTGAATTAAGTAGTACAATATATTACATCTATGTGAGAAAATCAAATGAAACAGTTTCTCAAAACTTTTCATACTAGCATATATATCCATATGGATAAGAATTATTAATTTAAAAATTTTAACAAACATCTAATAAAATAACCTGCAATAATCAAATAATGACACTTAATGTGTGTGAATCGTAATGACTTAATTCTAAATAAAAATAGTACAGCACAATTTGTATGATAATCATCTTTACATTTGTTGATACAACAAACTCGAGAAACAAAAAGCAGTATCTAAGATGTGGTCAAGTAACATTTACAAAATAAAACACAAAAAAGAACATTCCAAAAATAAGCATAAGCAATTTTTCTTCGATATTGATTGTGGTTCCGTGGATATACGGCAAAGTTGTCCATGAAACTGTAGATTTTTTGCTTGTTTACATTGTTTAAGCGTAAAACTCAACATTATAATAACTCAATATACAAACCTGCCAGTATCCTATATAACAGAACAGTGATAAATATCAAGACACATGATAACTTGAAATGTATCATGAAGTAGGAACGTGTGTTCAATTTCGAGTATGGCTCAGGTAATGGCTCCTGAGTGCTCCCCACTGCTCAAAATTAGCATTGCAAATTCTGCACAAGTTTGGCCTCTCCAGAATATGTTTCAAATAATGTTTCTTGAGCTCCTTCCTGATGTTGAATGTTTCGTTGCACACTTTGCACTGATGGATCATGACGTCATGAGTCTCCCTGTGGGCCTTGAAGTCTGCTTTGTTCTCGAATGTCGCCTCACACACGCTGCAAATGTAAGCAATTTCATCCGTGTGCATGAGTTTGTGCTCCTTGAGGTTCTCCTTTTGCATAAAGATCTTGTCACAAATGTTGCAGGGGTAAGTAGGATTCGTGTTATGGATCTTCTTGTGGTCCTCCAAAACGTCTTTGTTCTTGAAGCCCTCGTTACAAACTTTGCAGATAAAGGGCTGCCGTCGACTGTGAACTTTTTTGTGCTCCAGAAGTTCGGACTTGGATTTAAATCTTTGGTTGCAATTCTTGCAAAGATGGGGCTTTCTTTTCGAGCAGCTCGACACATGCTCGGAGTGTTCAGATTTTGTGTCGAAACAGGAACTGCAGAACTTGCAAGAAAAGGCTTCCTCTTCTTCCATTTCTGCTACTTTTTCAACAATTTCAAATTCCACAGTAAAATGTGAATCTTCGTGTTCCTTTAATTCTTTTTTAAGAGAAAACTTCTCGCCACAAGTTTTGCAGACGTGTGGCTTTTTCTTACAAGGAACCTTATTGTGGCGAGTCAGCTCAGATTTTAAGCTAAAACTCTCGAGACAAACTTTGCAGTTGTGGCTCTTCTTTTGGTTGCCTTTCTGGTTATGAACTTGCTTGTGTTCACGGAGATCACTCTTGAATTTGAAACTTTCAGGGCAAATATTGCACTTGAAGGGATTATCATCGACATGGGAACTTTGAGTATGAGCAGTTAAATCTTCTTTGAAAGTGAAACTTTCACTGCATACTCGGCACGTATGTGTTTTCCCTTCGTGCATCAGCATGTGGACTTCGTAAGCATCTTGCTCGAGATTTTTGTCACAGATACCACACGTAATGGTTTGTTTCACATGAGTCTTTTTGTGTGCTTCGAAGTCGTCTTTATCTCTGAATGCATTGCTACAGGTGGTGCAAACATAAAGCTTTCTCTTGGTGGGCGGTTGTTTACGGTCCTCAGTTTCGACTCTGCTTTTGGATTTCCTGTTCACATCTTTAGAAGACAATGGCTGCTTTTTACCTTTACCATGTGCTTGCCCTTTGTGCCTCAACAAATCACTTTTTCGTGCAAAACCTTTATCACAAATGTTGCATAGTATGTATGGTTCCTCATCATCTTCATGTATTCCTTTGTGAATAGTAAATTTGCTCTCCTCAGCAAAACTCTCATTGCAAACATCACAAACAAACGGTCTCTCCTCAGGATGGCTCAAATAATGCATTTTAAGAGCACTTTTCTTGAAAAAGTCAGCATCACAAAACTGGCACCCGTAACGAAAGTTTCGAACCTTCTTGGGCTTCAGTTTATGCACGTGAATCCTGTGAGCATCAAGATCTGATTTGGTGAAAAATTTCTCATTGCAAGATTTACATGCATGCATCTCCTCACCTCTGTGGATGCGGTAGTGATTTTTTAACGATTTTTTTTGAATAAAGCCTGCACAGCAAACCTCGCATTTATGAAGATACACTTCCGCAGGGTCTTTTTCGTGGCTAGCCAGGTGCCCATTCAGGCTCCCGGCTGTAGAAAAACAGTTCCCGCAGATTGTGCAGCCGTGTCTCTCTTTAGCACCCGACAAACTCAGAGGAAAATCATCTGCAGTGAATGATTGAGGTTCGAGGTGTTCGACAACAATGCTGTTGGGGTCCAAATTCTGAACCATAACATTACTGGCCTCCATATTTGTAATAATAATGTCATTCGAATCAAGGTTCTGAATGACACTTTGATCACCATTTTGGTCCATTTCGGCCATTTGGTTTTTATTCTCTGCAAAAGTGCTTTCGAGCTCATCATTGGAAAACTTACTTTCTGGAATTATGGAATGGCTTTCCTCAGGGAAGTGAGCATTAGTACAATTCTCGCTAAATGTTTGATTAGGGAACTTTTTCGCAAAATATTTGGATTTCTCTTCCTCGAGCCGTTCTAGATTTTCTCCGAGTTCTTTGGTGTGCTCGCGATAGTGCTTCAAAAGGGTATTTTTTCTCACAAATGCCTTGCTGCAGATGAAACAGGAATGAGGAAGAACTTTGATCTTATCCTCTAAAATAGGAAAAGAACCGAACGACATGGTGGAGCCGACTGTCTTGTGGAAGAGCTCACTCAATTGTGTTGGAAACCATTGCTGCAAGAGCGATAAAAATAGAATTGAGATATTTCTATCAAAATAAGTTACATTTTTATTACAACATCAAAACATTCAGCACATCTATATTCATTTCATCAATAATGGGCAAAAATTCCTCTACATCAACACAAAATGTATTTCACTTTAACTGGAAATAAGCTTGGCTTTATTCTTCTGACAATTTTAAAACAATCTGAGAAATTCAACCTAATAAACTAATGCATCCCATAGTATATTTCCATTCACAAAACAGCTGAATTGGCTATTAGCAAAGGTAATGGTCACCCAACAATACAATATAACTTTTATGATATGGAATTTTCAATAACCCCTCAATATGTAATTATTGTAGGAAAGTTACCATCATTCCAGACACCCGTCTGCATTTTGCAAGTCACCCTTTCATGTTTTAAATTACGACACAGTCATAATGCCAATTTTTATGAGAAAACATTCTTTGAGTCGTAACTTGATTTTTCCTCAAGCATCTAAACTTTGAAATAAAGGTGAAAATTAATGGTCGCCACATAGCGACAGAATGTTTGAAAGTAGGGACTAAAAAATTTTGCCAGTCACCACACTTTCTTAAAAACACTAGTTTATATGGCAGAATCTCCGATTTTATGAGGGGTTTTCTTCCGAGGACTAAATTTTTTTTTAATAAAAAAAAAGCATGGGAACATTAAACGGAAAATAGTATTAAAATTTTGGGGGAAAAACAGTCACTAGGAGCGGGAAAATGCAAAACAATCTAGGGAAAGAAGGCGGAAAATTAGTACTTTCGAGAGCACAGACCTGGAGTATTTCCGTAGTGCTGGTATTTTACTGTTGTGAATGCTCGTAAGTTGTCACAGAATGAAACACATTCAGTGGCCACTTTCAAAATTTCTTAACTTTCACTTTTACTTTGAATGCATTTATGTAGAAACATCAATTTTGCAGATTTCTTTTTCCTTTCGCATGTTGGTTTTTTTTGTCATGTCATTTTGTATGTCAAAGACGAAGAGATTACGCTGGCCATAGAAAACTTGTATATTGGAAATAAAGACGCATCATTAACTAAGAATTGATTTCTAAATTAATATTACATTTTATATTACAAGTTAAACAAAATCTGTTAGAACCTTTTGCAATAATACTAAATATAATAGAATATTTAAATAATAAATTTCCTTCAAGTCCACGGTTTCATGACACCTATCCGAAATTTATAAAAATTCAGTTCAGGATAATTAGGTAAAACAAGTAGCTTTTGAACTCCCAATTCAAGACAGTGCCACAAGTCTTGAAAGCTGTACAGGGTGTCTACTAAATTTCAGTGGATCCATTTAGGGACTTTTTAAAATAAATGTATGATCAGATTTTACATGATTATGTGGGTCAGTTAGATGTCATTATATTTTAAACTCACACTTTTTTTTATTGCTTACAGTCTAATATCGAGAAAAGAGGACTCTTCAAATTTCGGCTTTAATAAGCTGTTTTCTAAATGAAAATTAAAAAATAAAGACAACCCATAAATCATGTCATAGTAGATGAACATTAAACAAAGACTCTATATTATATTCATTATTTTTGTTTTCTGAACACTAGAAATTTTAATAAAAATTGAAGGAAAAATATCAACAATTACTTCAAAAACAATTCTTTATGTAAATTTTTTATTTTTATGTTTCGTGTATCAAATGAAGTTGGTAAAAAAATTAATACATCAATTTATGTATTTAAAAAAACTGTCCCCGAATGTGGTTGGATTGGGGTAGTTACATTATTTTAATTTTCTTTTCAGTTTGCATAATTTCTTAGTCTAATTGTTCAATTTCATCATTTGCAGTTTTCTTTTTTTATTTTATTTGTTTAAGTTTAGCTGCAGCCACCTTTTGTTCTTTCCTTAATTATTTTTTCCTGGACTTTTTTCAGATAAATAAAGAGATAAATTGTCAGGACAAAATTTTTATGATTTCGGGACCAGTTTTCTGCATATCTTGGAGACATTCGGGACCACTAGACAGACACCCTGTTGTACCATGCTTTTGGTACATTTTTTGTAGTGAGTTGTGGCAGGAAAAGGCAATGCTCTTTTATAAGGATTATGGCAACCTCACAAAGATAACATTTTCGTTTCCAAACCTTTTCTGTTCTTGAATATTTCAATCCCAAAAAATTGTTTTTTGGGATTGAATATAAGGGATTGTGGGATTGAAAAAAAGCTGACATATGAGATGAAACGATTCAAAGTAACGAACTGCAAGAGTTCAAAATATAGTTACTTTAAATTACTTTTCTGTGTGTCACTATTTTCTTCAAATTCTTTTATAAATATCGAAAAATACTTCGTTTTTTTTCAACGTTATAAACCTCTAGTCAAATAACCACCCTAAAAATAATTTGTAAATAAAAAAAACAGAATACAACTTTCAGTTGACATTCCCAAATCTTTCAATCCCTTAAAGCTTGACTGTAACTATGATACTCATTAATAGTAATTTAGAAAACGTTTTCTATCGATTTAAAATGTTTGTTTTTTTGGATTAAAACAAAAGTTTAATTTTGTGACAGTGATTATAAATCTATGAAACTTAAGCAAAACATGTGATATTATTGCATAAAAAAAACTCAAATTATTTCGTTCCTGTGTGTCGAAAATGTATACAATTCATTTCTGGCCTTTGATTAGCACCGCCTTTTTTTAAACAAAACGATTCGACAAAAACAAGTATCATTGAATAACAAATGAACTGAACGTTCAGCCCCCGAACCAAACTTTAACACAATTTAGCAGTTACACCCTCCCGCTTTCAGATGTAGTTAGTCACATATAGACGCTACGGGCACCTACACAAACAAATCAAGTAAGAGCAGCAATATTGAATTAATAATCCATCTCGTAAAGTTTTAAAATTCATATAATGAAGCCAAACTTTCATACGAATGCATCAGGTCTCACCTGTTAATTTTTGTCCTTATTTAAATACAATTTACTTCAATTTCAGACTGGATCACTTTTCTAAAATAGTAAATTTTCGGACTAGCCCATCAATTAGAAAATAAAATGGTGGAGTGGTCGTTCACGGTAAGACGTTTATCGCCAACTAATTTTTGTCGCCAAATCAAGATGGCGGCCGAATTCCGTAACAGCAGATAGGGTTGCCATAACAAAAACGGCAGATGTGAAGAAAATCAGCATAAGGTGCAGAAAAGTAAGAAAGGTAAGAAAATCACCATATTTGGCGACAAATCGCCTTCTTACCGTGAACGACCACTCCACCAATAAAATAGCATTCAACTGCCACAGTTTGCAGACATTCCCTATTTCTTGTAAAAGAGCATGTGTGGCTCGACATCTGGCACAGTAACTAAAAGTTGTATAGTGCTGCTACCTCGGCCAGAAGATCGCAACTGTACAAATCACGTTATTTCTTGAAAAGGAGCTTAAAACAGCTCTTTTCACGAAATAAAACGACTTGCATCTTTAAACATTTGCGGTTTTCTCGGGAATTATATGTATGTGTTGGAAACAATACTTATTATTAAAGCTTGCCTTCTTTTTCACACTTGTAATGCTTCAACTTCTTTAAGAACCCGGCTCGTTGAATAAGTCTAACCTTTTCTCTTATACTTTACAGCAATCAATCTATTTTCAATATCAGCAATGAAACGTAAAAAGCCTTTTTATTTTTACAAACAACTTAGAGAATTTATTCCAATCACCAAGTATTTACAAGAATTTTGTACAAGTTTTTAAAATATTGCAGTTTTTCGCATCTTTCGTGACATAATACAATCGGCTGCCAGAAGGTTAGTTGTTTTCGCGGCAGTGCTGTCACGTATAGACAACGAAAAAATAGTTCGCAGTTGTTCGCGACATTCTCCCACCTTGAGTTTCTCGTAGGAATGTGAAACTCAAAATCACAAGTTCATTCTTTTAGGTTTCTTGAGGAGTCTCCCGAAACGAGAATAACTATCGTCACGTTGGGCACGGTGTTGATAGAGCGTTGCATCTGGCGAATCATTTTCGCGAACCTCTAAACGGTCCAGTCTCTGCACAGGTCTCAAGAAAGATCCAGACATAGTCTTTACTTCAGCAACTCTCACTTTACCGTCCTTTCCAGGATAAAGATGAAGTACCTTTGCTAATGGCCAATTCACTCATTTGTTATTAGTATCTCCAATGAGCACGATGTCTCCTTTAATATTTAATTCCTTTTGAGTTTTAAAGACATCTCTATGTTGGCCAAGGTATTCATTCCTAAATCGGGAGCGTAAATTTTGACGCAGTCGTTGCTTGTAGTTGAATCTTTTGTTTAATTTCCTTCCGTCGATATTGTCCAGGTCAGGAACGCCCACTTCGTCGATCTCTTGAATAAACATAGCAGGTGTCAAAGCTATGAGGTCCTCTACGTCCTCAGATAGATAAGTCAGTGGTCTGGAGTTGATTATAGCTTCAGCGTCGCAAATGATGGAATATAATTCTTCATAATGTAAGAGGGCATTGCCAAGAATTTTCCTTAATATTCGCTTTAGCAATCCAATTAACCTTTCCTAGAATCCACCCCACCAAGGAGCAGAAGGAGGATTGAACTTCTATTTAATACCTTTTATGGAAGCAAATTTCTAAAATTCCTTCCCATTGAATATTTTTTAATTCATTATACAGTCCTACAAAATTCGTTCCGTTATCAGAATAAATCGTAGACGGTCGTCCTCGGCGAGAAATAAATCTTCGCAAAGCCAAGGTGAAACATTCAGTCGATAATGAAGTTATTAACTCAATGTGAACAGCGCGGTACACCGCACAAGTAAATAATACTTTTCTTTTTGTTTTGTGGGTAGCTTGTCTTCCTTCGGATATTCCTTCAAGTCTACGGCTAAAGTATCCGTCTTCAATTTCCAATTTAATCCCAAAACTGGAACGGTTTTTGTAGATTCAGGAATTTCTACTGAAGTATTTACACCTAGTTGAATTATTTTGGTCAGAGTATGCTCCCACCCTCAAAGATCGAATTTTGCAGTGCTTAATATGGTGCGATCTTCTGAAATAAATTTCACGACTTCTTTTTCCGTGTTGACACTACAGTCGCAATTGTCAACGTAGAATGATTTCAATAGCGTTTGAGTTGTTGCTTGCAGCTGGCGAGCCTATCTGATATTACCCCAAACTTCCCAAAGCGAAATCTATTCATTATTGACGGTAGAAGTTCGATAATATTTGGCCCTTTCTCAAGACAGTCATTAATAGAAGGAGCATTCTTTTCTTTCACTGATCCATCAAACACTGGTCTAACACAAATCGTCGAATTTGTCTTGAAAACGGGATGATGAGGTAAAAAATGTTCATCTGTTTCAGATTTCTGGTTCAAGGAAATGTCTTCAATAATATCTCCATTCCTCCAGTCTCTAAAGACATCTTCATAATCATTCAACCTCCCTTTTCTTTCTAATGCTCGGACACAGCTACTTAGACGTTTCTCGGCTATCTCCCGACCATCTGGTAAAGTTGGATGATCTTTGATCCATGGCAAGCTGACAATATACCTACCTTCTTCGTTTTTCATAACTGTACGGAGAACATGTTGCCTTGCAGCATCTTCAAGTTCTTTTCTTGTGACATTTTCACCCGGATTAGTAATTCCAAGAGTGTCAAGTTTCCATAAATTAGCTATACTAGAATCATTAACGTGTAACGTAATAGAGTATTTAAACAACTCGATTCCGTTTCTTGAGTTTTCCCCATAATCGTCCATCGCAGACGTCTATTCATCGCTATCAGATCCGTTGATAAATCTTTGATTTCCCCAGTAAATAATTTCCCACAAAGGTCAGCTCTTCGTATGAACAAACTTCTTCTACAAAGGAAACATCACTCAAAAGTATTCCCAATAATTTTAATTTATTTATATCATTATTTTCCATTTTAGCTTTCAGATCGTAATCTCAGATACTACTAATTTTAAAATTTGAAAATACCTCGTGAAAGCTTAGATTGCACGCAATCGTATGGTATATATATTTTTAAAATTGGTTCATAAATAAATTCGTTTGGATTAAAATAAAAATTCCTGCGATATTGTACAAATTGTTCCCCACGTCAGCGCCATGGAACATGAAACCGCTTTCCATGAAAATAAAGCCATCTCCACAACGTAGTGGGGTTGCTCTAGAAATTGATATACATTGCCACACATGCCAACAGCAACACGTACTCCGCGAACATTCAGCACGTATTGAAAACTGGGTTGTTTACCTTGATTCCTAGGAAAATAATCGAGAGAGAAGGGATCAGAAAAATACGAAATTAAGATGTTTGTTCTTCATTGTGAACTTTGGACAGTTGTGAACATTTTTGTGCGATGCGGCTAGTATTTAAGTAATTATTAAGTGACAAAGTTATAAAGCAAAAATGGGGATATTTTCGTTATTTTTTTAAAATTGTCACATGTTCATTTTAATTCTGTTATTTTTTAAATTTGAAAACATATCAGACACCTTAGAATGAACTGTTTCCTATGGTTGAATTATTTTTGAAATTGGATGAAAAATAAAGTCGATGTGATCACAGGTTGGTTAGAGAAATTTCAGAATATTCGATATTTTCCCTACTGTTTGGTAAATCTGTCATATGTACATCTTAAAGCTATTATTTTTTCAATTTGAAAACATAGCAGATACTTTAAGATATCTTATTTCTGATGGTAGAATTATTTTTGAAATTGATTAACAAATAAAGTCGATGTTATCAAAAGTTGGTTTTACAAATTTCAGAATATTGGGATATTTTCGCTACTTTTATTTTAAATTGTCATCAGTACATTTTAATGCTATTAATTTTTAAATTTGAAAACATAGCAGATACCTTAGAATGTCTTCTTTCCTATGGTACTGTTATGTTTGTTATCCGCTGCACTAATGCAAACTTAAAAGTTCATTGTGAGTCAAGGAACTTCGCGAACAAACCTATTTTATTCGTACATCACATGGATTCGTATATACATCACATCACAAGAAAAAAGAACAAACATTTTCTTTTCTTTATATATATTTTTAACTCGAACAACAAGTTGAGTGGTTTACTTACTGCAACCCTATTTGCAATTAAAATATTATTACTATGCCTACTAGTGACGCTACATTACTCCCCCTCCAGTAACTCAAGTTACGATACATACTTATACATAAATATAAACAAACTATTCACATTCCTCATACACATAATATAAGGTACATATTGAAAAACACTTAAAATAAAATACAAGATTAGAACTATACGTATATGAAAATAAGTGCATGAAGAATTACCATATTTACAAGTATTAAAATCAATCTTGAAATCTAACTGGTTTTTTTACCTGTCTACCGCTTCTCGAGACTTTGGAGGGAATTACCGGAGGTTTACAGAGGACTGTGGTATTGTCCATATTTAGTATACTAGGGGCCCGCCCCCTGCTCGCTAACGCTCGCCAACCCCCGGAGGATTGCTTCGCATTTCTCATTGGTTCGCTGCGCGAACCTATGCTCGCTTCGCTCGCATCAATGAAGACACGTGTCCTAGCAGAAGGGATTGATTACAAAATATGATATTCCAAAAAATATTTTTCAAATCTAAATTTGTTGTATTAGATAAAAGATATATACAGTACCTCTGGAATCAGAATTTAAATGAAAACTTTGAGCAAATTTTTACTCGCAATGTGAGCGCTGCTTTGGAAATTGAATACCCAGCATGTTGTTTGTTTGTACCTTTCCACAGTACTCGAGCCACCCATACACTTTTTGACTGAGTTTGTTGTCGAAAGTTGTAGTACACGCGTCTTGTTGTACTATAATTGTTAGCCTTGAAAAGTACCGTTTTTTAAATAGCCCTGAAAAGATCCTCCGCTTTCTTAGATTTCTATTACAAACCGCAACAGCTCGTCTAAAGTTCATTTTTTTTCAATAAAATTTCATCCGATAACGCTATAGATTCAAATGAGGCGCGAGGCTCCTAGTAAACAAACAATCGCACAATGTTGCCAAAACGCGGTAACAAATAACGTCTTTTTTGCGTGCCACGTAAGAGAAATATATATATAGATAGATAAGCAGATTTAAGCCTATCAACAAAGATATTTACTTCTTTACTTTTAATTACAATAGTAAAATATTTATCCTTTTTATACTTAACCAAGTAGGGTCCTTGATAAGGTGGTTCGAGGGCCTTTTTGACACAGTCGACTCTTACAAACACGTGCGTACACGAACTCAAGTCCCTGTGCAGGAATGATTTTGGCTGTGTATGCATAGATGTCACAGGTTTTATTTCCTCCATACACTTTTGGATTCTCGCCACGAAGGTATCAAGGTCCATATTGGTGGTAGGTGGGTCAAAAAATTCCCCAGGCAACCGAATGTTGGTGCCGTAAACCATTTGGTCGATGGAGTAATTGCTGTCTGGTTTGACAACAGCTCTCAGCCCCAGCAGCACGGTGGACAAAGTTTCTGTCCATCTGATGTTGTCGTGGGCCTTCAGTGTACCTTTGAGAGTTCTGTGCAAACGTTCAATTTTTCCGTTGCACTGTGGGTGGTAAGGGGTTGTGTGCGATACTCTTGTACCACATATCACTGCTAGGTACTGAAATAATTTAGACTCAAATTGCCTCCCTTGATCCGTAACAATTTGAGCAGGTACCCCAAACCTACACACCCAGTGTTCGTAAAACGCTCTAGCCACCATTTCTGCTGTGCTGTCTGGCAGAGGAACAACTTCCATCCATGACGAAAATCTGTCTATGCATGTCAGGCAGTACATCATGCCTTCTGACGGTGGAAGTGGACCTATCGGATCGATGTGCACCACGCTGAATCTTGTATCCGGCACTTGGTACTCACCGAAGGCAGATCGATTATGTCTGTTCACCTTGCAACGTTGGCATTGCAGGCATGCCTTGGCCCAGTTTCTGACTTGCTTGTTTATCCCTGGCCAGACAAACTTTTCCGTCATCAATTTTACAGTTGTCCTGATGCCGGGGTGAGAGAGGCCATGAATCTGTTTAAACAACGACTGCCGGAACTCTTCAGGAATGTAAGGTCTGATATGTGGTGTGGAAGTATCACACCATAATATCTTTCCAGATGGCAGAGTTGATGGTTGGAACTTTAGAGACAAATTACTCTTTTTAAGATGTTGTAGCTCCTCGTCCTGCAGCTGCTTCTTGGCTATGGTCTCGTAGTCTATGATCGAGACTTCCTCAATTCTGGACAGTGCATCCGCCACAACATTGTCCTTACCACTAATGTGGTTGATGTTAGTAGAGAACTGGGAGATGTATTGAAGATGGCGTTGCTGTCTAGGTGAAGCTTTATCGTTCTTTTGTTGAAATGCAAAGATGAGAGGCTTGTGGTCGGTAAAGATGTGGAAATCACGACCTTCCAGCATGTACTTGAACTGCTTAATCGCCATATAAATTCCAAGCAGCTCTCGGTCGTAAGTGCTGTAACGTTTCTGTGTCTCGCTTAGCTTCGTCGAGTAGAACGCTAGTGGTCTCCATTGATTGTTTTCCCACTGCTGCAGTACGGCTCCTACTGCCCAGTCTGATGCGTCTGTGCATAAGGACAGTTTACAATCAGATTTAGGGTAACTGAGGAGGGTAGTTTGAGCTAGATCAGACTTGCACTTCTCAAATTGAGCAATTGTTTCCTCAGTCCAAGGAACCTTTCGTTTGTCTCTCTTTTTGGCACCCTTCAACAGTTCGTGGAGCGGCGCTTGTGTCTTGGCAGCATCTTTCAAATACCTTCTAAAAATGTATCATGCCCAAGAATGCACGAAGGTCTTGGATCGTGGAAGGGAGGTTGTAATGTTTAATGACTTCAACCTTCGATGGTAATGGTTTGGAACCTTCAGCTGTTATGAGACATCCCAAGTATTCCACTTGTTTGGCACCGAGCACAGATTTTGACAAGTTTATTTGTAACCCATACTGCTGAAATCTGTCAAATACCATCTTGAGGTGTCGCTCATGCTCCTCTTCTGATGATGACGCGACGAGGACATCATCCAAGTAGGAGAACACAAAGTCTAGTCCAAATAAAACTTCGGTTATGAAGCGTTGAAAGGTAGAGGGGGCATTCCGAAGGCCGAAACTCATGACGTTAAACCCGTAGAGTCCAAACGAAGTTGTGATTGCGGTCTTGGGCCTATCTTCTTCAGCGATGGGGATCTGGTAGTATGCTTTCACTAAATCCAATGTTGAAAACACACATTTCCCACTTAAGATTGAATGGAAGTCCTTAATCCTGGGAATGGGGTAGCGGTCAGGGACTGTTGTTTCCTATGTTTGAATTATTTTTGAAAATGGTTATAAACAAAGTTGTTGTGATCACAAGTTGGTTAGATAAATTTCAGAATATTCGATATTTTCGCTACTGTTTGTTAAACCTTTCATACGTACATCTTAAAGCTATTATTTTTTCAATTTTAAAGCATAGCAGATACTTTAATATCTTATTTCTAACGGTAGAATGATTTTTGAAATTGATAACAAATAAGTCGATGTAATCAAAAGTTGTTTTACAAATTTCAGAATATTGGGATATTTTCGCTACTTTTATTTTAAATTCTCATCAGTACATTTTAATGCTAATTATTTTCAAATTTGGAAACATGGCAGATACCTTAGAATGTCTTCTATTCTATGTTACGATTAGTTTTGAAATTGGTTAATATATAAAAAAAAGTCGATGCGATCAAAGGTTGATTATCCCTATTTCGGATACAACTAACTTTAAAATTTGAAAATACCACGTGAAAGCTTAGATTGCACGCAATCGTATGGTAAATATTTTTCAAAAATTAGTTCATAAATAAATTCGTTGGGATTAAAATAAAATTTCCTGCGATTTTGTACAAATTGTTCCCCACTCCAGCGCCATGGAACATGAACCGCTATCCATGAAAATAAAGCCATCTCCACAACGTAGTGGGGCTGCTCTAGAAATTGATATACATTGCCACACATGCCAACAGCAGCATGTACTCTGCGAACATTCAGCAAGGTTGCCAGATTTGGCTTTTTATCGCTTTTTCTTGGCGAGCGCTGCTGGCGCATTATTGAAAACTGGGTTGTTTACCTTGATTCGTAGGAAAATTATCGAGAAAGAAGGGATTGGAAAAATACGAAATTAACATGGTTTGTTCTTCATCGTGAACCTTCGACAATTGTTAAGATTTTCGTACGATACGACTATTATTTAAGTGTTTATTTTGTGTCAAAGTTATAAAGCAAAAAAACAGGGACATTTTCGTTATTTTTTTAAATTGTCACATATTCATCTTAATTCTATCATATTTTTAAATTTGAAAAGATAGCAGACACCTTAGAATGAACTGTTTCGTATGGTTGAATTATTTTCGAAATTGGTTGATAAATAAAGTCGATGTGATCACAAGTTGGTTATAGAAATTTCAGAATATTCGATATTTTCCCTACTGTTTGGTAAATCTGTCATATGTACATCTTAAAGCTATTATTTTTTCAATTTGAAAACATAGCAGATACCTTAGATTATCTTATTTCTTACGGTAGAATTGTTTTTGAGTTTGATTAACAAATACAGTCGATGTGATCAAAAGTTGGTCTTACAAATTTCAGAATACTGGGATAGTTTCGCTACTTTTATTTTAAATTGTCATCAATACATTTTAATGCTATTAATTTTTAAATTTGAAAACATAGCAGATACCTTAGAATGTCTTCTTTCCTATGGTACGATTAGTTTTGAATTGTGGTAAGTAAAAAAAGTTGATGCCATCAAAGGTTGGTTATCCCTATTTCGTATATTTTAGATCGTAATTTCAGATACTACTAACTTTAAAATTTGAAAATACCACGTGAAAGCTTAGATTGCACGCAATCGTATGGTGTGTATATGTATATACAGGGTGGTCCCGAATTCATGGTACAAACTTTAATGGTAGGTACAGGACATTGTAACAATGATTTATTGTATAGGAATGTATAGTCGCAAGTGACGCGGTGAGGCGAAAACAGGGGAAATAACGGCCGAAAGGAAAAACAAAGATTTTATTGAAAGCGTTGTTGACAAGTGTCATGTTTACAGTAATTGTTCAAAATTGCGTCCACCAGTATCGATACATGCTTGACAGCGTCGGTGGAGCGATTGGCGTACACGTTCAAAGATGCCTGGTATTTCACGCACACCTGCAGCAGCTACAGATAAGCGAGCGACGAGATCCTCATCTGAGTCAACTGGAGTCTCATAAACAAGATGCTTTAGATGTCCCCATAAAAAGTAATCGAGGCTCGATAAATCGGGAGATCGGGGTGGCCAAGGGACTGGTCCACCACGCCCAATCCATCGAGTACCAAACGTGGCATTCAGGTAATTCCGTACATAAATGCTGAAGTGTGCTGGCGCCCCATCGTGCTGAAACCACATGCGGTTACGAATGGCGATCGGAACATCATGCAGCAGTTGTGGTAACACTTCTTTCAGAAAAATAAGATAGCTTCCGCCAGTGAGCCGCGTGGGTAGTAAGTATGGGCCAATCAAAAAGTCGTTCACAATACCAGCCCACACATTAATACTGAAACGTTGTTGAAACGCATGTCGACGCGTTGCATGTGGATTATCGGTTGCCCACACATGGGAATTGTGCGCATTAAAGACACCCTCGCGTGAAAATGTCGCTTCATCTGTAAATAGCACATAATCTACGAAATCCGGCTGCAACGCACATTGCTGCATCACCCACAGGCAGAATTTCACGCGGCGAGGATAATCTGCCGGATTCAATGCTTGTACTTTCTGAAAATGGAAGGGGTGTAAGCGATTTTCGTTTAACACTCTGCATACAGTCTGATGACTCACACCTACGTCACGCGCAACAGTTCTTGTGCTTGACTCGGGTCTATCAGCCACAATGTTCAAGATGCTTTCTTCCAGCCTTGGAGTGCGTACAGCTCTTACTCGACCAGCGCCATGTCTGTTGACGTCGAACGCACCTGTTTCACAAAGTTGACGATGTAACCGTTGAAAAATTCTATGATCCGGCATTCGTCGATCAGGATACTCCGCGCGATACATTCGTAACGCAGCTCTGCCGTTACCATTTGCACGGCCGTACATGTAATGCATGTCTGCTTTTTCTGCATACGTAAAGTCAACCATCGTCTACGGCAGCACAATTGTGAATGGCGCTTTTCCCTACTGCGATGCATCATGTTCAACAGCGGCTAGACATCTACTGCCCTCTACCGGCAATGATACCAACCGATCACTCCATTTCTCTTTCCTTTTATTTCCCCTGTTTACGCCTCACCGCGTCACTTGCGACTATACATTCCTATACAATAAATCATTGTTACAATGTCCTGTACCTACCATTAAAGTTTGTACCATGAATTCGGGACCACCCTGTATATTAAAAACATTTTTCATAAATATATTCGATTGGATTCAAAGAAAAATTCTGCGATATTGTACAAATTGTTCCCCGCGTCAGCGCCATAGAACATAAACCGCTTTGCATGAAAATAAAGCCATCTCCACAATGTAGTGGGGTTAATCGAGAAATTGGTATACATTGCCACACATGCTAACCGCAACACGTACTCCGCGAACATTCAGCACTGTTGCCAGATTTGGCTTCTTATCGCCTCTCTTGGCGACCGCCGCTGGCGTATTTTTGAAAACTGGGTTGTTTACCTTGATTTGTAGGAAAATTATCGAATAAGTTTTAGAATAACAAATTATAGATAAATGTCTCTTTCCATACATAGAACAAATAATCTTAACTTTACAAAATCGAGATACATGACCTATTTTCAGGCACTTAAAACAACCTCCTCATTTAATTAAAATATCTCTTCTCATTAAAAGATAAATTAGATTCATATACGCGTTCGTTTGGATTATGTGTTGATTGATTACAAAAAACACACATCGCAGAATTCCTCTTTTCTGTATTTATTTCCGAGCTCAAAAGCTCTACAGCTGTAGATGAAAAACCTTTATTATTTTCGAATTTAGTTTTTTCTTTTCTTTCCGCGTTGTTATGTCTACGATGAAACACCTCGTCCGTGTGTCGGCGGTGAGGTAGGGAGGAAAGTTCATTTCTTCTACTCAATATCATTGGAATATTCTGACTACGAAATAATTCGGAAATGCTAGCGTCAGCTCTTTCCAAAGCATTTAAATGCTTACCCAATAATTCTATCAAATTGTTAATTGTATATTCGCCGCAGTCAAATTCTTTGTTAAATGCGAAAACCAAATCATGTGAGAGTAATTTCAGAATCATAGGGCACATTAAAGTGTCAAACGTTTGCGTTGAATCACCTGAGGTTTCTAAGCTTCTTATTTGAGTTTGAAAATTGTCGAAAAGTATTCGAAACCCTTTAACATTATTAGTATGCTTAAGAGGGGACATATGCATCAAATTACTCATATGAGTGTTTATCAAAATGTCTTTTCGGGCAAAACGATCTTTCAAAACATTAACAGCTTTCACACAATTTTCTGCTGAAATAGCAAATCCTTCAACAGTATTTAGAGCTGTTCCAGATAAATGTGCTTTCAAATAGTTGAATTTGTCTACTTGATCTAAGTGTTCGTTTTTGTGAATTGCTGTTTCAAATGAATTCCAAAATGTAAGCCATTGGCTTACATTCCAGAGAATTTTGGTACAGTAATTTTAGGCAATTTAACACTTATCGTTTGTCTATGTTTAACGCTCACTTGATCACTATGGACATACGATGATTGTGAAAGTGAAACATCACGAACTAAAGTCAATTTTTGTAGAAACTTCTTTGCTCTAAATTTTTGCAAGTGATTACTCTTTCACTATATTCTTCGGCAGATTCAATTTCTTTTCCAAGGCCATCTATACTTAAAATCTTTTCTAAATCACTGTCGACTAATTTGAGAGCTTCAAATTTATATTATGCAACTGTTCTAATAATAACTCAATATCATTCTCACCCGTTTTTTACTTATTAATTTCATCATCTAATCTAGTA
Source organism: Metellina segmentata (assembly GCA_947359465.1). NCBI lineage: Eukaryota > Metazoa > Arthropoda > Arachnida > Araneae > Tetragnathidae > Metellina > Metellina segmentata. The sequence goes on along the minus strand of OX375877.1, from coordinate 127,698,142 downwards.
AGAAATTTAGTAACGGATGATCACAAAACAGTTCACTTTTTCTTGAAAGCATTTATCAAAGCTTCTTTTTGTTCAGTGGCCATCGTTATTGCGCGTTTCAATTGCTAATAATTTACTGTAAAGTATTTCACGTTACTTTCGATTTCAGATTCACAACTAATTCTGATCAATTTATATAATTATAATTTCAACTGATCGCGGCAGGGATGCCATTTTTATGTTGAAAACAATACTTATTAGGAAAGCTTACCTTCTTTTTCACACTTGTAACGCTTCAACTTCTTTAAGAACCCGGGTCGTTAAATATAAGTATAACCTTTTCTCTTATACTTTACAGCAATCAATCTATTTTCAATATCAGCAATGAAACGTAAAAAGCCTTTCTATTTTTACAAACAACTTAGAGAATTTATTCCAATCATCAAGTATTTACAAGAATTTTGTACAAGTTTTTAAAATATTACAGTTTTTCGCATCATCTCTCGTGACGTAATACAATCGGCTGCCAGAAGGTTAGTTGTTTTCGCAGCAGTGCTGTCACGTATAGTCAGCGAAATACTAGTTCGCAATTGTTCGCGACAATATGATTGAAAAATCTGGGTGACATCGAATGAACGCACGTAAAGAGGCGGGATTAACGATGAGGATGTCTGCTAACGATTATTTTTGGATTACTTTTTTACGATTAACCATTAAAATGTTCAGTTTCAACTGTAAATGAAATAAAGTGATTTGTATCTTGAAAAGGCCAAAAAATACGATGTTCATCTTCTATCTCCACCAGATAATGCCGAACGCAGAACTCGCTGCAGGATTCTGCATGAGAAGCATTTAGCTGGTGAAAGATGGGAAAATGTGACAATAGTAGACGAGGTGTGGGTGTTTTTAAATGATTACAATAAAAAAAGAAAATTTATTATCTTAAAAGAGAAGAAAAAAATCTTAAAACATGGTTCAAAGAATCTAAAGAAACTTTCTCTAAGGGATTTATGGGATTGTGTTGCCGGTTTGGCATATAATGGAAAATTTAAAGTAAAGAGAGTAGAAAAAAAAGTGTAAAACTCAACTCCACATACAATCAAGCTCGTATATTATAAATAATATTCAAAATTGTAGCCCCTTTGTTTTTTACTAATGACTGTGTCGCCCTCTGGCGGTTTGCTGAACACGGTCAGTCGAGAGCCAAGTTTTCTTATGCACGGATGCATGGTTGGTTTTCTATATACTTAAACTCTGTAATTAAATTTAATATGTGTGTTGTGTGTAATTTAGATCCCATTAAAGATGTTACACTTAATTTTGGCTTATTGGCGCATTCCATTGCCTCACACTAACAGAACCGAGTGGAATTCCCCGACCACAAAATCAAAATACCGTATTTTTACCCACAGTGCCAACAAGAGCTGGATCAGGATAAAGCAAAGCAGCCACATTTCTAAATCCACTATACAATTATTGGAAAAAATGGAACAAGAAACTGGTATCTTATGTACCTTTTACTAATGGCATATAATTTGAAGAATAGAAAAAGGGACAGAAGAAGAGACAATTCTGGGTAGTTTATTTAAGACGTAAAACACAAGTACGTTACAAGTCTAGATTACATAAAAGATAAGAATCAGCTAGATGTTGCCAACCAGCAAAAATTAAAATCAGTGTTGAGGAATATAAATATAAATATAATACATGAAATATAATCACAACTACAACACTACCCCTTGATTATATTTCCCTTAGTCCTACGATAAGTCTATGTTTCATCATAACTGTCCTTGTTACACTCTTTTTGAGCATGTCAACAGAATTTAAACTGGATTGTACATATACAAACATTAATAGCTTCTGCTCTACTTTTTCACGCAGGAAAAAATGTCTCAGTTCTATATGTTTGTTTCTTTCTGATGTGATGTAGTTCTTCTCTAAGGCTATTGCACCCTGGTTGTCCACAAAAATGGCTTGAGGAAGGCCCATAAAGTGTGCCCCCAGGATTTCTTGGAAAAAATTCTGGAACCACAATGCCTTCCTAGCGGCATTACACATAGACAAATATTCTGCCTCTACCGTAGACAGGGCTGTTGTCCTCTGCTTCTTGCTGCTCCATGAGATGGCGCCTCCTGCAAGAGTGGTGACATATCCACTAAATGATCGCCGATCAATTTTGTCACCAGCCCAGTCTGAATCGCAGAACATCTCGAGATTTCTTCCTGTCTTTTGGAAGTGTAGTTTTATCTCCCTGTATGCGCCACGTACCTAAGTATATGCGGCTCACCAGACCAGCGTTCTTTACTAGAGCAATTGTTAAATTCACTCATGTAAGTGGTAGGAAAAGCCAAGTCTGGTCTTGTTCCTCCTGCTAAATACAAGACCCCCTACTATTGCCTGTCGATACCTGAATGCTACTTCAGCATCGAGCATGTTGTCACTAGATGCTGACATGTACCTCATTCCTGGATCCAAAGGTGTCGATGCTCCCCTACAATTCAACATGCCAGTTGATTGAAGCAAATCTGTTATGTATGCCCTCTGGTCGAGAGTCATTGAGCCATCCTTGTTTCTCTCTATTTTGATTGAGAGTAGATTGTGTATTTCTCCCAAATCTTTTACTTCAAAGGTAGCTCCAATACTGTCCTTAAACTTTTGGATGGTAGTATCCAGGCTGGAAATTACTAGAATATCATCCACGTATACACACACAGTAAACTTTCTCTCCTTGTCGAAATACACACAAGGATCTGCTTTAGATCTTGTAAGCTTATATGACCTTAGGAATTTGTCAAGGCATATGTTCCACTCTCTTCCAGATTGATGAAGACCATAAAGAGACTTCTTCAATAAGCAGACGTCTGCTGGTTTTCCATGCAGATGAACAGGTGGCGGTTCAATAAAAACTGTTTCATTTAGTTTTCCGTTCAGGTAGGCAGCAGTGATATCAAGTTGGTGGACCAACCAATTTTGCTCCACTGAATATGTCGACAAGGTTCTATTAGACTTTGACTTTATTACAGGGCAAAATGCCTCTTTATTGTCTATTCCCTCTACTTGTGTGTAGTCCCTGGCAACTAGTCGAGCTTTGAATCTGTTCACGCTTCCATCTTTATACCTCTTCCTGAAAACCCATCTACATTTTGCAACTTTTCTTTCTTTCGGTCTAGGAACTATTTCCCAAGTCTCGTTTCTTTTTAAGTTCTCTAGCTCCTCTTGTATGGCTAAATTCCATTGTTCCACATCAGGACTAGTTAAAGCTTCTTCTAGACTTTCGGGATGTTTCAGAAAAGTCTCGGGTTCTTCATCTCTAGACGCCATCAGTCAGCTGGACCCCTCCCTGTTTATGACTTCCTGAGAATCATTAACAATATTAAAGTTTCTCATGATGTAATCTTCTGTCTACTTGGGTGGCAGAAGCTTGTGTTGCAGGTTCACTTCTGTCATCTTGAGGTTTATTTTCAACGTCTTGGAGAGGTAATGAAATCGAATATTCAGTTGGGAATGGCTTTTCTACAGTAAGAGTGGACAGTTACAATGCTAATGAGTGGAGCATCAGGTGTAGCGTACAAGTCGTATTAAAAACCTTACATGACCCTAATTGCCACATTCCTTACGTTCACGACCCACCTTACCAATTAAACCTAGTGCTAGTGTGTGCCACTGAAAACCGGAAAACAACAGAAAAACGCGGCATACATCAATTGAAATTGTGAGTTTTTTTATCATGTTTAGGCAGTATACTCTTTTTTTTAGTGCATCCAATCGTCGTTGGGATTTATTGCACTCTATGGCTGAAAATTTCAGTCCTCTTAATACAATTGCTTTTTACATTTTTCAGAGAGATATGCAATCAGAGATAGAGACTAAATCCGATGAGTTTGTGCTCGACAGCGAGTCAGATTAAGACTATGATTATGAACCTGCTAATACTGATACTACAAACAGTCGCAGAAAAACTAAAAAAAGAAGTCCAACTTTAAAGCCTATCAAAGATAAGATGATTGGCTCGATTGTCAACCGTCAATGCTGTTATTAGTGGTTATTTAATAATTTTATCAATGTACTACGAAAAAGTTTATTAACATATAATGTGATTTTTAACATAAAATACAAACATTTCCCTGAGAGAGAGGTCACTAGATGCTTCAAATTTTTACTGGTGTACACTCCATACTTCTCAGGACTGACCCCTCCCCCCCCCTTATTCATCAACCCTAGTCATGCATATACCTCTGTGTACTACTCTGATATGTTAACTGTAACCATAACTGCAAAAGTGCTGTTCTATAGATATTTGAAGCATACAGTTTTTTTTATACAACCAAGAGAGCACGTTAGGCTTTGTTCAATAAAGCTATGTTTGTGAATTGTGGCTTTTATTTAAATACGATTATGAAACTTGCTGAATAATTGACATAACCACAGGAGAATGAAACATGGTGTAAGAAACCTGCTAAAGAACCTTCGTATTCTGAAAAAAAAATGAACTTTTGTGTTCTGTAAAGTGAACTTTGCCTAATCCGTTATCATCATTCGCAATGACCTTTAAGCCTCTTGGCCTTTAAGCCTCTTGTTCAGAGTGAATACCAGTGAAAATTGGATAAAGTGAAAGCAGAAACTAGAAAAATTTCTCATGGCTTTAGAGAAACTGGAAAAGCCGGACAATATCAAAATTGCCATATTACTCAATCTAATTGGTGATGAAGGCGTGAATGTATATAATACAGGGCTCGAAATACCCGGGTGCACAGGTGCACTGTGCACATGAAAATATAATTGTGCACCTAATTTTTTCCCACTAGGTGCACGCAGTGCACCTTGTGCACCTAATTTAAAAACTTAGGTGCACAAGGTGCACCTGTATTAAAAAATCTATTTCGAGGCCTGATATAATACATTCAAGTTTGAGGGCGAGAAGAGAAAATTTGAGAAAGTTATTCATAAATTCGATCATTACTGTTTACTACAAAGTAATGAAGTGTTTGAACGGTTCAAGTTTTTCTCTTGTTCATAAAAAAAACGGTCAATCGACGTGTAATTGACTGAATTAAAGACACTTGCTGCATCGTGCAACTTTGGAGAGCAGGAAACCAGCCTGCTTTGAGACAGAATAGTGCTGGGAGTTCAAGAAGTCAACTTGCAGGAAAGATTGCTACGGGAACCTGCCCTAACCTTTCAAAAAGCGGTCGACAGTGTTCGAGCTTGTGAATTGAGTAGGAGTCAGGTAAAAACCATCAATTACTCCAACTGTGTTGATGCTGTAAATAGACATAGCCATAACACTACCAAATCTTCAAAGCAACAAATTGTTGAATGCCAGGCATGTGAAAGAAAGCACATGAAAGGTCAGTGCCCAGATTATAATAAACTATGCAACAAGTGCAAAGGGAAAAACCATTTTGCAGCTATGTGCAAAAGCAAGGTAAATCCAATGCTGCATCAATCAATTGCTAGAAGTTTTGAATGAAGTGCAAACAAATAATTCGGATGTTAGCCTATTTATTGATATTGTACGTAATGTTCAATCAAATATTTGCGATGAATGGCTTAAAGTAATATCAGTTGAGGGTCAACAACTTTCTTTTAAACTGGACACAGGAGTCTATGTCAATGTGTTACCACTCCATGTTCTTGAAACTTTAAATTTAAAGAAAAATGACCAATTAAACACAACTGATGTGATTTTAATGTCATATGGTAATAATAAGTTGAAAACTATCGGGTCTATAGATCTAGCTTTTTAGAAGTGATCATAAGCCCTTGACTTCCATAGTTCATAAGCCAATTAGTAAAATTTCTTCTCGTTTACAAAGAATGCTTTTCAAACTATTAAAATATGATTTTACTGTAAAATATATGACAGGAAGCCAAATGTATATTTCAGACACTTTTTCAAGAGCATATATTAAAGAGGAAAACAAAGATGACCCAGAAATGATGAACACGGTTCATTCTGTATCTATACTCTTGTCAATGAGTGTGAACACATTTAAGCAAGTTCAGAAAGCAACTGAGGAACATAATTATTTAAAGTTAATATGTAAATATTTTAAAATGGGATCGCCTTAAAAGAAAAATGTACCTAACACCTTAAGGCATTACTACAAATTGAAAAATGATATTGTCTGTGTTGATGGACTGGTATTTTGAAATGACAAAGTTGTCATTCCAAATGTTCTTAGACAAGATATGTTAATGTTGATACATGAAGCTCATCTGGGCATTCAGAAGTGTAAAAATAGAGCCAGGAAATTAATGTACTGGCAAGGAATTAATCAAGACATTGAAAATATCATTTCTAAGTGTAATGTGTGGGAAAATTTTCAAAAATCACTATGTAAAGAACCTCTTGTACCGCATGATGTACCAAACCGTCCGTTTGAGAAAGTCGGAGAAGATTTAATGTATTTTAATAACAGTGACTTTCTGGTATTAATTGATTATTACTCAAAGTGGATTGAGTCGGTTACTATTCGAAATAAGATTATTACAGAAATCATTCTCAAATTAGAGGATATATTTTCCAAATTTGGAATTTTAGAAATTATTGTTTGTGACAATGTTCCCTTTAACAGCTATGAATTAAAAAAATTTGGAAAGGGATGGGATATTGAAATTATATTCACTAGTCCTAATTATCCCCAAAGTAATGGGATGGTTGAGAAGGCAGTTGGGATAACCAAAGCAATTTTTAAGAAAGCTTTCGAGGATAATCCTAGACCTTCAGTAGGATTATTAGAATCGAAATACACCCATTTCTGGATCAGGATTATCACCAGTCCAGCTAATGTTTAATAGACGATTACAAACCAAGTTTCGCATTAGTAATAAACTTCTTAACCCTGAACTTTTTGAAGATGTCGATATAAAATTGTTGAGAATACAACAAAACCAGAAGCACTATTACGATAGATCCAGTAAGAATTTGAAAGAACTACAGCCTGGAGACAAAATCACTGTTCAGAACGTAAAAACTAAATAATGGGAACACGCTACTGTTTTGTCTTTATAACCAATAATCCCAGGTCATATAAGATTATAACAGAGTTTGGAAGAGTCTTAGTGAGAAACAGAAAGTTTTTAATCTTATCGAGTCTTTTGTGGTTCAACAGGCTAATGAATTTGGAGCACACGCAGACGATAAACACAGTTTTTTTTTTTTTTTAATTCATTCTTTCATAAAATTTGAGAGCACGCGTTAGAAAGTTTGCAATGTTTTCAGAAGAACCGGCAAATTCCGTCGCCGTTTCCATAGCAACAGTCGAATATGAAAATCTTAAAATGTACTATTACAAACAACACGGATCAGCTCAAACATATCCATGATTCGGTATTTCTATGCGGTAGCGGAGAGAACGGTTTCTTTTTTTCTCCTTGGGATAGATTTTAGTGTCCTTTTTTCCTTCTTTTAATTTTTAAAACTTTACTAGGATACTTTGTACCCCAAATATACTTTGTCTTATTTATGTAATTTTTTTTCTGCAGTTTTCACTGTAATCTAATTCAGAACAATAGAAGTAAAGCCGTTTCCTTTGCTGCAGCACAAATTTAATTCACATTTTTTTTTTTTAATTTCCAATGGCAAGGCTGGGTACAGATTGCAAAGACAAATTCAATAGATTGCAAAAGAGAATTCAATACAGAAATACAATACAGTACAGAATTGACCTAAGTCATTGTAGCCTTATACAAGGCCAGAAATGATGGTCACATGTGAAGGGGCACCCAGTGGGTGGACCATCATTGTCCCTAACAAAGGACAGCACAATTTACATCCATGCCCTGACCCGGATTCGAACCAGGAACCCTCCGTATCCAGAGGCCAACACCTTGACCACTAGACCAGTTGGTCGGCATTCACATTTGTAATAATAATAATAATTTACCCTTGAATCCTTTTTGCAGTTTGTCCAGCGTTGTCACACGATGAAAAAATGCGAAGAACGGCTGAGCGAAAGTCTGCCGGAATTGAAGCGCGATTGAAGAGAAAAGCTGATAGTAAGGCTGCTGTGTTAGCAGCAAAACTGCAAAAATTAAACCAAGATATTGGAGATATGAATAAAGAATCTTCTTATTGGTGGTGCATTGAGTTTTAAATCTGAAATAGGCCGATCGTCTAATGCATGTTGTTATCATGGAAAGGTTAAGCTTCCACCATTGAAAGAATGGCCAATGGAGTTTAAAAATCTGCTAACTGGAACTGGCGAAATAAATAATAATTTTCCTCAAAACATACGAATTTACGATAATTTGTTTGCTTTTGCCTCTTTTAATGCGACTAACGCTGATATCAAAGGTGGGGGTCCATACGCTATGAGAATTACTGTAGATGCTAAAGTAAAAGCAACCACGTCTCTACAAACAAACACAACGCCTCAATTTGGCCAAATTTTATATTTGATGCTAACTAAGCTATTGACCTACGTAGCAATTTATTGAAAAGAAAAGACGTTTTGAGCATTATTCCACTAATTCTCAATGAGAGTCCATATGCCAAAAAAGTTTAAAAATCTGATTGAAATACACCAAAATGATCAAAATGCAGCAGTACGTTTAAACTCCGGGATCAATCAAGTAGCGATACAAATGGGGATGGATTGTGAAGCAATCATTGGGGGTTGGCGAGCGAAAGCGAGCAGGGGGCTGAGGTCCCTAGTATTAAAAAAAGTTGCCGCCTTTGTCGCAGGATTGAAAACTTTGTTATTTAACTCGATTCTTAGACGTTATCCCGAGTTACGGATCACAAAATTACGAAATTAACATGGTTTGTTCCCATCGTGTTTCGCGAACGTAAGTCAGCAGGGGGCGGAAGCCCCTAGTTTATTAAAAAATTCATTAGAAATGTTACTGTGAAAAGTATAAGTTATTTTTCTTCTTGTTGACATTACAACAGTGATATCTCTATTTAAGTTTTTACCAACACTAATGAATGATTTCATGTCTTAATCGCATCATTAATATTATAGTTTCATGTAGTTATTCGCAAGTATATAGGTAGTTAATACACGTTTTAAATGCTATGAGCACTCATACGCGGCAGAGTCAGAATCGAGAGAATTTTTACCGATGTGCTTCAAGCAAATCAAGTTTAAATCTAAGAAGTTCAGAAAAAATCGAAACGTTCACGAAAAAATCGACATTGTAATTTCTAATTTAAATGTATTGTAAGTTTTAAAATTTACCTAAAGTCATCTGGTAAATGTTGCATAAATAAAAAAATGTCCGATTTAAAAAAAATTAAGTGACTATACAAATTAATTAATAAATGTTAATCAAATGACTATATTTAATTATTAATAAGTAATAGATATCAATCAAATTACAATAATTAATTATTACTAACTAACAGATATGAATCAATTTGATGTAATTTACTATTTATAATTAATACATTTTCTAACAATTAGTTTTATCCTTTATACTGGGGTACAGTCCATACTTTTCGGGAGCTATTCCCCCTCCATTAAACAATCCTCGTTACACCTCTGCTACAAAGTCATTATTAGCATGGAAATTAAGGTGTAGAAAGATATAGTTAACAATAAGGAATAGAACAACAAATAGTATCGCGCGAATCTAACAAATAGAACACTTCAAACGTAAAATTTTTATGCAAAAAATTTATCTTCAGTCTATTAGAATCGTTCAAAAAATGTCCAAACTGCCTTCATATTCGGAGATTCGTTCCTCGTAGTTATGATTTTGCGAGTCTTTGGGATTTGGAGAACTTTATTTAATATCTCTACTATTATAAAATGAAGTGGTCCTCTGTGTGTATGTATGTATTCCATGTCCTGACGAATCTTTGGAACGTACAATAATAAAATTTGGCTCATAGATAGTCCTAATTTTTTGCAATTTTGGTAACCAGTCCGAATTTTAAAATTTAATCTAGAACATTTTTAATTAATTTATTAGTTTTTTTTATCCTCCCTTCTTTTGGGGGAATGTGACGTCATAGCTTCCTCGATAGAAGAAAGGAATAGATTTATTTTGTGTGTTTTTCGACCTTGGAACTGTGCCATGTTTCCACGGAGGTGCCGTCGCATTGAAGAAAGGACCGATTCTGCGTTTTTCATCAAAATGCCTTTGAAACCATACCAAGTTTTCCGATTCTAGCGTGTTTGGATTTACGTTTTGATTAGTATAACTCTCTTACTAGTGATTTCAACTTTGTCACGGGTAAAGACTATTTGAGCTGTTCTATTTTCGCGATTGTTAAAGATAGAGTGAAATTTGGATTTGAAATCAGTGGAAAATTTTACATCAGATCGATACGTTAAATGTGATTTTCTTTAAGGTGTTAGCCTCTAAATAAGAAGGTTCCTAAGTAATTGTAAGCGTATGGTGTAGAGGCGGCTGGTGCACATTAAATCTGTCGTGGCCGAAAGTCCTCACGTTGGGTTGGTGTGGAAGTTTTGAGAGTGGGGTGCCAGCTCAAGTGTTGCTTCGTCATCTGACCGTGGTTCAAAATTACGAGGTGATGGCCTCGGATCTTTCCCTTCCGGGACTGATCCCGGACCGTCGTCCTCAGTCCCTTAAGGGAAAGGATAGTTCCGTTCTAAGGCCCGTTGTGCTGCTCTAGTACAACGTTAACTAAAAATTACCAATTACCTCGATCTTTCTTTTGGGGTATTGATCCCGGACACTCGCCGATAGCACATTGTGTTGCACCAGTACGACATTAATCAAATGCCTACCTACGCTCTCTTATCTACGCGTAGCCAGGTAGGTATTTTATTTAACGTCATACTAGTGCAATACAGCGGTCTATTGACGATGGTCCGGGATCAATCCCCAAGGGAAAGATCCGATGACAATGCTTCGTAATTTTGGTAATTTTTAATTAACGTCGTATTAGAGCAACACAACGGCTATCGATGACGGTCCGGGATCAATACCCTAGGGGAAGATCAGAGGACAACACCACGTTATTTTGAACCACTGTGAGACGAAGATGCAACACCTGAGCTGGCATCCCATCCCACTCTCCAAACATCCACTCTACGCCAACGTGAGGACATTTGAGGCCACGACAGATTCCCTCTTTGTACACGACGTGTACAAAGGGGGAATTTTTTGTACACGACGGTGTTTGTTGGATTCAAAGACACTCGTGTATGGTAATGGTAATGGTAATTTTAGTTAACGTCGTACTAGAGCAACACAACGGGCTATTGACAACGGTCCGGAATCAGTCCCTTAAGGGAAAGATTCGAGGACAACACCTCGTAATTTTGAACCACGGTCAGATGACGAAGCAACACCTGAGCTGGCACCCCACTCTCCAAACTTCCACGCCGACCCAACGTGAGGACTTTCGGCCAAGACAGATTTAAGGTGCACCAGCCGCCTCTACACCATACGTTTACAAACATCCATGCCCGGACCCGGATTCGAACCAGGAACCTTCCGATCTAGAGGCTAACACCTTAACCTTGTATACCGGTTGGTCGGCACACTCGTGTATGTACGTCAAATATGTCGTTGCCTCAATGTCCTCATATCTGGACATGTGAAAAGTGGGGTGCCAGTTAAGTTCTTATCTCGTCATTCGATCCTTGTTCAAAATGACGTGGTGTTCTCTAATCTTTCCCTTCTGGTTTGATCTCGGTTCGTCAATAGTCCGTGTGTCAAATATCTTCTACCTACCCACCCTTTTCTTCGCCTCTCGGTATTAACCCTTCACTTGGCGATAAACGGCCTTAAATATCTCAAACTATTTCATGCGAAACGTTATAAAAAGTTCCTTATGGTAGTGTGGGCTGTTTATAGCTATGTTTAGATCTTTAACTCGATCCTAAATCTTGTCGGGTTGAAATGGTATGACACGTATTTCAGATTTGATATGCCAAGACTGTTCGGGGGTTTTATGGAGGAACACTTAAAAGAACCACAACCCCATTCTTTGCCCTAAGCTTCTGCGTACTTTTCGCAATCTCTCTGTGAGGTGCAAGACACCAGTTTGTCACATCAACCTCTTTGTTTCGAGGATAAATAGTAGTAACGTATAGCACAAAGAAAAGGTATAATTAAATCTGTACAATAGGTAATAACATCTGCGCTCATCTATTCATGGATTTTTACGGTTGTGTTTACGAATTCATTATTCACAGAATAGGATATAAGAGGAATGTTTTTTTTTCAGATTCGTTCGGAAAAAAATTTGCAATTGACATTTTTTTCAGTATTGTGTGACATTTGCAACAATGGAAAAAATGGTGAGTACAATTTTTTTCAAACTACTCTAGTGAATAAAATGATAGAATTTTTAAAATGTTGCCATATGCGCTAACCTATATTATGAATTTACTACTAGGCTAGTTATCTGCAATACATATTCTTAAATGCTAATATCTATTCCGGAGTGTCGTTACTCGAATTTCATAAATTATTTTAATCTATTTATGAACACATAATGCCGACCAACCGGTATAGTGGTTAAGGTGTTAGCCTCTAGATTGGAAGGTCCCCGGTTCGAATCCGGGTTCGGGCATGGATGTTTGTAAGCGTATACCAGCTCAGGTGTTGCTTCGTCATCTGAACATGGTTCAAAATTACGAAATATAAATTGTTAGTAGCATTGATGGTCCTCCCACTGGGTGCTCCTTCACAAGTGGCCAATGACTTAGGTCAAATGTGCCCGCCATTAGGAAAAAAAATGAATACATAATTTATCTGTACATTTTATACATCTAAGTGAAATAAAAATCGAAAATCGGCAATCTTTTTTCCACTTTCAACTGTATTCTTACTGGTATTATAATTCTTACTTCCGACACAGTGTATGGTTAGATGGGAGGTAAGTATTGTGGCGTTTTGGGGCAATGCAATGGAGTTCGACGAAGCGAATTACCTTTTGAAGTTATTTATTTCACTTAAAAGGTTTTCGATAACAATTGGATAAAAAAAAACTATTTACAGAATATGCACACTGGACAATCGATGAACTGATGTTTTTGAAGAAACCACAACAAGTTTCTTTTTCACAGTTTGTCGTTTGGCTCCCTGTTGTTGAAATTCACCGTATCGTTGACTACACGAGAGCTCCTTCCTCGCTACCGCGCTCAAGGGCCCTCTCCTCTAGTCTCCCTTTGCCTTTTTTCGGGGGAATCTGCCTCCCTCTTGGAATGTCGATCGGGTGTTTTCCAATAACACTTGCAACACCCGTAAAGATGTCAACTTCCACGCGTGCGTATGGCCCCTCTTCGGATCTTGAGACCGTTAGAAAGTGATGTGCGAGAGTAGGTGCAAGAAATGGGCACTGACTGTTACACGCGTTCTTTGCTTTTGTGGGGCTCTTCCCTTCTCGTGGCAGGCCCACGATCATCTGCGTGTCGAAAACTCCTATTTTCCCAGACGGTACAGAATTTTAATGAACATCACACTGAAGCAACCCAACGGGCTATTGCATGGTAAAAAGATCACCTCACACAAGCGTTGCAACCATTCGTTTCCGAGCGTCCTTCAATTGCATCTAATTCACTTGTTCCAAGTGTTCTCGAGCCGACCAACCGGTAGAGTGGTTAAGGTGTTAGCCTCTACATCGGAAGGCTCCTGGTTCGATTCCGGGCATGGATGTTTGTAAGCGTATGGTGAAGAGGCGACTGGTTCAACTTAAATCTGTCCAATGCCGAAAGTCATCAAGTTGTGGAAGTTTGGAAAGTGGGGTGCCAGCTCAAGTGTTGCCTCGTCACCTCACTGTGGTTCAAAATTACGTTGTCCTCGGATCTTATCCTCAGCGGATTGATCCCGTACCGTCGTCAATAGCCCGTGGTGTTGCTTTAGTGAAACGTTAATTTAAACTACTTACCTACCTACCTAGCCCAAATAAAGCACATGTGACTTTTAGGAGACAATATAGGCGAAAGACTGTCGTAGCGGTCGATTTTGTTTTGTCTGTATCCGTCTGCTGCCTGTGACGTGGTGTTGTCTTGTACCTTTCCGGCTTGCTCCCGGACAGTCGACAATTGCTCTGTTGGGATGTTTATTAAACACCTAAGTACCATGCGATTACAAAGCGGGATACTCTGGCAGACAAGCGCTTTGTCCAGTCATGCTTGAAAGATTAACATACTCTTAAATTTTTTTTGTCGAAACGTCTTTTAATAATCGTGACATTTAGGCTAGGCCTACGCTTGCGATTTATAGAAGTGCGATTTTTCAGTCTCGAAAATAAAATTCCTTGTTTCAAGTACAAGTGCATTTGTGACTAAACAATCGCAGCGGTTAAAAAGTTGCAACCAGTCCTATTTTCGCTGCGACTGTCGCTCTTCCCGATAAATCACATAGACAGGCATGGACGTGCACCCACTTGCAATAGTTGAGTCGCGCGTTTTTCCAGCTTTTCTTATACATTAAATTGCGTTTTTTATTCCCCTAATTCAATTTTCTATCTTTGAGATCGTTGAGGGTGGAGTGTCAATTTCGAAGGATTTGAAATCTGCGGAAAATTTTACACCAGATCGATAACTTAAATGTAATTTTCCTTAAATTAGTAATTAGTTATTTAATAAATAATTATATGGTAAATAATTAAACATTAAATCTGTTTTTGCTATCGATCTGGCGTAGAATTTTACACTGTTTTGTAATCCATTGAAATTTTCACTCTATCTTCAACGATCGCAACGATAGAAACTTGAATTAGGGGATTAAAAAACATATTTTAATCTTATTCTGCGATTTATCTATCGCAGTGTGTGCACCTTGTCGATTTTCTGCAAGAGCGATTTTTTGGTTGCCGAGACTAGAAATCGCAAGTGGAGGCCTACAAAATAAGTGGTAATGGTAATTTTAGTTAACGTCGTACTGAGCAACACAACGGGCTATTGACGACGGTCCGGGATCAGTCCCTTAAGGGAAAGATCCGAGGACAACACCTCGTAATTTTGAACCACGGTCAGATGACGAAACAACACCTGAGCTGGCACCCTACTCTCCAAACTTCCACACCAACCCAACGTGAGGACTTTCGGACACGACAAATTTAAGGTACATCAGCCACCTCTACACCATACGCATACAAACATCCATGCCCGGACCCGGATTCGATACAGGAACCTTCCAATCTAGAGGCTAACACCTTAAACACTATACCGGATGTGGTCGGCGCAAAATAAGTAGTAAAACCTCCCTAAGGCTACCACCTTCCGTAAAGATTTCTAAGGAATTCCTTAAATGTTAAGAAAGCCCTGTTGGTAGGTAGTGGATTGACGTAGCACTGGACTAGCACAACGGCTCTTGGTGACGATCCATTCCGAAGGGAAAGAACCGAGGACAATGCCTCGTAATTTTGTTCAAAGTTCGCATGACGAGGTCAACACCAAAGCTGGCACCGCACTCTCCAAACTTCCACGCCACCCCAAGGCGAGAACATTTGAAGCTACAATCGATCTTGGGTCTTTGAATATCTTTGCTTCTCCGTCCTTCTGTTTTTAAATAAATAATGGATTATAGTGACATTAGACTTGCAAAGAAAATGCGTGTAGACGAAGATAGTTTTCAGAAATACTGTTAAGATTCCTTGTTATGTTTATGGTAAATTGTTTACAGATAGTGATAGCTGGGCATATATCCTTCGATTGGAATGTGAATTAACGTACTCAACGAAAGGGGAAAGCTATACCTTTAGCAGATCTTGTCTTGCAGTCAAGCCTTGATATTTTTTACTATTTGAAATAAGGGGATAGGTGGAACGAATAATTGGTGCAAGATTTAATTTTGTATTGGTGAACCGTTATAACGATGGTAACGACTGTATTGGTGCCCATAAAGACAACCATGAATTGGATCTTAATGCGCCCATAGCGTCTGTTTCACATTTGGACAGAAAATACAATTTGTGTTTTCTAGAAAGAACTACAATTTTTTTTTTAATTATGGAATATGGAAACTTATTTGTGAGTATCCAACAAACTAATTTTAGTTTCACAGCTTGCCCCATGGGAATGCATCATGCCACAGAATTAACGTTTCTGTAAAATTCTTATATACATCAGAAATAAACCACTGTGCTCCCCGAACTAGAACTCAGTGCCGATAGTGATGTTTTTTTTTTCTAGCAGCAGCACCTGATACGAATTATTTACTGGTGTAAAAGTACACAACACCATTATTAATACAGGAGGAAAACTGTTACAATGAACACAACAATAAAGCAAACATATGAAAGACATGGACGGCAGCCAAAATCACAGATCAAGAACCGTCAGACATCTTGAAGGTCCTGCATCTTCTTCCTTGAATGCCAATACCTCCCGTAAACGTCACAAAAGAGTCCTGGACAGTTCATTAGATGATCGACGTCCATAGCCACGCTAGTACCACACACTGCACAGTTTGGGCCTGGTAGTAGATAAAATCTAAAAGATTTGAGATTAATTTTCACAGTATATTTTATAATTCTTGTCATAGTTGAGTAAGGGATTGAGCTATTTGGAAATTGAATAATTCTTGTTCCATCCTTCACCAGTAAGTCAGCCTTCTCATTACCCCTCTCTCACAAAATTAATAGCAAACTCTTTCCAGTTAACAGCTCATAAATCATAGGTGAAAACAATTCACAAAAGCATTCGTCAACGTTCATTTTTCTAAATGCATGTATTGATGATTGGCAGTTTCCTTCTTTTAAAATCTAAACAATCAAAAAGAATAATAATATGTCTTTTCTCGGGCACATTAAATCTGTCGTAGCCACATGTTGGCGTGGTGTGGACGTTTAGAGAGTAGGGCGACTTCGCAGGTGTTGACCTCGTCACTTGACCGAAGTTCAAAATGACGTGTTATTGTCCTCGGATCTTTCCCTCGGGGACTGTCGCCAATAGCCCATTGTATTGCTCAAGTGCAACGTATATTAAAATTCCTACCTACCCACATTTTATAATTACTAATAATAAAAGTAATTCTATAACGTCGCACTGTAGGAACACAACGTGCTAGTGGCAACGGTATGGGATCAATACCCAAGGGAATAACGGCATAACAGAATTTGGAACCACCGACAGCTGACGAGGTAAACACTTGCGATGACACTCCACTCTCCAAACGTTCACACCACACCTACGTGAGGACAGTTTAGGCCACAACAGATTTTACGTGCACCAGTCCCCATGTACACGACGTTGGTTGGACTGGCAAACCTCCAATCCCAAACCAGTTACTCCTCTAAGAGGGCTACAGTGCCCTCCTCACACTTTATGAAACTGTGAATTGTATTGGGCTGATGCAAAAGTTCCTCTCGTTTCTGGCACTCGATGACATCGCTAAAACGAAAAGTTGTCTACTTTATACATGTACCTATGTTTTGATGCTGTTTCAAAGAAGGAATTTCAGCGAGTCCTTGGGGGGGAAATTGTATGATTGGGTTGTGTATTTAAAATTGAGTCAAGCATTCAAAATGGCAGAAAGTAAGGAGCATTTGCGACTTATTATGCTTTTTAATTTCCGAAATAAAATGTACGTGTCGCTAAGGGCAGCGAACTATAACATCACTCATTTGTTATTAGATAAAATGAGACGGCTCTCATGA
Source organism: Metellina segmentata (assembly GCA_947359465.1). Lineage (NCBI taxonomy): Eukaryota > Metazoa > Arthropoda > Arachnida > Araneae > Tetragnathidae > Metellina > Metellina segmentata. Next base: position 127,680,627 of record OX375877.1, on the reverse strand, counting down.
ATTAACTGACAAGAAGTTTCTTTAATAGGTTGTTTACATTTTATATACACGTCTCAACTATTTACAATCACCGCTCAATTCAAAAACTCTCAATCGAAACAAAAATGCGAACAGTTCTGTTTTTTACTTGTTTCCGAGCTTTTTGTTGCCACTCCTCTCACTACAAAAGTATACACAAAGTATAAAAACAGAATGAGTGGCGTATCGCCTCCATGCATATGCAACAGTATGCTTCGCGGATACAAAATAAGATACGTGTTCTGTAGGGTCAAGATGCCGTGGACGAGATTAAACGTGCCGTAAGGGTCGAACACACTGGGCCAGTAATTTATTCGATGCATGGAGTTTTTCTAACGCGCGTTTTCCAAGGTCAGCTTTACTTATGCTTTAAATTATGTTTTTTATTCGCCTAATTCAAGTTTCTATCTGCGATCGTTGAAGATAGAGTGAAAATTTCAACGGATTTGAAATCTGCGAAAAATTTCACACCAGATCGAAACTTTAAATGTGATTTTCTTCAAAAAAATAATTAATTATTTAACAAATAATTAAATAATCAAGTGGTAAACAGTTAAATAATAAATCTGTTTTGGTATCGATCTGGCGTAGAATTTTACGCTGATTTGACATCCGTCGAAATTTTCACTATCTTCAACGAGCGCAAAGATAGAAACTTGAATTATACGAATAAAAAACATAATTTAATGCATGAAAAGCTGACCTTGGAAAACGCGCGTTAAAAAACCCCCATGTGAACAGGACCTTAAGGCCTCGCTACTCGACTGGATTACTGGCCAAGTGCGTTCGAGCCTCAAGGGGTTCCGAAAGTTTCGTCACCTAGATCCGTTCTTTCGCCTGAAATCTCAGACGCCTCTATAAGCGCTGGAGGATGCAGCTACCGGAGATAGATGGAGAAAGGCCATCGAACAGAACGGCCGTACTATACGGATTCCCACTGTCACTCTCAATCTAAATATAACGGGACGAACTTTTGCAACCACCCCAATAGTTCAATCCTTTTTGTCTGTCAAATACCAAGTTTGATTATTTTCCAGACTATTCTCCTGTTATGCATGGTCGCTTGCGTTTTGGTCCAGGGTCATCCCGATCCTCAGAGTCCCCCGGAAGTGCCAAACGTCCCAGACAAGGACGACGCACTCAAGTGTGCCACAGCCTTCATGGCCCCCGCTACTGATGACGTCATGACGAAGGTAGACGCCGCCAAGCCGGAAGTGTCCAGCATCCCAAATTAGACTAGGAGACTGAATTGACAGTATTATGCAAAAGGAAAAACTTCATTGAATTTACAAAGCTCTTTTCTCCATTTAATTTCAAATATCTTCTACTTTGCAAAATTTCAAAAATAAAATTATGCGAGTGAATCGGATATGTCTGTTTATTGTGTTTGTGTCAAAAAGTACTGCTTTCCTATCATCTAATACCTTCGAGTTGTAGGTGTCAGGGTTCGATTCTTGTCTGGTGTATTCCTCCCTGGGTGCAAATATCTCTTCTGTGTCAGTAACTTTCATTACGTGTGAGTTTATTACTTGACAGTGTACGTCTTCTGTTAGACCCCCACCCAGTCACCAAGCAATTTAGAGTGTTTAGTAGAAAACCAATGAGTTTATTTAAATTTCAAAAAAAGTTTACAAAGTGAACTATAGAGTCAGGCGGGATAATTGTAAACAAATTTGTGTGTTCACTTTTAATTCTATCCTCAAACTCTTGTTCATGTTGGGTTGGCGTGGAAGTTTGGAGAGTGGGGTGCCAGCTCAGGTGTTGCTTCGTTATCTGACCGTGGTTCAAAATTTAGAGGTGTTGTCCTCGGATCTTTCCCTTAAGGGTCTGATCCCGGACCGTCGTCAATAGCCCGTTGTGTCGCTCTAGTATGACGTTAACTAAAATTACCATTACCATTACCTCAAACTCTTGAAAAAGTAATTAAATTTTGTTCACCCTACTAAACTAACTTGTCACTATCCTACTTTGATACTTCATTATTACGAAGATTTCAGTAAAGTAATTTCACACCGTGCTCGGCTGTTTACAATAACCTCACGTGCTTACAATTACCTCTGAAGTATGGGTAATTGTAAACAACGATTTTCCTTCTGCTATTAAATATTGAACAAATGACAGCACAAGCAGTAGTCGTAGCAGAAGGAACTCCAATGGTATTTTGACCCGTCTAAGTATTTAGTGCAAAAAAAAAAAAACCCAGAAAATTACACATTTGAAAATTAAAAATAAATTTTAATTTAAAAATACACACTTGGGTACAGGAAACAAATAAACATTACATTTCTTGCGCGTTAACAGTGCCCTCAAATTGAAAATTTTCTTTACGGCCTGCTTTGCAACAGGTTAGAGAAGGTAAAATTGCTTTGACATGGTCTTTCGTAACACAGAATTTGTCTTTTTCTACCAGAACGAATTTAGTCTTTGCATTATCAATGCTTTTGAGTCCAGTGACCTCAAATACCTATTCTAAAACGGCATTTACCTTGCACACATATGTAAAATGGGTTTTCTTTCTCTTTCCCCCTCAAAATCTACAAGCAGAAACTCAGTCGTTGCAATGGATGGCTCCACAAACAACTTAAAATATTCAAAAGGTTCAGATCCAACTTGAAGGCTATGTACAGGACCACTATAAAAGTTCCCCGAGTTGACTACTATTTTATCATCAATAATAGTCCAGTTTATATGAGAATCACTCTCTTTCGCCGCTTCAATACTCTAAACAGCGATTGATTGTCAAATTCTTTGACGTCTTGTTCTATTAGAGAGAAATTATCGATGTCAGCATTTTCATCTATTCGAAAGGATTGAGTATTATCGTGATCCTCTCTTGGCCAGCCATGTTCTTTACTTGAAAGGTCATCATCACTTGAAGTAGATCCGAAAAGGATCGTGTCAATTTCTACCCGACTCAAAATATTTCTCTTCAGCTTACTCATGTTTCAAATTAAATAGAACTCAAAATGTATAAATCTAGCCTGATGTCAGAAATAATACTAATTAAATACAACGTTAAGAAAATTCAGGATTCTGTTTTCTGCACAACTAGTTTATATAACAGACTTGTAGCAAAGAACTAGAATTATATATATAGATAAAATCTAAGAATGAGTGAGAAGAAATTTCTTATATAGGGTTATTTTCCAAAGGTTGTTGCCGCTTTTCGAAGCATTTTTGTGCCCGTTCAAGAGTGATGAACTACAATGAGAACAATGCAACCCGTTTCCTGTGTGTTGAATCCCAGGTACGAATCCATACAGGCATTTGTCCTAAAGGAACACCGTTCACCTATAGTATCACAGGTGGAATCTAGTTTCTCACGCTTTGCCTAAAACATTTATTACATCGTATAGAAAGCGGGAAGCTCTTGAAACTTCACACGCATTGTTCGAGTGTAACTAATGGTTGTTCTTCAGACCTTATACTATAGACACAGCATTCCTTGCTAACTTGGTCTGTGGGATATAATATATTATCCCTTCCGCTAGGACAATAATCGAATGGCTTACGACACGTCCCACGGCAATTTGACTCGAGAGGGCAATTTAATTCGAGAAAGCTATTTGTGACCCTTGGGAAAATGTTTTTTTTTCTTCAAAAGTTAAATCTTTCGTTGCTAAGTATTTTTTGTATAGTACATTTTCCCTTAGTTTGCGTTTTTCAAATACTTTAACAACTTTGGGGATGGTTCTCACGCTAACTACCTGAAGATTTGTACTTTCTCATTGTCATAACCGCTTATTATGGAAACGTTACGTTTGAAACCTTTCAATCTTACTTTCAGTCGGTCTAATAAGCCTTCGTGATGTAAAATAATTATCGTAGAGACGAATCAAAGTAGTCGACTTTCATTGATATACATATTGAGTAGTAGTTTACAGATATTAAATCCGCTTATTGTTTGCAATACCTAATAATTGACCTAAATAGTAGGTTTCAACTGTTTCCATAAATTTAGACTTTCACTTTAACTAGACTTTAGATTTTTACAAGTAATAAATGCTGATAATTGCTATTTGATGCTAATTTTTTCAGTAACTTAATATTTTACTCTAAAAATTTACAAATTTTGTACTTGCTGATTTTTATCTGATTTACACAAAAGAATATATCAAAGATTGAGAAATCTTTTATTTTTAAGTATTGAACATCAAAATTTCAGCATTCACATTCATTCAGCATTTAATCTATATTAAACATTCACGTCCCTTTAATCTATATGAAGCCTTCACTCCTTACTGTAAAAACAAATTGGTAGAATAGAACGATGTTTTATTTAATTAGTCTAAAATTATACGAGATAAATACTCCAATAATTTATTTTTACAACCTTTATTGTAAACAAACTTTTACTATTAGATTTAGAGAGACGAGTGAATTTTCTATGTTCTTGAACCAAAAACTCTTTATCCTCAGATAGCAAAGTTTTCAGTTCAGAATACGATCAGGTTAACAAAAACCTTTAGCGATATAACAAAGTCTTGAGCGCCTGGTGATCAAGGGGATGCAGTTAAAGTTGATGCTGTAAGAGAAGATGCTACAAAGCCATAGACATATCTATCACTTCAGTAAGTTATTTTGGAAACCACCAATCCATATCCTACTCGATCTTTATCTTCGAACCATCAGTAAATACGTCCCTAAAGAGGGACGCTAAGCACCAGAGGGTACATAGTTTCCCGCATAAAATAAGTTTTAATAAACGTGTTTATTTTTATAAAAATGATTTTTTTGGTTAAAGCACGTCTAATAAAACATTAGACTTTAAAAATGCCTGCAAATATGACAGTTTTTGGTCTTGGTATGAAATTCTACAAAGCATTTGTCATGCAAATCTACCATGCACTAGTTTCATTTCCGATAGACTTTTTTCCACAATTGGCGCAACTCACCTCAGTTTTATTAACAATTACATCCTTTCACCGTCACATCTAATGATATTTGATACTCTGGATTTTAAGGACTTTGGTTTCTCTAAAGGTCTTCCCGGTTGTAACTTCCTTCCTGTAGTATATTTCTTGAAAAAAATTAAATATTTCTTTGAAATTGGAGAAAGTGCAAGAGTTTGTGTTTGATGATGCACAGGGACGATATAAATGCCACGTATTTCGCATAGCAGCTTCTAATCCAAATGTGAAGAGTCCATCACTATTTCCTACTCCGGATAGAACAATACTAACTTGCAATGTCTCCTGATACATTCTGTCAGTACCCACATGCAATAATTATATTTATGATTTAAATTCGGTCGATCAATTTCTTTTCCTTCTGTGTTTGACCACCGTTTAGCTTTTACCAATGGGTAAACACTGCTCACTTGAAGCCATGGTTACAAAATTGTTGTCGTTCCACCTAACTAGGATTACGCTGTCTTGCTGTTCATCGTACTTACATTCAAAGTCCGGTACGTTTTTTAAAAGATGAAACGTCGCTTATCGGGCATTTTCAGGGCGATAGGGACGCACTGTTCCTGTCACATTAAATCCTTTAGTGAACAAATATTCAATTAGTGCAGAAGTGAATAAATTGTCAGTGTATAAGTCAATGTTGGAATGTTCATGTAGTTCTGAAATGATATCCACGACAGTCAAACCTTCCATACTTAATTTTTTAACAATATTTGCTGTGACGAACATTGATCAATCGATAGTTGATGCTCCTGGGGTTGCAGGCATATGGAAGTAATGCATGATTTGCTTAAATCGATTTCTGCACATTTCATAACTTATTGCAGTAATGTTGACATCAATTTCAGCAGGCCAGTAAAGACGTCAATGAGGCAAAATAGCATACCCACTGGTTAAAAGAATGTTTTGGAACAAACGCAATTGCAAAATTTTTTGAACTAACGGAATTCTATAGTAATTAATTTTTTAATTTCTTTAAAAATCTAAAGAAAAACAAAAGTTAAGTTTTGCGAAAGCATTCTAATCCTTGTTTACAACAAAATATTAAATTCCAACAAAGAACGCCAGGATCTTCGCCATGTTTGCGCATGGCCCTCATGGGCCTAGTGTCCCTTTTTAGAGATCTTTTTAAATTGATAAAAACATCATCACAAAATTTTAAAAATTTATAAAATTCCAATAACACGTAAACTAAAGAATTGCATTAAAAGCCACATTTATCAAATACAGATCAATTGATTTATAAATGATCGGAAAATCTAACCTCTTTTGATTCGACAGTACAAAAGATGCGTTTTGCGTAGAGATGAAAATATAAAGCACACGTCACCAACTTTAATACCATTAAATGATGTCATCTACTGAATATAATTGTGACAAATGCTTAGAAATGCTTCGTGACTTTAAGTTAAAAGCTGCATTTATGTGAAAGTGCGGCTCTTATTTTGAAGCGTGCCTAAAAAGGGACGCTAGGCCTTCTTTGGAGATCAAGACAACATTTGCTATTTTCCATACTTTTGAGAATAAACCTTTAAATACAAGAATAAAAATTTTAATAATTTAAGGTAAAATTTGTGCATGGTAACACTTTATAGCTAAGAGAGGGTTTTCAGACATTTAAAATCTTCCTTATGTAATCGAACGATCTCATCTTGATTAATGTGGAATCTCCGAAAATGTTAAGTCACTCCGTACTTTCCCTGGAGCTGACATTAGGAACATCTTTCCATTCAATTATTGAATGTACGATTTGATCTAATCCATTCTTAAAAGGTTTGACATCTCTAGTGAATAGTATAGATCTCCAATAGACGAAGTTACGGTTTTTTAAGTGAGCAATCCAAGCAAGCAAGTGAGCAATCTCATCCTTTTTAATTAGGTGTCTCTGTTCTATTTTTTTTTGTTTTTTGATCTCGCATTAAAACAACCGTTATTGGACAATTTTCTTTTCTTCCGCCGAGACGAACTGGAACTGAGTTTTTAAAAACACACCTGCGCTCCTATGCTAGTTTCTATGTTTCACGGTATTTTTCAATTACTAAGATCTTGTGCCAGGTTATTGAAGCTTCCACAATTTTTGTGTCTTCACCGAGAGGTTGAACGGATCTCTTAGGTACTATCTCAGCAACAAAATCGTTCGAAGTTTCATAACATCGAATCATGGCGACCAACGGTTTCGTGTCGTATGTGTTTGACTATAGCGTACGTTTCTTGGACATACAAAATCCTGCTGCATCCCTAAGCGTGTCTTTTACTTTGTTACGGTTAGTTGCAAAGTCACATTCTGTCTTTGTTTTTAATAAGAGTATATTTGCTCCTTTATGTCCCTAACTATTTTCAGTGTTTCTAACATCTGGTCCGCCAGATTGATGAGAGTCGATCCAAATTGATCTCCCTCTCGGAGAGTGCCGCGCATTGTAGCATTTTCGATTTCGAGGTGATGAACCTCAGACTTGAACTTGCATGCCATTAATTCCAATTCTGTGATCTCATCCTTGAGTTCCCTAGATCCAGCGTTCTCGCTCAATCTGGTTTATCTCTCGGTTGATATCCTTGATTTTGTTATCTCTTTCTCTCAGCTTGTGCTCGAGAGCCCGAATTTTCCTCTTCGGCCCAGCCACCACTTGTTCCTGCTGGGGGTGGAGGCATTAGGCTAATGAATAATAAAGGTAGAATAAACGAGCCTAATGCCTTAAGTTTAGCAAGCTCAGATTTGTAAGTTGGCCCGGACCCTCATCATAAGGTAGTCGGTTTCGGATTGCGGATTTGTTTTTTATGCAGAGCAGCGGTCCTATTACGTGCAGAGGCGAGCTCCTTGCTCCACCAATGAAGTTTAATAGGTTTGTGTACATTTGTTTGTTGTTTTCTTTAGAGTAGTTAAAGCAGTATTTCGAGCAGTTTCTGTTAAAATACCAAGTTAACTGGTATTGTTAATGGTAGAGGCCAAATTTTTGAGGAAATGAGTATGTTTGTTAAAAGCTTTTGAGAATCTTCCCAGTCCGAATTTTGTTCTGAGGAAGATTCATTGGTTAGTGTTAGTTTTAAACTCTTAATTTCCACAGCAACATATCCATGATCACTGCAGGTTTCTGTATCTAAAACTTGCCATGCTGTAACTAGACCGCGGAGTTCGGAACTGATTAAAGTTAAATCCGGCCATCCCTTCCCTAAGTGGGCCATTAAGATGAACGAGAGTAAGAGGGATGGTCGACTTTGCAATTTACACATCTCTTTACCCTCGCATGCGCCACTGTCTTGGCCCTCTTCGCCAAAACGTGCACAGGCTGGTTTCGTGAGACAGGAGGCCTTCGAGTGTCCAAATTGCTGACATTGGAAACATCGCAAGGGATTTGGTATGCATGGTCGGACGGAAACCAGCTTTAATGTTATCTGGTAGTTCAGGTGTTTCAAATGTCAATATTATGTGTTTGGTGTTAATAACTTTTCCATCTCGTGTAATTGGTATACGCCTAATATCACAAACTTTTTGTTCCTTCATATTTTATAGCATTTCCTCGTTCGACACATACAGTAGATCCGCAGCAGAAATTACGTCACGAGAAAAGTTGCGTATGGGGTGAGACAGTGACTGCGTAGTTAGCAAATACATTTAATTTTGAAATAATTTCGGCCTGTTTATAGGTTTTAACCTCTGTTATTAAATCTCCAGAACTAATTTTTTTAATATCCTTTATTTTACCAACTGTTGCAGTTATTCCTTTAGAAATTAAGAAGGGGAAGTGTTTTGAAATGTACCAACAACTTTTTTCATTACAAAAATTATGACAGAATTTGATACTAAACACGGGTTTCCACGTACGGAAAACACGTGGGTTGTATAATTCCCAAGAGGAGCTGAAAGCACAGATTGGCGAAAAGCTTCTCAAGGGGAGCCCTGACCTCCGAAGAGGCAAACACAGCGAGGGAGGAAGGCAAAGCAGAAGGATAGAGGAGAGGAAAGGGAAAGGCAGGGAAGATCACTCAGGTTCCCCGGGGTTGTGAAGCCTGTACAAACCTAAAGAAGAAATGCCCCTGGGGGCCTGGTTTAATCATTATTTTGAATTTCAAAACCCATTCCAAAGTTTCTATAAGACAGATACTTCTGATATTATCTACAAACAACTCTTTCAAAAGCATTTAGAAAAATACTCTAATTTTATACAAATTTACAAGGACGGGTCTAAAAAGGCAAACTATGTTGGAGCTGCGTGCACTATTAATGAGTCTCTTCACAGTTGTAAACTTCACTCTTCATGTTCTGTTTTTACCGCTGAAATAATGGCCGTATATAAAGCATTTGAAAATATATCTGATCATTGCCATAAAAAATGTATAATTTTCAGATTCATTAGGTGTTTTACAGTCATTGAAATGTCCTGATCATGCCAGTCATCCAATTGTTTTAGTGTCACTGGAAAAAATGTATCGTCTTTCTACCAAAAACTTTAACTTGGTATTTTGTTGGATCCCATCTCACTTTTGGATATTAGGAAATGAAACAGTTGACAAAGCCTCCACAAATCGGCCGTACATAATATTAACCATACTATCCTTTATCGTGACTTAAAATTTAGCATTTACAAATTTTTAGAAGAAAAATGGCAGAACGAATGGAATGAACCAACGGAGAACAAACTCCACGCTCTGAAATCAAATATTACTCTATGGAAATCTCTACCTTTAAGAAGACAAAATGTTATATTAACATGCCTCCGTATTGGACATACTTTGATAACCCACAGACACCTCCTCCTTGGAGAAGATCATCCTATTTGTAATTACTGCATTTGCCCATTAACGGTAAAACACATTTTAATAGAATGTTCTCATTTTAATAGTCAACGACTTAAACATTTTAATTCATATCCCTTGGCTTTAAAAGACATAGTTGGAGAGAATCCTCTTCCAAATATTAGCTTTTTACATGACATTGGGTTCATATATCACATATAATTTTATATAGTATTCATTTTATTATTATATTATGTATCTGATTTTTTAGACCATCCCTCATTTTCCAGGACCTGTCCGAAATGGGTTCTCGAGAAAGAAATTCAATCTGTGAAGATTGCACAAAAAATTTCTTATCCCGAGGCCCGAAAAATAGTCGGCTCTCGAACCCCCAAAACAGGAATATCTTATTCAACAATAGTTAAAAAAACATATCAAACCATAGCCACGCAAACAGAATCTCCTTCAGCAGTCATTACATCTAATAAAAACTCATCACCTTCCAAAAACAATATTTCAACATCCAAATCTAATTCACCCAAGGAATCCGCTAAACAATCATCTGCCACATCCTCAAAAAATATCGACGCTAATTCTCAAATACCAATATCAAAAGAATAAACTCGAAAAACAAGACCTAAAACTGATGGATCTAACACAAAATATAAAAATTCCAAACACATAATAAACCTACCAAAAACTTCAAAGCATCTTCTTCTTCACGCAGCCGAAGAATTAGAATTAAGAATCCATGCGTCGGATTTTTCGGAGGACGACGCAGATATAGAAACAGATTCATCGTAAACCTCTCAATCCCCTTCTAAACAAAAATTGCTTCCTTTGTCTCATGGAACTGTCGTGGTTTTCGATCTAAAATAGATGACATAAAAACGATTATATCTTCTTACCATCCCGCGTGTGTGGCTCTTCAGGAAACTTTCTTGAAGTCCTCCCGCACATGCAAGATACGCAGGTATAGTTCTAATATTTTGCATTAGAAAAGATCATGATGCTGGTACTACAGTGTCTGGAGGTGTGTGCATTTTAACTTCACACAATTTTCCCAGCACTGTAGTTACACTCCGCACATCTTTACAGGCTGTAGCCGTAAGAATACACATTCATTCTCTTGTTACAGTCTGCTGCCTATACCTGCCACCACATGCTGTCATCACACAAGAGGAACTTAATGGACTGATATTTCAGCTTCCAGTCCCCTTTATTCTGCTTGGTGACCTGAATGGTCACAGTACCCTGTGGGGAAGTGATGGTGCGAACCGTCGAGGGCAACAGATGAAAAGTTGATAATAGATCCCGCTCTCTGTTTGCTCAATAACGACGAGAAAACGCACTTTCACGAACCTACGAGGACTTTCCATTCAGTTGACTTAGCCATCTGTTCTCCTACGCTCCTTCCGTTGTTGAATCTCGTAGTAGGGAGTGATTTGCATAACAGCGATCACTTCCCCCTTTTCGTCTCGCATGATAGTAGTGTCAGAGTGCACCGACCACCTACCTACTTATATCATCGAGTGGATTGGGTTACATTTTCACAACTAGCCGTCGTTACGGAAACAATGGTTAATATGGAGGACATCAACATCGCTGTCAACAATGTCACCAACGCAGTTATTAAGGCTGCTGATATAACCACTCCCAAACGTTCCTCTCAACCACGCAGTACATGTAAGCCTTGGTGGAACATTGAATGCCAAACTGCTTACAAGAGAAAAAAGAAATTGTGGAATATACTTCGGAGATACCCGACTACTACCAACCTGGTCACATTTAAAAACGCCAAGGCCTTTGCTCGCAAGGTGAGACGTCAAAGCCAGAGAGAATCTTGGATTAGATTCGTCTCCTCAATAACATCCTCAACATCAACCAAGCAAGCAGTTGTGGAGGAAAGTGAAAGCAGCCAATGGTCTATATCGAGAATCGACCATTCCGATATTAGAAACCACGGCTGCTGTATACTCATCTCCACATGACATTGCCAACGTCATTGGAGAGGCTTTTGCACTAGTGTCGAGCTCCTACTCTTACAGTCCTGATTTTCAGGCGACTAAGAGAGTCGAGCTGAACGAACACTTCTTAATTTTAAGAGCAGAAGAAACCTCTCCTATAACTGTAAGCTTATGATGTTTGAATTGAAGAAGGCGTTATCTCAAGCACATAACACTAGTCCTGGGCCGGACGGAATCGCATATTATATGCTTCGTTATCTTTCATCAGATTCTGTACTCTACATTCTTTTCCTTTTCAACAGAATCTGGAATGAGCAAACATTTCCCAATTCTTGGCAAGAAAGCATCGTGATTCCGATCCCGAAGCCTGGCAAGGACCCTAAAGATCCTCTGAGCTATCGTCCAATTGCCTTGACGAGCTGCCTTTGTAAGACCCTTGAACGTATGGTCAATGCCCGTCTCATTTATATTCTTGAAAAGAATAATATCATTTCTCCGCAGAGTGACTTCCGCATAGGAATATCCACTCTTGACAATATAGTGAACCTTGAGTCACAAATACGCAATGCGTTTGTAAGGAGAAATCATTTGATCTCGATCTTTTTTTATGTTGAGAAGGCATATGACCGTACGTGGCGTTATGGTATCCTCCGTAATATGTTTGACTCTGGATTAAGAGGAAATTTACCTCTTTTCATTGAAAACTTTTTAACTTCACGCACTTTTAGGGTCCGCATCGGATCAATTTTATCCAACTCTTTTATTCAAGCTGAGGGAGTCCCTCAAGGTAGTATTTTAAGTGTCACTCTCTTCATCCTACATTTCAATAACATCCTTCATATTCTTCACCCACCAGTGCATGGAACTTTATACGTAGATGACTTGCAGATATCATGCCAAGGATCAGACATGCGACTAATCGAGCGGCAACTTCAAACTGCCGTCAACATTTTGGTCAAGTGGTGCGACCAGAACGGCCACACACTATCCCCTAGCAAGAGTGTCTGTGTCCACTTCTGCAGAAAGCGGGGTTTACACCACGACCCCGACATCCGTATTCGCAATTTTCCGATTCCCTTTGTCAACGAGATGAAATTCCTCGGAGTAATTTTCGACCGCAGACTCACTGTCCTTCCGCATTTATTATATTTGCGAAGGAAATGTGAAAAGTCCTTAAATATCCCCAGGGTGTTATCTAACACATCTTTACTCCGAATATACCAATCCATTATTCTCTCTCGTATTGACTACGGATGTATTGTGTATAAAACGGCGAATTCAAATAAATTCCGCAGATTGGACACTGTACACCACTCTGCTTTGAGGATATGTTCTGGTGCATTCCGCACATCAACAGTTCACAGCCTCTATGTATAAAGCCACCAGCTCCCACTTGACCTGAGGCGAAAAAAGTTGTCTGCCAATTTTCATTTTAAAATCCAGTCCATGCCATCTCATCCTCTGAAACGTATGATTCTTACTCCAGGTTTGAGACGAATTTATATATATATATGAAGCCCATCCGATCAAATATTCTTCCGTTTTATGAGCGGGTTCAACTTAGCATGAATGACTCAAACCTAAGTGACATCGCCAACTCAACAAACGAATATTTTACGATTCCCACCTTGGAATACTCCTTTCGTAAAATATTTAAATCCTTTTTCTCACAATAAATCTGATACCGCCCCAATTGTTTTCCAACAGCTTTTTGCCACACACCGCTGTCAATACTCATCATATATTCCAGTTTTTACGGATGGATCGAAAGGAGTGGGATATGTAGGCTGTGGTATTTCTTTTGATACTGTCATATCCAGTTACAGCCTTCATATTTCCTGCTCGGTATATACTGCTGAAGCTGTCGCCATTTATTGTGCGCTCCAGCGTTGTGTCTATAGTGACAGTATGAGTATCTTGGAACAGTTGGAGTGCTACAATCACAAATGTCACTCCGTTGTCTCAGATATATTTGGCATTCTACATTCACTTGGGAAAAGGAGTTATGATATTTTGTTTTGTTGGGTTCAGAGTCACGTGGGCATTAAAGGTAACGAACTTGCTGACAGTGCTGCGAAGGCAGCCTCTGTTTCACTGCCGCAAGCAGTTCTTTTAACTGACATCAAAGTGTCCACAAATGAGTACATTCACTCTTTGTGGCAGGAATCATGGAATCTGCAAGTCACAAATAAATTACATTCCATCAAACCATTTATTCATTTGTGGCCATCTGCCCGAATGCGAGGGATGGATGTCAAACTGACTCGCCTTCGCATTGGGCACACACGATTCACTCATGGTCATCTTTTGTTGGGCGAGAGTCCATCTTTTTGTCATACATGCTCATTAGATTTTACCGACAAACACATTTTAATTGAGTGCCCTAATTTTAATCATCATCGTTTAAACTTTTTTTAAACATTAATTTTAAATGTGCACGATCTTATTGGGGAAATCCCTCATCCAAATCTTTTCCCTTTTTTAAATATCATTGGGTTCTTAAATCTCATATAGTACTTTTATCCATCACTATATTTATATCATGCGTTTCTATCTAATATATAAAATTTCCATGTCACAATGTTAGTTACCGTACTCCTCCGAAACGGCTTTACCGATTTTTACCAAATTTTATATGCGTATTCAGTAGGTCTGAGAATCGGCTACTATCTATTTTCCATACCCCTAAGTGATATGGGTTGTTCACACTTAAAATTTATTTTTTTAGTTTTTTGACGAAATTTTTTGTTTTTATTTTTTTATAATGTGGCATTAAAAAATACATACAACCCTTAATTTTTACTTTTTTTATCACCAACCCCTATTTTTTTATGGCCATTTTAGTAATTTAATCATTTTTCATCCCGCTCGATAACTGATCAATTATAGTGTTTTTAACTGTACTTCGATTAAAAATCTAAAATTTTTTTTAAGAAAATAAACATTTATTTTTATTATTAAAGTTTAATCCTGATATATGCTTAGTGTTACCAATCTTAGATTCTTAAAATTTGCCGCGCGTGTATTTGGCACGATTAGTTCAGTTAATCAAGTTTTAGTTAAACAAGTGATTTACATAACCTTAAAAGTACTCAACACGTGTAACTAGCTCCAACCAACAACGGCTTTTGTGTTGTAAGTATACTTTTTTTATATAATTATTTGAATTTTTTACAACTATTGTTTCAAATTGTTTTTCACAAAACTAATATTTTCGCTATAATCCTGGCCGATGCTGATGCACGTGTGAGCATGCAGCAATTGCGTCAAGAACAATCAGAAGATACACGAGCTGAGCGCAATGAAGTTATTTTATTAATTCTATTTATATGTGTTTTGTACAGTGAGCAATGCCAAGAAAACGCAAAGGGGCTGATTTGAGCCGTAATACAAGTAGATCCAGAAGTATGAGAGTTAAAAGATCCCAAAGAACCGAAGAACAAGTCCAGCAACAAAATACTGATGCACGTGTGAGCATGCAGCAATTGTGTCAAGAACAATCAGAAGATACACGAGCTGAGCGCAATGAAGTTATACGTTTAGAACAACGACAATCACGCCATTTTACGGTTAATAGACGCAGAACAAATGACCAACAACGCCAACAGGTACATCGTGCATTTACATCTGATTCATTTTTGCGTCTAGCATTCCAGTATGAGCCCGATATTGAATATTATGCTCATTCAAAAGTGGTAATTGGTGCTATGGATAAGGAATTTCCGCATTGTCAAGCTCTCAAATTCAAAAATGAGCCACCTGGGATGTGTTGCGCGTCAGGAAAAGTGCAACTACCTGAAATTGAAACACCACCTGAACCATTGAACGGTTTACTTATCGGCACGAATCCAGATTCTAACGTATTCCTGAAGTCAATTCGAACATTCAATTCATGCTTTCAAATGACATCGTTTGGAGCAACAGAAATAGTTCGAAATACTAATGCTAATGGTCAACAATACAATTCTACATTCAAAATCAGAGGCCAAGTTTATCATAAAATGGGCTCACTGCTGCCAATGCCAAACGAACCACATAAATTTTTACAAATCTACTTCATGGGCGGCGAGGATTCCGGAAGCGCACTTGCCAATCGCGTGAATGCACGTTGTGACTATAATAACCTTGATTCATTTTTTGCCAGGCGCATCGTCAGCGACTTGGACGCTCTATTGAACGAGCACAATGAATTGTTGAAAATATTCAAATCACACATGCACAAATTACAAAGCGATAATCACGCTATTGTCATTAATCCTGAGGTACAGCTACACTCTACGTTTATAAGTGGTGGCAACGGCCTTGGCGACTTTTTTGGCGCACTTCTAAAGTTGCCAAGGAAAGAATTATTTCAAAAATCTTTTTCTTTCGAAAACATTTTTCTTTTTACAACGTAAAATGAAAACTTGAAAACACATTTGAAAACGTTTTAAAAAGTATATATATTTTAATTTCTCAAAAAGTAATTAGTTAAAACACATTTCTAAACACAGTTGTGTTCCAGCAGAACTAAACTTCGAATGTGGGTAAGAACATATATTAACACTGAAACTTATCAAGTACACTAAATACAGTGGGCATGCTGAAAAAGAAAAAGATTTATAAAAGAAAAAAGCAAGAAATAATACAACCTGATAACGTCAGAACTCTTGCGGGAAAAAAAATCGAAACTTTAATGGCAAAAAAACAAAATTCTTAATCGTTTCGTTAAAAATATAATAAAATAAAAAGTTCCACAGCTGTAGAAATACAAATAAATGAACCAACGGTATCACAGAAAAAATATAAAAGAACCAATGCTATCAAAGGATATTTTAAAATCAAAATAACCAAAGGGAGTAAAAATTTCAAACGAACCAATGAAATCAAACGACTTTAACGGATTTTGGAAGAACTTTCTAGAATATTCAATATGAAAATTGAAAGTTTTCGTTTGCCGAGGTTGCCATGAAAACCACAACAACCGTAACGACAGATGAGTTGCCTTAATTTATTGTAACTCGCTACTAGAAGTGCGCCAAAAAAAATCGCCAAGCCGTTGCCATCACTCATAAACGTAGAGTGTAGCTGTACCAATCCTGATAAAACACCAGCTGGAGAACATATTCGTAGATTCAATGCACCTGTTGTTGAAGACGTTGCTGGAATCATGGTTGGCGATCGTACAGCTACACGAGAAATTGTGATTCGTAGAAGAAATAATAATCTTCAGTTCATTGCTGATACACATCGTTCATATGACGCTCTCCAATATCCGCTAATATTCTGGAAGGGGCAAGACGGATATTGCATAAACATAAAACAACGAGATCCCGTATCAGGTACTTCATTTATTATGAACTTGATCATTAACCATTTAAAAAAACAATTAAATTATTGAACGGAATTAATTTAAATTAATATTCATAAATATATTATTACAGGAGCTGAAACAAACAAGAACGTTAGCTCGAAAGATTATTATGCGAACCGATTAATGATTCGGCGCGGCCTGGACAACGTCATTCTACGATGTCGTGAGCTTTGTCAACAATTCATGGTCGACATGTACGCGAAGATAGAGGGCGAACGACTACGATACTTACGATATAATCAACTCAAGCTGCGTGCGGAAGAGTACATTCACTTACGAGACGCTATTAACAACAACGCCGACGTCGTCGAAATTGGTAACTCTGTCATTTTACCATCATCGTACGTAGGCAGTCCACGTCATATGCAAGAATATATACAGGATGCTATGGCTTACGTGCGCGAATATGGACGACCGTGTTTATTTTTCACGTTCACATGTAATCCAAAATGGCCAGAGATTACATCTTTGCTATTGCCTGGCCAAAATGCAATACATCGTCATGACATTACAGCACGTGTATTCAGACAAAAGTTGAAGTCTCTAATAAGTATCATTACTAAATTACATGTATTCGGTCCCACACGTTGCTGGCTGTATTCAGTTGAATGGCAAAAGCGAGGATTACCTCATGCGCACATTTTGGTTTGGTTAATCGACAAAATCCGTCCTGAAGAAATCGATAGTATCATTTCTGCGGAAATTCCAGATCCGTCTTCTGACCAAGTGCTGTTTGATATTGTTACAGCAAACATGATCCATGGTCCATGCGGTACTCTTCATCGTTCATCGCCTTGCATGGCAGATGGAAAATGTACTAAAAATTTCCCTAAAGATTTCACTAATGATACGATAACAAATACCGACGGATATCCAATATATCGTCGAAAAAGTCCCGATAATGGAGGACAATCATTTATTAAAAATATCAGCAACACAGACATTGACATTGACAATCGTTGGGTGGTGCCGTATTCGCCTCTGCTAAGCAAGACATACAATGCTCATATTAATGTTGAGTTTTGCAGTTCTGTGAAGAGCATCAAATATATTTGCAAGTATGTCCATAAAGGCAGTGATATGGCTGTGTTTAGAGTAGAAAATACTAATGTAAATGCTCCTCCAATGGATAAAAACGATGAAATTACGCTCTACCAAATTGGTCGGTACATCAGCTCCAATGAAGCTGCTTGGCGTATCTTCGGTTTTCCAATTCATGAACGGGATCCAGCAGTTGTTCAGTTAGCCGTCCATCTTGAAAACGGTCAGCGTGTATTTTTCACGAACGAGACAGTGATTGATCGTGCTACAAATCCACCTAAAACTACACTCACTGCATTTTTTGAATTGTGTAATAGTACGGATGATTTTGATGCCTTTGCAAGAACATTACTCTATTCACAAGTACCACACTATTTCACATGGGCTCAAACAAAAAAATGGATGCCCCGCAAGCAAGGCTCACCAGTTGATGCATGTCTCAATTTATTTAAATCGAACGCTTTGGGGCGATTATTTACAGTCAATCCAAGACACACTGAGTGCTTTTATCTTCGACTGTTGTTGGTTAATGTTACTGGCCCATTATCATTTCAAGATATACGTAAAGTGAATGGGCAACAGTATCCGACATATAAAAACGCATGCCTTGCACTCGGCTTGCTGGAAGACGACAACCAGTGGGAGTGTATGCTTGCAGAAGCTGCATTGAACTGTACAGCAATACAAATTCGTCTACTATTCGCTATAGTGTTGACTACATGTTTCCCAGCTCTAGCACAGATATTGTGGGATAATCACAAAGATTCAATGACTGATGATATATTGCACCAACATCGTACACGGTGCAACGATCTAACGATAACATTCAGCGACGCTATGTACAATGAAGCATTGATTGCTATTGATGATCTTTGCATTGTCATTACCAACTTATCACTCACTCATTTCGGTATGTATTCGCCAAATCGAACTGCATCTGATTTAATTAACACTGAAATGAATCATGAACTGCAGTACAACACTGTAGAAATGGCAGCGATTGTTACTCGCAATGTCCCACTAATGAATGACGAACAAAGAACCATTTATGACCGCATTTTGCTCGCAGTTTCAGCAGGACAAGGTGGGTTCTTCTTTTTGGATGCACCGGGTGGAACTGGCAAAACATTCCTTATTTCACTAATTCTTGCTGAAATACGATCAAATAATGGCATCGCATTGGCCGTTGCATCATCGGGCATTGCGGCAACTTTATTGGATGGAGGCAGAACAGCTCATTCAGTATTTAAGCTGCCACTAAATATTCAAAATAACCCTGACGCAGTGTGTAACATTAAAAAACAATCGTCCATGGCCACCGTGCTGATACAGTGTAAAATTATCATCTGGGATGAATGTACTATGGCACACAAACATTCAATTGAGGGTTGAACAGGACATTGAAAGATATTAAAAACAACGACAAACTATTTGGCGGCACTCTGTTGGTGCTTTCAGGTGATTTCAGACAAACACTTCCCGTCATTCCACGTTCAACATACGTTGATGAGATCAACGCTTGCTTAAAATCCTCTCCATTGTGGCGTAATGTTGAAAAAGTACAGCTGAAAGTAAATATGCGCGTCAAATGCTTCAAGATCCATCCGCTGAAACATTCTCAAAACAACTCTTAGATATCGGTGATGGAAAAGTTGCTACAGATGAAACTGGATACGTAAAATTACCGACCTATTTCTGCACAATCGCTGATTCGCAAGATACTCTCATTGAACAAATATTTCCCGATGTACACAAACAGTACATAAATCATGAGTGGCTTGCAGAAAGAGCTATTTTAGCAGCAAAAAATGCAGACGTTGACAGATTAAATTTGAAGATACAACAGTTGTTGCCAGGGAACTTGGTATCATACAAATCTATTGATACAGTTTGCGATGCCAGCGAAGCTGTCAATTTTCCCACAGAATTTTTGAACTCACTGGATTTGCCAGGCATGCCACCGCATAATTTACAATTGAAGGTTGGATCTCCAATTATCTTGCTTCGCAATTTAAACCCGCCACGGTTGTGCAACGGTACGCGATTAGTCATTCGAAAATTGATGAAAAACGTTATCGAAGCCAGCATTTTAAATGGCAAGTTCAAAGGTGAAAATATCTTAATACCACGGATTCCTATCATACCTACAGATGTGCCAATTCAATTCAAACGAATTCAGTTTCCGATTAGATTGGCATTTGCAATGACAATCAACAAATCCCAAGGCCAAACGATGTCTGTTTGTGGCATAGATTTGAATACACCATGTTTTTCACACGGGCAATTGTACGTAGCATGCTCTCGAGTCGGTAAACCATCCAGTTTGTTTGTGCTCGCTAAAGATGGGCTAACAAAAAATATTGTCCACGCTATAGCATTAAAAGATTGATGTTGTTTGTTAGTGTTACTGTCGTAATTAATATGTGATATGTAATTTTAAGAAATAAACTATAATAACTTGAAAATAATATTGTTTGGCGTTTGTTATTTTTATATTCCCTTATCGTTCATAGCGCTCCATGCCCATTTCACGCATATACCACATACTTACACACTTATAATAAGTAAGTTACTTTTTGTCTACACTAGAATTTATCTAGAAACTAGAAATAATTTATAAGGCAAAACGACGTTTGCCGGGTCAGCTAGTAATTTTATATTTTTTACCACGTTGATCTATGTGTTTAATCATGGCATTTTAAATTACTTGCGAAAGACTTGCATCTATCATTTTTCATTTTTATCTTGCGCTTGGCGCAGCTTGTCCGTTTTTGGACCTTGCGCCATAAAATCCCAAAATCCAATCGAATTTGTTCAACGGTGAAAATATTGGCTATGGAATCATCTTTACTTAGTTTCTCTAAGAGCTCCTCGACCTCCGTCTGAGTGCTCAAATCAACCGTCACTCCCCCACCTCTGATTTTTCTGAGTTGAACGGTTTTGGCCCTCAATTCCCTAAGGGTGAACTGTACCTTGTTCTTATTGATATTAAAGTCACAGTCCACAGGCCTGGAGACTTCAGCTGATGGACCACACACTCTATCCAACTCATCACTTTGGCAATAACACTGTTCCTCCACTCCATCAACATATTCTTAGAAAACCAGCCAAATGAGGCAGATTTGCTAAGCTTCGAGAGCGTCTTCGAGGACATAGTGTCAGCCTCGCAGAAATAAGTTCGCCTACCTGAACCCAAGAAGAGAAGGGCGGACACACATTTTTTAACACTGATGATCCTTAAGCTATCCAGAAGCTGTACAGAAGGAAGAGGAGACCAACTATCAGGCTCATCAAAGAAGGATAATCCCCAGGAATGTGACCCACCTATGGAGAGTCGCTAAGAATTTACACGAAAGAACATTCCTTCTACCCCCACGTTTTATGCCCTGGTCAAAGGGCACAAAAATAAATCTCCATGGCCCCCTTCACACCCCTTGAAGTAACCCCAAAACCCGCCAGTTAGAAAACACCGCCTCAGAACCAGATCGTCTTACGTACAGGCACTGGGCAGCTGTTGACCCGGAGGGATTCGTCTTGGTGGCAATGCTAAACACCTGATTACAATATGGAAGGGTCCCTTCTCCACAATAAGGGAGACCCGGAAAATCCAGGCAACTGGAGGCGATTGCCCTGTGCAATGCCCTTTACAAGTTATACACGGGCCTACTTGCCTCCAGAATGATTGTTTGGCTGTAAGAGAACAACGTCCTCCATCCGGGGCAAAATGGCTTCCTGCCAATCGATGTTTAAAAATAAGTTCTTGAAATTTTCATCGCGAACGCAAAAGTGCAACAGAAAAACGCATTGGTCGCATGGCTCGATACCTCGAACGCATTCGGATCGGTTCCATAAAAGGCAATATCTGCAGCCCTACTGTTGTATGGAGCTGGAGCCAAATTCCCTCAGGCAATCAAATTCCTACACGAGAATACCTCAACCTCCTTAATCACCAAGTCTGAGATATCGGAGGCCATTCCGCTAAGATCCGGAATAATGGTGGTCTGTTCTTCTGTTAACAGTGGTTTTCTGTTCATCTTGTCCATGAATCGTACTGTGGGCAGTCAACCCACACCCAGAGAATAGATCCATAGTGACGTGTGCGGACGATCTGACGTCAGTTGCATCCACAGCAGAGCATCTCCAAGACATCAATTCCACGGTTGCGGAGTGCGCACGACTTTCCCTTGTCCTTAATCCTCAAAAATACGTATATCAATGCACCTCGCCATTAGAACACCAACGGGATGCAGGGATACCATGTTCGGGATCGGAGACAACATCCGCTCACTTAAGGACGTGGAACATCAAGAGTTTCTCGGCAGGTCTATAGGATTCCTTCACTCGAAGGCACAGTCAGTGACTATCTTCTCAGAGTCAAGATTCTGACAACTAATCTGGCTTACTGGCAGAGGATCGATGCTCTCAGAACCTTTGTGTACTCCTTTCACTTTTGAGATGAGAACGAACCAATTCTCAAAACCACAATAGGAGACGCTCGACCAGAGGCCTCTCATCCGCAATGTTCTCCACCTCCTACCCATCTCTACCAACGATTATCTCCACGGCAATAGGAGTGGTGCTTTCGTGATGCGACCTCTTCATGCGACCTCTTCAGCTTTGACAACTCCTTCAACTTCCTAACTTCCAAAGACCTCTTCGTTCGTTAGGGATGCTGAGTCTACTGAACTCTTCAACAGTCACGAGAAGGGTTGGCAACGCTGAGTATTTCACGCCAGAGTACCTCATTGGCTCCATGAAAGCAGCCCTCGAGGCCATCACCAACGCATACCAAAACAACACAAGACCTGACACTAATACTCAGATGGCACTTCTTCCTCCTCGACATCAGTCCCACTCGAAAACGACCCCAATGCGTTCGAGGAATCTAGAGCTTTAAAACATGAGAAGTATGAAGAGCTCAGAGCTGCCATAGCCTCCCGTTACAGAAGGTGACCCATCTGTGACCCACAAAATGACGTCTTCCTCCGCAAGACGTGCTTATACTAAACCCTGCGATCACTTTGCGTGAGCGTCGGCATTCGGTTATGACAGGAAATCTATGCTGCCCACATTACAAAGAAGCCACGCCCTCCTGATCCGGCCTTCCAGGACCCGCAGGTTAGAGCCCCCACAGAAGCTTCTGATTTACAAGTCTAGAGTCAACTTCACCCCCAAGCTCACAGACTGCTGGAAATGAGACCTTCCTCTCAACAAGGAACTCCACCTCACTCACATATCATCAAAAGTCGGGGTTAACACTCTAAAAACCACTAACTCCGTGCAAGTGTACGTACCTCACAAAATCAAACTCCCCACCATTTTGAACTCCCGCCACAAGACCCAAAAATATTTCCGCCACCATAATCATCCCATTCAGACACACTGTTTCGAGCTTGGCGATAAACTGTTAGAATATTTCACTCTTCAGTCGCGACTGTTACGCGACTGGCCATAAGCTGTCATACCCAATTAAAGCTACCATATCTTCGCGCTTGGCAACTATCTTATGTTTACTATAGTAGGAGAGCTGATGACAAATTTTGGGAAGGTACTTAAGCACTATAAAATTGTAAAATAGTAGAAATTCAATGTTAGTTGAATAGGGAATCGAGGGTCGGGAACGCCGTTTGCGGTTATTTCGCTACTGCGCAGCATAGGATATTTGCAAAAATTTCATCCCAGCGAGTATCCTTTAGGCACTTAGAAATTTTTTAAATTTCTTCTTTTAGCATTTATAGAATACAGAAATAAGATTCCCAGACTGTTTAGACGGTTTTAAAGTACAGCCCGACTGCCCTGAATATGTATTATTATCTACGCAAAAAATATTCTTTAGACACTCTGAAATTTTTATAGCATGTTTATTAATTACTATTGAAAATCTGTGCAAAAAGCCAGACGAATACGGCGGTTTTAAATAATAACCCGACGCAAATAAAGATTTTACATAAGTATCGTCAGCTGTCGTGGAACTGTATACCCTAGAAGGCAGTGCCTTGGCTCGCCGGTCTGCGATTGATTGCGGAGGAACCACGTGACTCGAGTTTGATGGGCAGCTGGGGCTATTTAGGCAAGGTGCACACATCCTGTTTTTCAACGTGCGGCGCCGCTACCGCAACGCAAGTGCGGTCTGAGATACATTAGATCCAATGGAGCAGTGCACATATGCCTCCAGCTCCGCTGGGGCGACACACGTCGTACTTGCGTGAAATTTGTATCGCAGTTCCCCACGACGCCGCACAGGAGTCTCCGTTCTGAAGTAGCTTGTTTTCATAAACAAGTGGAATATAAATATTAATTTATAAATGGTTGTATCCAGTAACGTCTATTTTGTTACAAAATATACTTTTTTTTACACCAAGTAAGCAAAATAAATGCGTTTCCTTCGATGGAATATTTATCGCAAATGGCGCGAAATGAATTCGTGCGTCATTTCACGGTTATGTGTGCATAGTTGGGCTACGGTACCGCAGTGGCACCGCACGTTGAAAAATCGGATGTGTGCACCGGGCCTTACAAAGCATTTTGGATGAGTATTTTTTTTACGCAAATGTGACCACGCTGAAAATTATTTTGAGCTCATTGTAATTTTTTTAAGGTTTTTTAAATACGGTTTTGCTATTAGCACTTTAAGCATTAACATATGCACATGTGTATATAACTATGTATATACATAGTAATAACAGTTAATTATTATAGCGATCATAGTTCTTTTTAGTGACTACGTATTTTATAGGTTATATATCATTAATGTACAATGGAACCAAAAACTGTGGGTTGTGAAATTTGTAAAAAAAAAAAAACAGTATTGATAAAGTGATTATTTTTAATCAAGAAAGACTTGCACAGAGCAAAAACACTTTGAAAATTCAGCAAAAAAGGCTTGAAATTTGCTAAAGTGATTCTACCGTCCGATATAATATATATATAACTATGTGTGTATGTATATATATATATATTAGGAATATATATGCCGACCAAGTGGTATAGTGGTTAAGGTGTTAGTCTCTAGATCGTAAGGTTCCTGGTTCGAATCCGGGTCAGGGCATGGATCTTTGTAAGCGTATGGTGTAGAGGCGGCCGAAAATCCTCACGTTCAGTTGGTTTGGAAGTTTGGAGATAGGATTGATAGCTCAGGTGTTTCTTCGTCATCTGACCGTGGTTCAAAACAACGAAGTGTTGTCCTCGGATCTCTCCCTTAAAGGACTGTTCCCGGACCGTCGTCAATAGCCCGTTGTGTTGCTCTAGTACGACATTAATTAAAATTACCATTACTTGTGTGCCTATTTGACAAAACACGCTAGAATCGGAAAACTTGGCACTTACGTACGAGTGACGTCACATTTCGGAGCAAAAGAAAAATGGAAGGTGAAATAAATGGTTCCAAATGCTAACGTCAGTGGGTATGGCGAAATTATCAAAATCGTGGTCATACTTCTTTCTACGGAACAGATTAAAGGATGGTGAAAAAAACTAATAAATTCATTTAAAAATGTTCTAGATTAAATTTTAGAATTCGAGCGCGATATATAGAAAAATTTCAAAACATTCGGACTGCCTGTGTGCCACGTCTCATAATTGTAAGTGCCATAGATTCGTCAGAACAGTCCACACACATACAGGCACCTTTTATCATAGTAGATTGTTTTTTTACAAATTACACAACTCAAAGTTTTTGGTTCCATTGTACATTAATGATATATAACCTATAAAAATATAATTTTATCTAACCTGTAAAATACGTAGTTACTAAAAATAGTTATGATCACTATAAAAATTAATTATTATTACTACTATGTATACATACATAGTTTAATACACTTGTGCATATGTTAATACTAAAAAATGTTCACAAAACCGTATTTAAAAAACCTCTAAAAACAATATTGCAATGAGCTCAAAATAATTTTCAGCGTGGTTACATTTGTGTGAAAAAAAAAATAAACTCCTCCAAAATGCTTGGTAAGTAGCCCCAGCTGCCCATCAAACTCGAGTCACGTGGTTCCTCCGCAATCAATCGCAGACCGGCGAGCCAAGGCACTGCCTTCTCAGGATATACAGTTCCCCGGCAGCTGCCGATACTTATGTAAAATCTTTATTTGCGTCGGGTTATTATTTAAAACCGCCGTATTCGTCTGGCTTTTTGCACATATTTTCAATAGTAATTAATAAGCATGCTATAAAAATTTCAGAGTACCTAAAGAATATTTTTTGCGTATATTATAATACATATTCAGGGCAGTCGGGTTGTACTTTAAAACCGTCTAAACAGTCTGGGAATCTTATTTCTGTATTCTATAAATGCTAAAAAAAGAGATTAAAAAAATTTCTAAGTGTCTAAAGGATACTCGCTGGGATGAATTTTTTGCAAATATCCTATGCTGCGCAGTAGCGAAATAACCGCAAACGGTGTTCTCGAGCTTACCGTGAATTTGAACAAATGGTCCCAGTCCATAACACGAGAAATACCCCAGAGCACAATTGCACCTCCGTTGAACTTTACTGTGGGCCCAATGCATTCTGGCAGACACCAGACCCTGCCATCCGAACGGTAGAGGGCAAACCTTGATTCGTCGCTCCAGAGAACCCATTTCTACTGTTCACTTTCAACGTGCTTTGCACCACATTAACCGAGGACTTTTTGATCAAAGGCTTATTGGTGGCCATGAAAAACAAGCAGATGTGCTTCCCTTCGGATAATATTCATCGAAACACTCCTGGATGCCTGTTGAAACTCTTGGAGTATGTGGTCATCGGTTGGATATGGTTCTTTCTAATTTCTCTGAACAGCACCCGTCAATGTCTATCTCCCAGACTCGGGGCACATTCCGACAATCACATAGGCCAGTGTCTATTTTGGGTAATTCAGCTCGCTAGATGTCCCTTAAGGATAGGCCATTTCTGTGATACCCGACTATTACACCTTTCTCGAATTCAGATAAATCCATTTCGTGGCATCTTGGATGCGACTCATGTCAATGTTGTTTCCTTCAAGATATTTAATGGTGGAGGGCGTGACGTATAAAAGGACCGCAGATATCGTCATTTGCATGGGTATCTAAATACTTATTGGTAGATATGCCACTATTGGAAATTATATACTAATCTTAAATCCGGTAATTGGTAATTTTTTTAGTTAACGTCGTACTAGAGCAACACAACGGGCTATTGACGACGGTCCGGAATCAGTCCCTTAAGGGAAAGATTCGAGGACAACACCTCGTAATTTTGAACCACGGTCAGATGACGAAGCAACACCTGAGCTGGCACCCCACTCTCCAAACTTCCACGCCAACCCAACGTGAGGACTTTCGGCCACGACCGATTTAAGGTGCACCAGCCGCCTCTACACCATACGTTTACAAACATCCATGCCCGGACCCGGATTCGAACCAGGAACCTTCCGATCTAGAGGCTAACACCTTAAAATTTTAAATCCGGATCGCTATGCTATTCTCTGCCGATATTTCTGTCGATAAATATTAGCAATTGTATTGAAGTGCTTTGTCATAATAAAATGGTTTTTTTGGGAAGACGGCTCAATCTGCTTTCAAGTTACCGGTAAAATTGGCAAGTGTGGGAAGTCCTACGTGCAACATTTCAACATTACAAGCTCATGGTCTGGAATTAATGTACTATGTCCCACAAAGCCGCATTCGAAGCACTTGATGTCACCATACAGTCTGGTAAGGTGGAAGGAATGGGGAGACATGCCCGTGTCACGTCGGGTGGAGGTGGGCCTCATTCTTTAATGTTTCTCACACAAATGGGGCCGTAGTGGAAGGGATATACCCGTGTCATGTTGGATAGGCCTAATTTTTTTTTTAAGTTTCTATTTTTCTCTCACAGATGGAGCTGTGGTATAAGGAATTAGGCGACATGACGCCATAATTTTAAAGAAATTTAATGTATCCATCCCGGATTTTTTAATTTTAATCTAAAATATTTTTTAAATTATTGGCATTTATTTATTACTAGCCACTTTGAGGCCATCACGGTATACCCCGTGGTGTTGGTTTGCGAAGCAAACCAAATGGGAATACTTAGCAATCACAGAGAGTTGGCGAGCATTAGCGAGTAGTGCTCACACCTGACCACACTAAAACAACTGTCACGGGCAACGCCGTGTTGGCCGCGCACTGGCTAATTCTTTGATAAATCTCACCACTGAAACTGACCAAACAGTCGTTGCATTCCATTTTTCAACATGGGAGAATGTCAGTAATTTTTACAGATTTGGACACTCGGTTTGCATCGGAACCATTTGAAAAGGTCAATAAATGCTTTGGAATCAACGTAACTCGCACCACTTTAGCTCATCCTGCAACTAATGCTGTGTCATAAAGAATTAATACTTCTTTGAACGCTTCAATTATTACTAATAGAAAAAGGGGTATCATTACAACACGTTCTCATGGTACATCAATCAACAATGGTACACTACATTTTGCCAGTCTTCTTTCCAAATTTTTTACATTTTTTTTAGAAATATTTCACTTTGCATTGACACATTTGATGAGATTGTCCGACACAAATTTATAAATGACATTATTTAGCAGTACTTTTAAAGGATTTTAAAGTTTATGAAAATGCCCATTTTCATCATTAAAAGTCATCTTATTCATCATCTTTCCAAATTAAGTAAAATAACAGACAATTACCAACTTCAAAACTGAGGTGTTTATATTGTTTATCTAAAATCAAGGGATACTTTCAAACTAAAATTTACAGGTCCATACTGTGTTGTTTCTAAATCAAACTATGATTAGACTTCTGGATCACACTAAGGCACTCATTAAGATACAAATAAATATGTTGCGTCTTGCACCAAAACGTAGGTCAAATCTAAATAATGAAAGACATGATTCAAATCCACAAGTGTTACCTTATAGATATAATACGAGGAGTAGAAACTAGATGCATCATCTTTCCGAGTTTTGAATTTTCTTGCCTAAGAAAACTTAAGTATTGGATAATATTTCATTTGTCATATCTTTTGATGCTGTTCACATTTGATAAACATTTCAGTATATGATTTGTAAATTTTTAATCTGCAATTGGTTCAGTCAGAAGTTTTTATTTGCATCGTTCTTGGTGCGTTCCAGTTATCCATTCTAGCGTAAATAGCAAATCCTAGGTTGTATCAGACCTCTACTTGTAAAGCTACCTTCATTGACTTTGGTAAATTACATAACTTAATATTATGTACAAAAGCTATGCTTTACCTGTTCAAATAATTAATCCTTATCCTATTCTTCAATTTCAAATATATGTTGTGTATTCAAATCCTGCTTTATGGTACAGTGGTAATAAGTTCTATAAATTTGACTGATGGGAATATAATGGACAATTACTATGTACAATGTGTAATTATGTTTTAGTCTTTAAGTTGTGGCATGTATTGAAAATAGTAAAAGGAAAGTTTTCAAATCCTAAAATGTTTAATTATATGGCTTAGACGTTATTCTAAGAATGAATACAGAGCAATTGCTTTGAAATAGTGTTTACTTGAAGTTTTAGGTAACCTCGTCGCTACCTGGGTCCACGCACGTGGACCTCGACTCTTTAGCCTTAAAAATAATCTTTCTGAAAAAATTGGTAGTTAAGAACTCTGGTATATATGCGTGGTTGTCTAGGCTTCCGATTGACAGCAATAAATGGCTACATAAATCTGCAATTCTTGTGGAATATGTATTATTCAAAAGCGATTTAGAAGAAATGGCGTCGACTCAACGTTCTCGTATAACTAAGTAAATATCTTTTTTTTAATAAATTTTAAATTCTTTAGTTAATGTGTTTTAGTGGACAACTACTTTAAATATGGGATGAAATAGTTTATCTGATTTGTATTTGGTGCATTTTAGAGCGATTTTTATATAGGTCCACGTAAGTGGACGTGAGTACTTTGTGGTTAAAATTGGCATTGTTATCTTGTACGTTTCGTCCTTTCACAAATTTAACAAACCGTCTGTTTTAACTGTTTATGGTATTTTATGTGATTTTTATTATTTTTTAATTAAAAGTATAACATGTTTCTATTATCTAAAATTTTTTATTTTCATAATATTGATTCTATTATTAGGCACAAAAGACTACCTAATATATGTTGAAAAGGGTTGTTTCTTCATAGGACATGAAAGTTTTGGACCTTGGACGAAGTGTTGTGAAGATACTGTCAGAAAGTATCCCCTCAAACTGGCAACATGTATGCACTGACAGGTACTTCACTGGCCTGAAATGAGCCAAGTATCTCCTCGGGGAAAGAAATTTTTACAGCTGGTATAATTAGGGCAAACAAAATTGGAAATGCCCGAAATATATTAAAACTGGACAAAACATTAAAAGAGGAGAGTGGGATTAACTTGTAAATAGTGATGAAAAACTATACATTTTAAAAATGGAAAGACAATAAGTGTTTTATTTTTAGCCTCATATTTGGGCAGTGAACCCGTGTCAAGCTCCATGAGGTCAAACGAGGAGAAAAAAGATTATTGTACCAAAGTCGGCTGTTGTTCAGGCCTATAATAGCTCAATAGGTGGAACCGTTTTATGTGACCGCTATTTGGCCTCTTATATGTGTACCATGAGAACAAAGAAATAGCCAGTAGGAGTGTTTATTCTTTTTGTCGATCTGGTTATTTCTAACTTCTGGGTATGGTATGTGCGTTATTATAAAGCAAATCAATTCAAATTCTTATCCCTCATTGACTACCAAATGCAAGTGGTACAAGCCCTCATTAAATATGAAGGGAACATTACAAAAACGTAAGAAAACAAACATGTTCAGAGGAAGAACTCCAAAAAAGCAGAGGAATGTTGTCAAACAACCAATCAGAGAAGTTAGACTTGGTAATGTAGGTCATGTGCCAAAATTTATGGATGACAAAAATGCATCAAAGTGTAGGTCAGCTGGATGCAAATCCAGGACAAGAGTTATGTGAACAAAATGTCAAATGTACCTTTGCTTCATGAAAAATAACTCGTAAAATACCACACACAATATTGTATCAAAAAATTGTTTTTGTGTCTTATTTCCTACAAATACTGTGTTACTTTAAAGTAATATTGATATAGTGAGTACAGAATTTATGTTTGTAGCAATAAAATGTACCTATGTAAGTCAAAAACACTTCCCAAGACAAAATATCACATGAAAAAAGAAATTTTAATTTCATGGTTCTAATTTTCTAAATATGTTATTGTACTTATAAAGTGATAAATAATACAGCAATGTACAAAAAATGCGTTCTTGAGCAATATTTTAGCATTTGAAAATTATTAGGCTTCCAGCTTTGAGGTACACATGTGTACCTAAAAGTTTCAGCCCCTATGATGCCAACATCTAAAAGAAGAATTGACGTGAGAATTTTGAAGTATTTCATAATATTTATCAGAAAAAAACTGATTTTTAAACAATTTTTATATGTCTGATAGCGAAGAGGTTATAGATTATATACGACTAAGTGAGTGGATGAGTTGGACCTTGCTGTTTATTGTTACTTTAAAGAAACCAAACATTGTTCCTCTTTCATATGCATGTAAGAAAATTTGTGCAGTGGCTCTTGATGTACGAGTAAAAGTCTGTCGGTTAAAGGCAGGTCATGTATGGTATATTCTGTGCTGTAGGAGGTTTTTTTTCTGCTCAATGGCTAAGGTTTATTTGGCCAAGAACACACTATGTGAAACTTGAATACGTCACGAATTTTCTATTCATGTGAAAATACTACTTTTAAGTGTATCATATTGTGTAAAATGCTATGCAAAATTATATATGCAAATTCACATGGCCATACAAAATAAGAGTCCTGTCCAAAACTGAATGGAAAAAATTATGTGTACCGATTTATGTTTCACTTATTTTTAAGATATGTGGTATGTTTATGAGTGTAATGAGATTAGGGGTATGACTCAAATATTCGTGACCCTAAGAGGGGAAAGTCGCATACTTTGGGGAGCAAATTTTTTAACTGAAGTACTTGTGCCATGTGGTAACGTTTTCTGTATTTAGGTGAGAGTATCTAATTGTTTTGTCATGTTACCTAATTGTCGTGTATCAACATTTCTTTTTAATTTTTAGGTGCATTAGTGATCGTTTTGTAATGACGAATATAGTGCACGATAAGCAATTAACAAGTGTTATTATTAAGGAGCAAATGGACATTGTAATCAACAAGAAGCAATAGGCACAAGAAACGATTGTAGCATCACTGATAACAGTAAACACATTTCATCTTTAAACCTTCATTGACGACGACCCGGGATCAATCCCCTAAGGGAAAGATCCGAGTACAATACCACATCATTTTGAACCACGGTCAGATGACGAGGAAACACCCGAGCTAGCACCCCACTCTTCAAACTTCCACACCAACTCAACGTTTGGACTTTCGGCCACGACAGATTTAAGGTGACCATACTCTTACAAACATCCATGCACTGATCCGGATTCGAACCAGTAACCTTCCGATCTATAGGCTAACACCTTAACCACCGGATTGTTGACAGTCTGGGTCCTCCCCTGAAAAAAAAAAGTGCCCTAAAAGCAGTGAATTTCAATAAGGTCAATTACAGAAAAAAGGGTTATAAATTACGTCAAGATCAAGTTCCATCAACAGAAAACAACGTATCTATGGTTAAAATTAGCACAGAAGATGCATGAGATATTAGTAAACATCCTGATACTCAAATGAGCACCAAAGCACATACTCGAAACTGAAATAAACTTACTTGACTAATTCAGTCAAGAATCAAAGAGCCGGTCGAAGTCTTCGTCCGTGTACCTACGCAAGGAAAACGAACCGTCAAAATACCCGAACATAAATCATTTTCAAAAGTCAAATGCATTCAATCTTGGGATGATAATGGGGGTGGCATCACCTCGGGTAACTACATTTCAAAAATTCATTTTGAAATAGGCATTTTATGATGCGATTTTAGAAACGTCAGCTTAACATTACAAAAACAAACTGTGGTTAACTTAAGTTTTGTTAATCCATTAAAACAGAAACACACTTAAGGTCTGAAAATATTCTCAATAAACTGTTTATTTGGATTACAGAATGTAGGTGTGTTGCTGAAGCAATTGAATTCCCGCGTGTGCTAGATGACTAAAAATCTAGTTCAGTATGTCTATAATAAGGCAATTTTTAAATTAACGTCGTACTATAGCAACGCAACGGGCTATTTACGACGGTCGGCAACCAATCTGAAGACAACACCACGTCATTTCGAACCACGGTCACATGACGAGATCTCTAAGATGGAGATTAAATCTTTCTCTGTTTGAAGCGTCACGAGATTTCTGAATGACGTAGAGTTGTTTTCCCACCTACACCTACGCAACGTATGACAAAGTAGCCACGTTCATTGACTGAAAGTTCTTTCGGTTCATGTCAACAGATCAGAAGACTGCAGTTCACAAAACCTACAATGCGTATTGAGCCACCGAGGTTGAAGTCGCCAGTCCCCAATGCATATATAATATATCTGGCTAATAATAAACATCTTTTAGTTTTAGTATTGAATAGGTTTGAAAAGCGATTCAAAATCCCACATCTCATTTTTTTTTACGAGCTGATCCACAAGATATATTTTGGAAAACTACTTCCCCCTCCCAAAGTAAAATTGGTCTCACCGCTGCCATGGCGGAATGGCCTTCCATTCAGGCCGCACGTAGACCGGCGTGCGACGGCTGTAGGTCTTTTGGTACCTGGACCTCCAGTTCCTAGTGTCCAGTTCGTCGTCGTCATCACTTCTGCAAGCAAAAAAAAACTTTTTAGAACAGACACTTCACATACAATGAACGTATCAAGCAAAATAAAAAATTTGAAGCTTGGAATTCCATTGAAAATTCTCACTTTGCTAGTTTCAATTGAAATCGGACATCTGACAAAGGGCATTGCGAAAGATATAAGGGTATTTGTACATGTTCTTTATGGTATATCACAACTCCTTAGTCAAATTGGCATTTCAATGTTTAAATACAGAATGCCCAATCAATCCGCAAAAAGTTGAGACGCATGTTAATGCCAAGTCTGAGCTACATATATTAAGATTAGTTTCCTGTGCAATAGCAACGATCTGTAAGAAAGCTATTCAAAATCGGAAATTATCTAACTTGCTATTAACCAGGCCCATGTTATATCATGTGCATCTTAATACCCCTTAGATCGTTTCATTTAAATCAAGACTTCTCAAATACCTTGCATCAAGTCATAATAAAATATTTTGTCCAACTCTGCATAGCAATGTTCCTAGAACTCAACGGAAAAAAATTGCCAAGAACTAGAACCTAGTTTTGTGCAGTAAAACCAGTACTGAAATTTAAGGTTTCACAGCCAGTGAGAAGAATAAATGTTTAAAGATATCAATTCGCTACATTAGTGTATGGTGTATCGTCTTGAGTATAATTTACCTGGCAAGTGGTTTGAAGGCAATTAAAACGACTTTTAAAAATGCAACACATTTAATTAATTATTGAAGATATACATATAAGTTTAGGCTATTTCGAGGCTAATAGATGGAAAATACAAATAAGGTTTCAGTCCAGCGGCTTCATAGGAGCAGAGTCGTTCTGCGTCCGTTCACGTTTTTGCGTTCCACAATTCTCTCTTCCTCGAGAGAAGACCCCACACATTCTTCCGAAACCGCTACAGTTCAAAGACAAGGGGTCGCACCAGACAATATCTGGAGAATAGAACAAACTCCACTTGAAATTGATACATCAAACTATAGAAAACCTCAATCAAAAAGACTTCATCTAGTAAATGCCAGTCCATCATCTTCTCCAAAGACAAAAAACTGAAATGTAACCCGATATTTACAATTAATAACTTAAATATTAAAATTACTGACACTCGATTACCTTGGAATTACTATCGATAACCGACTTACGTGGAATGGACACACCAATTCTATACACATAAAGTGCCTCAACCAAGACAACACCCTTACACGCGTCGCGAGGGGGCTGGGGTGCTTCCGCCCAGCTACTTAAAAATTGGCAAATCGGTCATCGAGAAAATTATTACATATGGGGCTGCCATATGGTGCGGTCACCTCACCAAGAAGCAAATTCTGAAACTCAAGACAATCCAAAGACCTCGTCACCTAAAAATCACCAGAGCCTACAAAACCGACCGACTCGCTGAATTCGGTAATTCCCCCACCGACTAGCGGGAATACCTTCACTCCACGTAACTCTACTCAAACTAGCCAAATTCCATAAAATCTGGAAAAAGCGACTCCCCGACCCGGTTCTGGATGACCAGGCCAGACAATTTCGATTCTTATCTTAGCGACATGGAACCGAAGCACATGATCGTTAACTTTGAATCTAAAATCAGTAATCCGGATCTGGAGGTGTACACCGACGGGTCCGGCAATGACTACAATGTCGGAGTATCTGTGTGCATCTTCAGGGAAGGAACTCTAATTGACGCCATGATATATACTATAAGGCTATAATTCCATTTTCAAGGCAGAATTATCTGCAATACATCAAGCCTTATTATGGGCGGATAGAGAAAGTAAACATATTAACATTTTCAAACATTTTCTCTGACAGCCTCAGCTTGATCTACGCTCTAACTCCCTGCAAATCCAAATCTTACTACGCTTACAATATTAAGAAATCCATAAAAAAAATTGAGTAACTCCTTCGGACTGAGCTGGGTCCATAACGATATCCAAGGCAATGAAATAGCTGACGAACAGGTTATGCTTGCTCTATCCGTTCCTGCCCACATGTCTCTCTCTCCAGAACTACCAAAATATATACTACCAACAAATGGCAAGACTACTTTGAAAAATCTATAAGAGGAGTTGGAGTAAAAACCTTCTTCACAAAAGTCAAATACAACCGTTTACTTCCTAATCGTTCCCGATCTAAATTTCATGCGAAGCGGTGAGCTTTTCTGGAGCTCCTCTTTCACTATTCCAAACTGCTCAGCGGCATACCGGGGATATCGTACGGAGCCACCGTACTTTTGTGGGCGTTTCGCGCCCACTCGCCAGCCCTTGATCCTTCGGCTTTCCACTTGTTTTGAAATTCATGCGAGTTTTATTATATGTGGATATCATTCTATATAGTGTTTTAGTGTATTTATGATATATTTTAAACTCTAATATCTCGAGTAATTGGTTTCTTTTTGAACCAACACTAAAATTTTTCATTGAATTGCGTGTTTGAAATGTTTTATGGCGCAATTAAAATTCCATTATCTCTAGTATTTGGTTTCTCTTGAACCCATTGACTAAATTGTACTTTGTATTACGTGTATAGAGTTTTTTAATAACTAAAAAAAGGTTATCACAATATTGGCTGTTAAGAACCGTTCCAGTTTTAATTATAACTTTTAGGAACAACCGGGATTTCCGGTGGGCGTTCCACTAACTATCATTCTTTAAACCCGTGTTGACGTCATTGTCTTAGTGTTCTACAATCTGTGCGATTACACTGTACGCTTAAACAACTTTATTTTATTGGTGTTCTGGTGTATTTATGTGTTTTATTATATTAACTTTATCTTATTAATGACTGGTGTATATCTGTGTATTTTAATCTTTTACCACTGATATTTTAAGTATATGATCTTATAAAGGCTGGATATACTTGAATACTCTGGTTAAATACTGAACAACTTTAAATTTAACTTCTCGGAAATACCTTGATTTCTCATTGTGGGCGTTACACACTCAACAATTCGTGATCCACCAGTTTCATCTCATGAATTTATGTAATTATCCTATACTCGTATCTCTCCGTATATGGCGGAGGCAAAAGAGTTAAATAGGACATGACGTCAATTGACGACAGCCTGCTAGTTCTAACAGATAATATTAAAAAAACAAATAAATCAGTATGCACACATATCGATTATTATCATCAGATCTGAAAAAAGAGAGAAGTACAAACCAGAATATTATTAACTGCAAGAATAATCTCATCAATCTAGCTCAATTCCTAAACGATAAACAAACAGCAGAAGTGAAATCACTCGCATTTTAGACTGGCCTCCATAAATTTATCAAGTCATTCGTCAATATAATACAGGAAACAAAAAAATCAAGCACTATCAACGACAAATAATGAACCCAAGAGCAAAATTCCCCTCCCTAAATCCAAAAAAATATATCCAAACCCGGAATTAATAGCAAAGGTAACCGTCCTGGAAGGAATGGGTAAGGACCGAAAGCTGGCCCTGAGCGAACAAGCGGAGTATCAAGAGGAGCTATTTTCCGGAGTTCAACTAAATGAACTCCGAGATCGACTGCACTGTCTACAAAAGGACACACAGATGGAGAGTACCACGGCTCGACAATTAGAGACAAAACGCCTCCCTGGTGGCCACACTAAAAGAAAGAGATAGATCTGTTGCCACCCTGACTAACCTGCTAGATGAAGCTATGGGAGAAACTCTGGCCCTAGTAAAAGAAATTAGCACACCGGACAATAACAACTCAGCAATAACTGAAACCTTGGAACTAGTGAAAAACTTACAAATCACAACCCATACACCGCCCACCTTTGCTGAGGTACTGGCCTTGCCACCCACCACCTTACCGAAAACCACCACCAGAAGAAATCTCAAACACACTATCCTAATGAAACCAAAAAAAGAGGAAGACTATAATACTAATAAATAAAAACACAAATCGCCCTCCGGGTTCTGAGTACCAGAGTGGTTGCTGTTCGAAAGATAGCCAAGGGAGGCGTAGCAATAGATCTGAGCAGTGATTCAGAAGCCAACGCCACAATGGGAAAGCTTAACAAAATTCCACACATGATAGAAAACTTTGAAATAACCAGACCGAAAAAATTCAACCCAAAAATTATAATGCTCAACGTAGACAAAGAAATTGAAAAGGACTGTCAGAAAAAAATTAGAGAACTAAACGATATTTGAAATCAAGACGACAAAATAAACATGATTTTTAAAATCCCCTCAAACAGAGGCAATCACTGGGTGGCCTCAATAAGCCCCTCCACATAAAAAAATATAACAAATATCGGCTACTATATATATATATATATATATATATATATATATATATATATATATATATATATATATATATATATATATATACTGTCAGAGAGTGAGAATCTATACTTTTAAAAGCGTACGCCAATGTACTAAATGTGGACGCCTGGGACACAATACGAGACTCTGTACGGAACCCAAGCACTTATGTATTAATTGCGGAGAGGAACATTCAAAGGACCAATGCCCAGGAAGTAAAAGCTGCATAAACTGTAAAGAAGCAAATATCAAATATAAAACAAAATACAATCACACACACGACGCAAGATCCAGGCAGTGCCCATGTTACAAACTTCAGCTGGCGATGAATGAAGCTAACACGGATTACGGAGAGTAATGGCTGATACCCTGAAAATCCTTCAAATTAACGTTAACCATAACCCTGACGCCCACAACCTAGCTGTCGTCACTGCATTAAAAATCAAACCAGATTTCCTATTAATTCAAGATCCCTACCTATATAAAGTCACACCCATTACCCTCCCCTCCAATTTTCAACAAATAATTTTTAAAAATAATAATAGCATATTAATTCGCTGCATCCCTAAAATAATCTCAAACTTATTCTGCAATAAACACAATTCAATCTTTGCGAAGGTGCAGTCTCGGGCCGGACCACTGATCTTAGGAGGTGTCTATCTCAGGGAGCAGCGTTCCTGTGAGGAGGCGATCTACCTCGCTATCAATAAATTATAGGATTGTAGAGGAATCAGCCATTCAGCCTGTCAGAGCGGCCGAGCGATGTCTACTTTGCAAGACCATATGTGTAGTTGTGGTTAAGAACAGAGGGACACTGCTTACCAAATTTGGACATACGTTTATTTTGTACAGCAGAAGTTTTCCATATATACACCGCACCGTCCGGTGCTTCAAAAAAACACGTCTACTCTAAGACCGCCGGTTCCACCGTCTCTTCTCGAACTACCCTGTCGTCTTCATCCCCTTTTCGTCCTCCGGGGTCGGGGCCAACCACCGAACACTCCGTGTGTGTGGGGTGGGGGGGGGTTAATGCTGACTGAGAGAGGAATAGAACAGGAGCCACAAGAACGACCGTTCTTATATGTGTCCATGACACCAGTCCGAAGATCGTAACATTCCTCCCTCCTTAAGCGTGAAATAAGCCCGAAAGGCTTATTTCATAAGACGCAAGACGTATAAAACATATTTACAAAACATAGTAGACAACAGCAGCAGCAGAGAGCCCCTCATCGTCCGTTGTCTCCGTGGGCCGAATTCTTTTTTTCCACTCTCCCCTGTTCTCCTGACCCGGGTGACCTTTACTGACACCCCCGCCAACCTCCCTAGAGGAAGTCCCGTTCCCCCCCAACAGCAGTTCCTCCTTGTGTTGGCAGTAGAACCTCACACCTCTCCACAAAGGTAGCAGGTACACTGGTGCAAATCTACTAACACAAAATCTACTAACAACGTAAACACACCTGCAAAATTCCTTATTGCTTCCTTCAAAACCAACATAAATGCATTACACAAAAATAACTATAAGTAAGAGTAAAAATACTGCACATCACAACAATATTTAAAAAAAGAAAAATTACTGGAATTAACCAACTTCCCGACAGTACCATTTCCTCAATGGTAAGCACTTAAAAATATTAACATTTCCTGGCAATATAATTTCATTAACGGTCAACACTTTCAAATATTCATTTCACAAAGGATAAATATTGCCAGTCTCCTACGAGATCCTCATTTACAGAAATCTCACTTATATGTACTTTATACTTAAAATGAAGAAACACATAAACACAGAAACTTAAACACATTGAAAACTTAATTATATACAACATAATCCTCATTTCAAACAGTCATTTATTAGTGGTTATCCAGGCCCTTAAGGACCGCCTTTTACAAACCTATCAATTTCCTTAAAATCCAAAGCGAAAACTGATAAATTAACTTTTTGCGATAACGCCACCACAGGAATGATAATCGCCTAATCCACCCCCTTTCTTGGGTACCGATCAATTGATTTAACTTGTTACTCTTCCCCCAATAAAAAGCAACCCCCCCACATTTTAGATTGAGGGTATCTCATGGTCTTTCGTGCCACCCCTGCTCGCACTGAACTCCCGTGTAAATTTACCCTTCCTCGTGTCTTCTCTACCACCGCCTGATTATCCGTCAAAATCTCCGAAGCCCCTCCTAACCTTTCTGGTCTGCGCTTCAAGAGAACTATTCGTTGATGAATCTCTTTCCGCAAACCGATCTCTCGATTATCCCGAACATCAGTCTACTCCACATCGCTTAACACCAGTGTCCAAGAACGTTTTGGATAAAATATCCTCCTTATGTTTTCCCCTACGGGATTTGGTGTTTCAGACAAGCACTCCTTTACCTCCGATTTCCCGTTCTCTCCGAGACCCAAACTATCTTTCTCTAGCCCATGCTGCTCAACTCCCATATTGTCCTTTCTCGGTTCTATTTGAGCCACTATCCGCCTAAATTCCAACTCTCTTTCAGAATTTATCTGATCCCTTACCGCCTCTCACCATTCCCTCTCGGCTTCTATCCGACCCCTTCTGGCCTCCTCTTCAGCTTCTCTATCAGCTTCTCTTTTCTCTATTAAATTCCTTTCATTAACAATAGATGTCACGAACACTTTCATAAATTCTGCATCGTATGATTTAGAATCCTCTATTATTCTTTTCAATTGACATCTATTCGCATTTGGAGGTACGTCTTCCCCTATTTCAATTGCCACATATCTCATCTCCTCTATCCTCGCTCTCTCGAAATATGCCATGGTGATCCCCGTGTAAATACAATCAATTTTAATAATAACACCCAGCTTCAATAATTACTCAAGTAATTACACAAAGATTTTTCAAACATGCACTTTGATGTTCCATATAATTCCCCTAGTTACTCTATTAAATATTCAAACACTTTCAATAAGTAACTAATTATATTAAATACATCTGCATAATCTTACACTTTTATTTGCCCACAGTAATTCCTAAAAACTATTCCTTAGCTGATGTTCATTACACATTAATCCTACGATCCTTAGCCCCATCAAAATAAATACACATTATAGCACAAATATATAACACTCATCACCACCCTGCTTCTCATACATATATGTGTTAATCCCCCTGTGTATTTAATGGCTCACTGGATCAATTCAGAAGGGACTTACCCCAGTACCCTTCAAGGTATGAGTTGACCGCAGAAGGCGCACTTCCATCCCTCCTCGCTTGCGAATAGCACATTCCTCAAACATCTTTCCGGTTGTACACTGACATTAGACATCAGACGTTAACCATCTCAGATCAGCCTCACAGCTTTTCCATCGCAAAACGCTCGAACCAGCATTTTCCTTCCATCGCCCCTAGTCGATTCCAAGCGCATCTCCAGGGTCACTCTTCCGACGTGGAAGATCTCCAGATCACTCTACATTTGCTAGTGTAGTACCCAGGATAGCTCACTATCCCGAATCCAGCAACAGTCCAGTTGCTCTTCCGAAAATGGTGCAAGACTATGGAATCCAGCAACAATCCAGTTGCTCTTCCTAAACCTCCATGGCGCCGCGTCACCTCTTGCCGTTTGTTCTATACCATCACACAACTACACAACCCCACTCTTGACTCCAATTATGTCAGAGCGGCCAAGCGATGTCTACTTTGCAAGACCATATGTGTAGTTGTGGTTAAGAACAGAGGGACACTGCTTACCAAATTTGGACATACGTTTATTTTGTACAGCAGAAGTTTTCCATATATACACCGCACCGTCCGGTGCTTCAAAAAAACACGTCTACTCTAAGACCGCCGGTTCCACCGTCTCTTCTCGAACTACCCTGTCGTCTTCATCCCCTTCTTTTCGTCCTCCGGGGTCGGGGCCAACCACCGAACACTCCGTGTGTGTGGGGTGGGGGGTTAATGCTGACTGAGAGAGGAATAGAACAGGAGCCACAAGAACGACCGTTCTTATATGTGACCATGACACCCGTCCGAAGATCGTAACACAGCCCTTACAACATTGGACATCACAGCCGCTTTCGACACTATGAACTGGACACTGTTAGTAGACAGGCTCCGTCATTATAAAATACCAACCGCACAAATAAATTTCATAATAACCCATCTCTCCAATCGCAATATATCATATAAAGACCCCTCCACCAACATTACTAGAACAGTAATAAGAGGATGTCCACAGGAATCGGTGGTAGCACCCACCCTGTGGAACTTATATTTTAATAGCATTTTAGACCTAAACTCAGACTTCCACCTCCAGGCCTTCGCGGATGACCTTGCAGTTATTACGACGGGTCATACGCGGAGAGCCCTGGAAACCTCGACCAACCATATAATGGAAAAAATAAACGATCACCTAAATATACTCAAACTAAGCCTGTCGATTGACAAGTACAGGTCCATAGTAATAGGTAAAAACCAAAAACTTGAAAGAAACCCCATTTTCAAGCTTAATTCTCATAACCTAAAAATAACCAACCTAAAATATCTGGGCCTAACAATCGACAATAGACTCACGTGGAGTGATCACATTCTTAACCTAAGAGAAAGACTGTACATTGACAGTTCAATGGAAAGGATACGGGGGGGGGAGTAAGAGGCCGGCTCCAAAAGATATGGTATACAACCGTCACAGAAAAATATTAGCCTATGGAGCCGGCGTTTGGGGAGGTGCCCTAACAAGGGAACAGAAGAAATTTCAAACAATACAGAGGCCATTCCTCAAAAAAAAAATTACAGGAGCCGATACCACCTCTCCAACTTGCTCCCTAAATGCCCTCTGTGGAATCCCTTCACTCCACGTGACTCTAGAGTCATTATCTAAAAAATACAGTATAATCAAAAAGCGACTACCCGAACCCGAGCTGGGGGCTGTCACTGAATACCGACATTAATATCAACACCTT
The DNA here is from genome assembly GCA_947359465.1 of Metellina segmentata. NCBI lineage: Eukaryota > Metazoa > Arthropoda > Arachnida > Araneae > Tetragnathidae > Metellina > Metellina segmentata. Next base: position 127,637,659 of record OX375877.1, on the reverse strand, counting down.
AACAATCCCTATGTCCACCCTAAGACTGGAGATATCTGAAAAAATCAATAACCCCGACTATGAGGTGTACACCGATGGCTCAGGCATAGGCGACTCTGCTGGCGCCTCGGTGTGCATCCTCCACAATAAAAATATTATACATATATTCCGTTATAAACTTAATAATTACAACACAGTTTTCGAATCAGAGATAATAGCAACATACAAAGCAATAGTATGGGCCCAAAAAAACAACCAAAAAAATTTACATATTCAGTGACAGCCTGATCTCGATTCAGGCCTTAAAATCATCCAAAAGTAAATCAAAATTCCCTAGAAATATAAAAACAGAAATTCAAAACTATATCAATTTTCTAGGCCTGAGTTGGGTTCGGGCCCATGTGGAACTCTCCAGAAACGAGTTGGCAGACTTCCACACCAAACTTGCCACTGTCAGCGGTGAGGAACTGAATATCCCAGCGCCTATTTCATACATCAATAAAACTCTAAAAGAATACACAATTAAAAAAATGGCAGGAATTCCACAATAACTCTCCAAGTGGACTGGGATTAAAAAATTACATCCCCATAATCAACCCTAAAATCCTCATCGCTGACAAATACACTGTCTGGTTCTTGACTAGGCATGATCCGTTTCCCTCCTATCTACACCGATTCCATCTTAGAGAGTCGGACACCTGCACCTGCGGCAGTGTGGGGGACACCGACCACTACCTCTTCGGCTGCCCGCTCACGCAGGATTATCACCTTACCAATCCCACCGAAGAAAACAAGCCACACACACACAACATGGCTTATCAATATAAACAAAAACCCAGGGTCTAAACACAGAGTCGAAAGATGTGTGCTGGCTGCCGCGGGGGTGGTGGCGGAGTCTGACCCCCACTGAAAAACTGTCTTTTGGTTGGAAAAAATGTAACTTTCAAACAATCATAATCACATTTCTTTTATCTTATTAAAATAAAGGTGATTAAAAATTTCGTATGAGGGTTTTTATTGTCCCAGGTGTACTACTCTACCGGGGCCACCCGGTGAATTGCATCTTAATTTTACTTAGAACTGTTAAGACGATTAATCACAGAAAATTTTATAGTTGAATAAATATCAATCTCCATTTTTTTACTGACTGTCGGTGTGATGCCGTTTATTTATACATTTATTTTTATCATTAAGTCTGGTTCAATTATTTTAGTTTTTGAATGCATATTTTTAATACCATCCCTTCTTCCACATCTATGTACACTCCTGAGTAATCAGCCCAACTGGTGTGCATCAGATACCGTGCTTCCAATAAGTGACTTCTGCGGTGTGCTTTAACAAACCCAACCTCTGGACCCAGACTGAAATAATAACGCTTCACCATGGAAGAGGTAGCGTCTTTGCTTTCCACCTCCCTAGCTCCTGGCTGAGATCACTACAGCTCTGCACCTACATCCTCCAAAAGAAAAGCAAGACAAGAAGACCTAATAAAACACTCACCTTCACCATTATGTTCCTATCTGCTGACATTCGAACCTAAATATATAGGACAAGGAGACTAGAAAAAATATCATCACCTAAGGAGAGCCTCAACAGATCGTTTCAATCCTTACAGAAGAACGAAGAGGAAGACAAGAATGAAAACTCCAAAAAAAAACTTTATCATAAACGTAATTTTTATCTCTTACAAAGAACATTTTTAATCATCAACTTCATATTATTTTTATTGTTAAGTCCAGGAGCACACACACTAAAATTATGACATCCCAAAAAAAGGTGGAGCACACCGCAACAAACTCTCAAACTCAAATATCGTTTTTATTTCTTTTTTCTAAGTCCAAAGGAGCACACCGCAACAAAAATATAACTACAAATAACAACCAAGTCCAGGGATCACACCGCAACAAATAAAAAGATTTAAAAAAATTTTGAGAGGGTGACTTTGTCACTCTCCCATACTTACCTACAGCCACACTCGGGAGGTACATTTTGAAATATACAATCATGATTAGTAAAATTTTAAACTTGAACATACTACGGGAACTCCGCCAAGACAACTTTTAAAATCCAAACGATCTATTTTATATTTACACTATCTCTAGTCGCGTCTATATGGCCCCTTTGGTGCCTTCGACACCGGTGCGGACCCTTGGGGGTCCCCTCGCCCGGACAGCCTTGGGTCATGTCAGTGTGCGGCGATGGCCCCCAGGACCGAGCAACAGGGCCTAATGGTCCCAGGGAGTCTCGAGCCAATTTTAGTTTCTGCAATTCTTTTTTTTAACTAACATTTAGACTGGGTGGGGTTCCCAATTATTTTAGTAATGTTACTTCGCCATCCCCGGACTGTCAACCAGCTCCATGAAATTCAACCTGCCTGGAGAGGCCTCCGGCTTACTCTCTAGGTCACCGGGTCCGTCTGGGTCACGACTATTTCCTGGTGGGGTGTCCGGAATGGCCATTAAACTTGCCCCCCCCCTCCGGTTATGTTAAAAAGAAAAGGGAAAAAGACTTCGGAAAATCCTCACCTTTAAATTTTTAATCACAGGGGAAGTCACAATATTTTATATACAAGACATAAAACATTATTTTAACACAGAACAAACTACATGTAGCCACAGACAGATTTTTTTTTCTTTTATTTTGTTGCCTATTTGCAACTTATTGTCTTTACATGTTCAGGGCCCATTACCCTTTTAAGAAAGAAAGAAAACTCTAAATGTTCGCTCAAAACATAATGGCCTTGTTTGCCCATGTGAAACAAAATTGTAAAATAAACAGCCGTGCTGTGGGAGTTGGCCTTCTGACTCTACAGTCTCTTCTGAACTCTTCCAAGTGCATTCGGGGATCACAATCTTCCCCTCCGGGCCTTGAAACACTCTAAACCTCACGGTGAGTGGGTCTGGAGAGGGTCGCGAACCATCTACCAGTTTTGATTCCAAGCCTTGCGGGCCGTTTTTCGAGAGCTCCAGAGTTGATATATTTATGCGAACAAACCCATCGGAATTGAATGAGTTGATTGTGTTAAGTAAACCGCTCACCCAATTGTATTATTCTTATCTAAATAACTGAAATAGTATTGTCCTTTCGAACCCGGTTGTGTTGCTTAACAGCGATTTTTAATTTGAAATCATATATTCTTTTATCCTCCAAAAACTTGCAACTAGTACTGCTAATCACATCATATGACCTTCTGAGCAATCACACAATCGAATATCATTTATGCATCAGAAACTTAACGACGACTTTGAAATTTAAATATTCATTTGCATTAGGAATATCACTTAATGTATCTGACTACGTTCGGAGTGCTTTTTTTCAAAAAAGTGTCCAAATAGGTTTTTTTTCTTTTTATGATAAAATACCTTATTAAAAGATAATACAAAATAAAAATTTTCTTAAAAGTATGTATATATTTTTTTAACTGGCAAAAATTGACAAATTTAGGTCAAAAAGGACGAAAACGTCAATGCCCACACACACACACACATAACCTAAAATCATATCACTACAACTACACAAGATTTTTTGTCAAGTCTCGTAACAATATGGTCTAGCGCCTGAGCTAGGATATTTGCAATATTCCTCTCCAGTCATGATATATAGTGCATAACATAGAAAGAACATGAAAATTTGAAATTTTTCCTAACGACACTACAGTGAAATGACTCTAAAAAATTTCCTTTCAACATACAACTTATATCCTAGCTCGGGATCTTCAAAACAAATATAAAAAGCCATGGAAAAAAATTCATTCAAAAATTTTGAATACACTTTGAGTTATTATCTTTGTCGTGCAAAGATTTTATTAAAAATCACATTCTGAGAAAAACGCATTTAAAGATTTGTTAAATAATTTACTAATATATATTTCAAATTAATTACTTCAAAATTCGCCTGTTTTATACATTGATCCTTCCTCTATCTCCTTACATGCCCATTTTTTTATTTTTGGAAGCTTTTAATTTTTTTCTTTGCAGTTTCGACGAAGGCTGTTACTGCCTTTCAGAAGACGAAATTCTCTTTTTATCAATGGAGGCATATCCTTTTGATATGTAAACTCCATGACTGAGTCCAATATTATTTAAAACTTGGAGCAAGCCCCTAAAACCATCATTGAACTGCACTACTGCAATATAAACTGCAAGTCTGAGAGTTTTTAGACTCACAAAAGTTTCTTTCGGGGCAATGTTCCATAAAACTCCATCGAAGGCTTCGTTCTGATTTTGCGTCATTCCGTGCATACACTCTTTTCTAGCAGACTTCTATCACACAAACTCTTGTATATTGGTTTCACAATGTTTATAACTGAATTGGGAAGACCAAGTGATTTCCCTTTCAGTGTTTTCCCCATGGCTTTAGCCCTTTGGAAACGACACCAGCTGTTCTCACCCTGCGGACATTGTCCATGCATAGGTTTGTCTTTGGATGAACAGCACGAACAACAAAATAAAAAGAACTTGTGGCTGATATATAGCACAGCATAAAAACATGAGTTAGCGATTCTGCTATTAATTATTTAAGACACACGTGGCTGTTTAATTCATTTATCAGCGAAACCAAAACCAAAACTGCGCAATTAATCAACTTCCGGTTTGAAAATCAGCTTTCACGATAAATTCAAATGAATAGATCTCCACTTCTATTGATCGTAGAAACAAAATAAAAACTGTTTTGGAAAGAAAAAAGTCTAAATTTTTATAATATTAAATAAAACGAAATACAAAATTTTGGTCAAAAATGGACTTTTCAACGTAGTCAAATACCTTAAACATACTTCATCTAAATAGATGTTTAAGCATTGTTCTCGCACCCGACTGTACTTTTCATCAGCGAACTAGAATTTTAAATCTTTTGCTTACTTATATATTGAAAACATGCACTTCGTGCTAAACAAGCTTATATCAATTCAATACAAGCTTATCTATTCCTAATCAATCATCTCGCCGACAATTCCAACCACCCATCTTAACGACTCTTACGGGGTTGAACTATTCAATCGTAATAAGGAAACCGCCCACCTTAGCGTACCACACATACTTAAATAACCAAAGTAACTCTACCTCCCGAACACGATTTATTGTTCTATAACTTTAAATTTCCGTACTGATGGACTTGTCACATTTACAACTTGGCAATTAAAAACTTCTCGACACTTTCAAATTCTCATCATAACGCAAGGACGATTTTGGAGATAATTTACTTGGTCGCGTCGGAGGAACTGCCCACTTAACAATATCACCCTCTTAAATAACCGTATACATTTACAACGATTTTATTCAAACCTGCACTTTATCCATCCTGCTACCAATCACTTACTTGAATATCTAAACTTCTCATTACAAACTTAACTTCATTTCTGAAACTGAATTACTTAGTCAAGCTAAGGATATTGCACACCGAATCGAATCAAACCTACCCAAACTAGTAAAATAATTCTGTCAACCCATCTTAAATATCAACTATACCACTGCAAACCACTTACATAAATAAGTGCAAGCCCCCCCCCCCGGGTCTTAGATAAATCTGAAAGTGCATATTTGTGTGCACACCAATCATTTCAATAAACCACTCTCAAATCAATTCCCCAGGAAACCTGGGATCACAGAAAATTTAGTAGTACGCACCGGAACAAAACCAACCTCCCGCGCCCATGGCGGAGGGAACAAAGATAACCCTCGATGGAAGCCACGTGATGCCATCAAACATAATTAAACCATTTAAAATCTCTGAATCCATATGCACGGGGATGGAACTTCTAACAAGAGACATAGACGACAAACAACCTTTAGACCCCGAAATCAAAATCTGCAAAGCCACCATAATATACCTCTTATTTTTTAAATGAAAAAAAAAACAGACCTGATGTTAATTCACAAATCTTCCAATCCGGACTACTAAAACATCTGGTTGTAAAGATTAAGACTCTGGAGTACAAGGAAATGACTTTGGCAGCTTTTCTTGATATTGAGGGTGCTTTCGATAATACCCATTTTAACTCAATCTGTGCTGCTGCTGCTAGCAGAGCTATTGAACCACTAGTCTGCAAATGAATAAACTCCTTGCTAGTAGACAGAGTTATTACAACCGAGTTGTTTGGGGCAACACTTCAGACTAAACCCACTAGAGGTTGCCCTCGGGGAGGAGTTCTCTCTCCTCTGTTGTGGAATCTGGTGGTTGATGACCTAATTGCAAACCTCAATCTAGGCGGCATTTATGCCCAGGGATATGCGGATGACATTGTCGTCTACATATCGGGCATGGATGAGAAAACGGTGATAAATATCATGCAGGGGACTCTGAACAGAATCGCAAGATGGTGCTGTGAAAAGAATTTGAGAGTAAATTCTCAAAAGACTACTCTTGTCCCATTTACACTAAGAACCTGCATTGACAAAAGTGATATACCCACCCTACTAGGGGGGAAAGTAAATATGCTGAACGAGGTTCAACATCTGGGAGTTATACTGAACACTAAATTAACCTGGAATCAGCATTTGAAAAGTAAAATTAAACAAGCAAAAGTTGAACTTCTACGATGTAGGAAAGTTCTTGGTAAATCATGGGGTCTAAAAGCCAAGGATGACTTATTGGCTTTACACTATGTCTATTAGACCCATTGTGACCTATGCGGCTGTGGTCTGGTAGAAAAAGACGGAACAATTGACTGTTAAGACCAAGCTAGACAGTCTTCAAAGAGCTGCCTGCCCGAGTATAACAGGTGCTATGTCCTCCACTCCCACCAAAGCCATGTAAATTATTCTATCTGTCGTCCCACTTGATATCTTTATCAGTGGTGCTGCCAGAAGAAGTTCCTACAGACTGGAAAATGCTGGACTGTGGATTAATTTTGCCAGCCAAAAGTCCCACACCAGTATTAACCAAAAATTCTTTGACCCTATACTTTTGATGCCCTCTGACATCATGGAGACAAGATTCCTCTTTCAACAACCCTTTGAGGTACTTATTGACCTAAGAGAGGAATGGAAAGAGGAAAACTACAAGCTCACAAATGGAGACATTGTGTGGTACACAGATGGCTCCAGACAAAACGAAAAGGCAGGTGCTGGAATCTGTGGAGTCAGACCTAAGGTAAGGGTTGCCCGAAAATTAGGAAAACATGCCACAGCATTTCAAGCGGAACTGCTTGCTATCATCTACTGTTTACACGAATGTTCTAGAAGATCCTACTCAAATAGGGAAAATCTACATATTTAGTGACATTCAAGCAGCCTTAAAGGTGATAAACTCATTTCAAATAAGCTCCAAAATTGTTCGGGAATGTAGGAACCTTCTACAAGACTTGGGGACCCATAATAGGATCTTTCTTACTTGGGTGCCAGGGCATACTGGTGTAGAAGGAGACGAAAATGCAGATAAGTTAGCCCAACTGGGAACTGCAGACCTACCTTTGGGCCCTGAACCTTTTTGCGGGATCTCTAAGACTACCGCAAAAAGGGCGATAGAAGAAAAAATGCTTAAAGAAACTACAAAAAATTGGAAGCAAACCACCGATCAAAAACATGCGAGGCTTACGATTCAAGAACCTTACATGAAAATATTATCTCAGATCCTTCGTCTTAGCAGGGATAAGATGAGGGTCATAGTTAGATTTCTCACAGGTCACTATCACCTAAGAAAACACCTTCATAGGATGGGAATCTTTAAAGAACCTCTATGCAGGAAATGCAATATGGTGGAGGAAACAGCCCACCATATACTTTTTGAATGCGAAACTCTGCTTCACATAAGGCACTCAAGTCTAGGTCTTGGAACAGAACTTGATATAATTCACGAAGAACCTGTCAAAAGACTTTTGACCTTTCTTAAGGAATCTGGCTTTCTTTGACAGGAGTGTCGAAAAACAATAGGGTTTGGTGCAATATTCCCTAGTGGAATAAGCACTTAGGGCTTTCCTGACCTCCCCACTCACTATGATTATGACTATGACTAACTCAAGATTACACAGGCGAAGACTTAATTGAAGCTATTAAACTTAAAAACGATATCATATCCTCCAACAACTATCTCCACCTAGACTTCAGGTTCAAAAGCCAAAAAGGAAACCATTACGTAGCAACAATTAACCCCCAAATTTACCAAACACTCATATGCAGAGGATTCATATACATAGACTGGGATAGAATTGCTTTGGTGCCTCACAAATCAATCCAAACGAGGGAGTCAGACAATGCACGAGTTGTGGCCGGTTTGGACACTAAAAAAACTGCACAAACGGAGACCCGATCTGCATGCAATGCGGAGGGGACCACAACTCAACTGTACGTATGAAAATAAATGTATTAACTGTACTCAAGTGAATACTAACTTCAAAACCTCATATAACATAAATCATTCATGCAGAGATTAAAAAACAGTCCCAGTCTAAAACGCCAACATTCTATCAGCAAATACAGATTATGGGCTTGATTGATGGACACCCTCAAAATAATACAGATTTACACAAACCATTCACTCTCAGGACATAACCAAGCTAAAATCACTACATCTTTAAAGCAACCTAATTTCATTGTTATACTAGATCCATATCGATACAAAGCTCTCCCAACCGCTCCTCCTCAATCTTCCATGCAATTCTGTTCTATTACAAACAACTGTATAACAATAGCATATAACAACACCCACAAAGCTAAACAAAATACAAATCAAACAGTCTTCATTGAGGTCCAACTACCACAATCCACACTGATCATAGGCAATATTTATTTTCCTCCACACGACAATATTGACTTAATGATTGCTGAACTAGAACCAATTGACTTCACCACCACTAATTTTATAATAGCCGGAGACTTCAGTGCCAGATCCCCCACCTGGGGATACTCCCATGAAGACATGAGAGGCAAAATAATGATAGATTTCATGGTAGCCAATAATGTCACTCTTGCTAACATTATAGACCAGGGACCAACTTTCAAAACCCACACAGGAAAAGGCTGGCCCGATCTGACAATGTACAGTCCACCATTGCTACTCATTTAATGTCTTGGAAGTTCCTGCAGAAGGACTCCTGCAGCGACCATAAATATATTAAAACAATCTTTAACCTCCATCCGTCACCCCCTACCGACTTCTTCAGAACAAAATTTGGTCTCGGCAGATTCAGCAAACATTTCAACAAAATAACAACTCAACTGGAAGCTCAAGCAACCAATATTATCTCCATCTCAGACATAGACGTATACTTTGAAAATATAATGGGAAAATATGTAACCTCGCTCACAAATACTTAAAAAAGACTCAAGATCAAACCTATCAAGGTTGGTTGGTGGACACCTGCACTCAAAACAGAAAGAGACGAGGTAACCCCCACTATATAAAAAATACAAATCCACCAAAAAACATAACTTAACACAAGACCAAATAAATAAATCATTGACAGAACACCGTATTCACAGAAACAAATATAAACTAAAACTAAATGAAGCTAAAAACGTCTCCTGGCAAGAATATTGCACAAATCATCAAGATAAGTTTGGAACTCTTTAAACTTACATTCGCAAAAACAACCAGATATCCGGACATAAATCTCCACTTCCCAGATTCTCCAAATCCAACATATGCCGAAAAAATTGAAAAACTCATGGATCACTACTTCAAAAATAACCCTAATCTAAATCAGGATCTACATCGACAAACTCATTACAATCCTAATATCACCCTCACATTTTACGAACTAGCTTTAATCTTCTCAAACTTAAAGTCCGGTGAAGCACCAGGCCCAGACAAAATAGATTATACAATCTGGAACTACATTTTAACAACCATCCCAATATACTACTTCCTCCTATAGAGGAAACTTTACAGCACGGCCACTTCCCGAACTGCCTTAAAACCGGCTCTGTCCGGTTTCTGGGAAAACCTGGAAGAGTCCGGGAAGAGACAACACTATGTAAGTCATACAGAACCATATGCCTACTACCTACAATAGGAAAAATCATAGAAAGAGCCTTCAAAAAATTTACCACCTGGATTGAAAATAACCAAATCCTACATCCGCTACAATTCAGATTCAGAGAACAGAGATCATGTGAAGACGCAATAATAGCAGCCATTAACAAAATCAAAACCTATAAGGGTGTCCATCATTCGGCCCTGACAGCTATAGATATTCAAGCCGCATTCGACAACATGGATGGCTCACTTCTCATTCATAACCTTGAAAATCTACATAACGATGAGCGGCGAAAAGTTGACGGTAAATGAGCGGACTGGTGTTCGATTTTCCAAAACCTGAGAAAAAGGTCCAAATAAGAAATATTTGTAGGGTTCCAAGGGGCAAAATAATATAAGGGGGTTCTCAGAAACGTTGATATTATTAAGAGATGTAGTACTCAGCGTATTTCGTATTCGTAACCCGAAGTATGGAATGCAGGACGATCGATTCCTAAAAAGGCGATCAAGAGATGTCCCTGTAGTGAAGTCTCTGTATGAAGTTTCTGTGGTGAAATCTCTGCTGTGAAGTCTCTGCTGTGAAGTGATACTTCATATGTAAAAACGTAACTGCGAACTGAATTGAAGTAGTGGTTCACCGAAATGAATATAAAACCAACTGTGACAAGAACAGAACATCCATATCAATACCAGGCATTAAGGAATGTAAAGTGTCAGAACGGTTCACGAATAAATAATTTGAATGTTTTAGTCGTTGTATTAATTCATATGGATTAAATATTCTATATGCCAAGGAGTGACCTCGAAGTGGATGATAGGGATGACATAGAATGCGAAAATATAGCCGAATCGATAACAAAAGACGTGTGGAAGTCAATGATGTTTCCACACATAACACATAGCCTTTTTACGGGTGAAGTTCTAAAGGCTCCAGAACATATCCTTAGAGCGGTGTGGTGCACTGTATCCAGCTTTTGAAGAACGGATGGACGGGCGGACCCATAGGCTGCACACCCATAGTCCAATCTGGATCGAATTGTTGCACGATAGAGGTTGAGCATGGAGGACCGTTCTGCCCCCCCCCCCACAAAGATGTATTGGAGAGAACCTTTAAAAGATTAAGCTTCCTCTCACAAGACGTTCGTATCTGTTCGACGTGGGGAGGAAGGTAAGTTTCTGGTCGAAAACAATACCAAGAAACCTTACTCTGTCCACCACTGGAATCCTGTTACCATCCAGAAAGATCTCCGGGTCAGGATGCAGGTTTCGACGTAGACAGAAATGAACGCAGGACGTCTTTTGAGATGAGAAGCCAAAGCCGTTATCGTCACTCCATCTCGTCAAACGAGAAACGCAGTCTGGAGTTGTTGTTCAATATACTGCATGTCTATTCCTGGACAGAAAATGCCAAGATCATCCACATAAAGATTTCCTTGTACTAAGGGTGGTAGTTGATGCAAAATGTTGTTAATTTTGATTGAAAATAGAGTTACCCTCAGAATACTACCCTGAGGAACACCTTCCTCCTGGATGAAAGAGTCTGAGAGGGTAGAACCAATTCGTACTTGGAACTGTCGTAGTTCTAAAAATTTCTGGATGAATATGGGTAGGTTACCCCGTAGTCCTAAGGCATAAAGATCACGAAGTGTACCGTGTCGCCAAGTGCGATCAAACGCTTTTTCAATGTCAAAAAATATTGAAACCAGATGGTTTCGTTGTAAAAATGCACGGCGAACTTGTGTTCAGAGATTTAAGATGTTATCCATTGTAGATCGTCCATTTCTAAAGCCACTTTGATACGGGGAAAGAGCCTGTTTCGTCTTTAAGATGTGGACGAGACGAAAATTTACCATTCTTTCGAGGAGTTTGCATATGCAGCTTGTACGAGCAATAGGTCGATAGTTGTAAGGGTTGGCGGGGTCCTTTCCAGGTTTTGGAAAAGGTACAACAATAGCACGCCTCCAGGTAAAAGGGAAAGCATGTTCTTCCCATATGCGACTATAAAGTTTCAAGAGGTTAGAGAGTGACGAGATAGATTTTGTAGCATAATGTAAATGATGCGATCCGTACCAGGTGCCATCATCCTGGTCTTCAGAAGGCTCCGCATCAACTCTTGTTTTGTGAAACGACAGTTGAAAGCAAGTTCGGAGTGAGAATGGAAATTAATGGGTTGAGATTCTGCGCAGCGTTTTAAACGTAGAAATGTCTGCGTGCAGCTGGCAGCGCTTAAAGCTGAAGAAAAGGCGCGTGCAATATAATTTGCTATTTCAATAGTTTCAGACACACAATGCCCATTTTCCTTAACAAATGAGATGGTATGTTCGAAGTATATTCCTAAAGCTCTCCGCACTTTACCTCATAACTGTTTAGATGGAGTAGAAATTGTAATGCCATGATTCCTTTTGGCAGCGACGGCGTATTCTGCGAGCATTTGTATGTTTAAATGTAATTAAATTAGCAGATGTAAGGTATCTGCAAAAAATTCCCCATGCTTTTCGTTGCGCTTTTATAGCTGTAGTGCAGTCATTATTCCACCATGGTCTTTGGTGTTTTCGAAAGAATGGCGAATTCTTCGGGATAGCTGTATCAGCAGCTTCCATCATTACCTCTGGGACTGCGCGTATTGCTGTATCTATATCGCCTTCTACCATTTGAGTTGTAATATTGGCCTTAGATGTAAAATCTGGCCAGTCGGCTGCTGCATAGATGTATCTAGTTGGACGGCTAACAGGGTCATTTCTTCCGATATGTGTGATGAATATCGGAAAATGATCACTGTTACGTAGATCATTACCGACAAAAAAAAGAGAAATAAGGTATAATTGAAGGAGAGCAGATGGCAAGGTCGATAGAATGGAAAGTGCGGTATGGTTCGTGGAAGTGGGTAACTTCACCGTTGTTGAGCAGACAGACAGTGATCAGATATCAACTGTTCAATCTGTCGCCAACGGGAATTAGTATGCCCACTTCCCCAAAGCGCACTATGTACGTTTAAGTCTCCGAGGAGGATAAAAGGCTCCGGTAACTGATCCATCAGGTTGTTAAGGCTCTGCTGTTGAATGGTTTCATTGGGTGGTAGGTACAGAGTGCAGATGGTGATTGTCGTATTTGGATTCGGACAGCGACAGCCTGTAAAGGTGTGATGAGCGATAGGATAAGAGATGGGTATGCTTGAGAGGTGAAGAGTGCAACAACTCACGAAGCTCTTCCAACATTTTTACTATCACACCGAGAGCAGGTATAACGACGCATTTTTGCTGCGTCAGCAGATTTTAGGTTTATTTCCTGAACTGCGATGCAGGCAAGATGGTACTCTGTAATTAGATCTCGAATGCCATCCAGTTTGTTACGGTAGCCACGACAGTTCCAAGAAATTAAAGCTATTGTTTACTGGGAGTAAGAGCAGCTCCTGGCCGCTCTGGTTTGCTTACGATATTCATATATACGTTTATGCTGTTTTCTGATATTCCCGAGGTGTGGAGGTGAGGTATCCTGTCCTCAGCAATCAGACGAGGAATTTTGTAGTCTTTTATGTGAGAATTTTTCTAGTCTTTTTACCAGGTATTCCGACTCTGGTACGATGTTTACTTTTACTTTTGAATGATGGTCGTGGGGATGGTTTTGGTATTTGGGTGGTACTGGCCTCAAGACTTTCAGAGGAGGGTATAAAAGTGGAATTGGTTGCATATTTATTTAATGGATTTTGTTTTGAAGTTCCAGGTTTTTGTAGTATTGGAAGCACTGAAAAGTTTGGAACTGGAACATTGATTCCAAAAGAAGATTCCGTTTGAGTGGCTATTGTAGTCTATTTTTTTGAAGTTACGGAAAAATAAGAATTTCCTGACACTGGAGTTCGAGATTCTACTAGTCTCCGACCCTCAGGGAAAGACAGATTTTGGAGAGTTTTTACCGATTGTACCTCCTTTTCGAATGTCCATTTAGAGCAGGATCGAGAGTAAGCCGGATGATTGCCACTGCAATTAATGCAATGAGGATCAGCAGAGCAGGTATCAGCTCCATGGTTCGCTTTTCCACAGCGGGCGCATTTTGTGGAACTTCAGCAAGATAGTTTCGAGTGTCCGAATACTTGGCAGTTATAACACCGCTGGGGGTTCGGAATAAATGGACGGACTGGGCAACTAAGGTACCCAGCTTTTATTCTAGACGGTAGTGTAGGGTTATCAAGGGATAGAATCAGGTGTTTAGTGGGAAGTATCTTCCCATCTGGACAACGTATGGTGATCCGACGTACTCGACAAACCTGTTCATTTCGTAAATTTTCCAAAATTTCTTCTTCTGATGTATATAATAAATCAGGTTCTGATACAACTCCTCGAGATGAATTTAAAGACCTATGAGCACTGATTGATACATTAAAAGAGCCTAATGTTGTCGAATTGGTTAGTAATTTAGATTGAGCTTCTGAAGAGGCCTCAACCAGAAGGTCCACTATTTATTTTACCATACCTACGAAAGATTCAATGGTTTTATTAATTAAAAATGGTGTAACCTGATAAAAAGTATTTGTATCATTATTTGATTTGATCATAAAAAAACGGGCATTCGAGAAAATTGGTTGGTTGGAACAAGAGGAATTCTTGCTAGTTTGTTGCTCCCCTCCAGGGGGAAAAAAAAGTAGTAGCATTCATAATTTTAAAAAATGAAAATTCGGGCCCTGAAGCACCACCCAGTCCAACAAGGGGATGCAGACTGCACCGGTGCTAACAGGACCTATACGCTTGCAAATCACTCCTGTGGCAGACACCACCCTTAACAAGTTGCTCAGTTAGTGACAGTTCGCTTGATCCCTACCCGATGGCAAAGTCCAATCGACCAGCCGATTGGTGTACATGGGACCAATGCACAACTCCCCACGCACTGCAAACACATGGGTGGTATAATTCTCAAGAGGAGCTGAAAGCAACAGATTGGCGAAAAGCTTCTCAAGGGGAGCCCTCCCCACCGAAGAGACAACCATAACGAGGGAGGAAGAAAAAGCAAAAAGCAGAAGGGTAGAGGAGAGGGAAAATGAAAAAGGGAAAGATCACTCGGGTACCCGGGGTTGTGAAGCCCGTACAAACCTAAAGAAGGTGTGCCCATGGGGGCTATCTCAAGAGAAAGCTGGGGAATCTCCGTCCAGCTTCTCAAAACCTGGTACAATACAGTTATCGAGAAAATCCCTTATAGAGCAGCAGTCTGGTATTTTGTAAGATGTCCTCCCCAAATAGACAAACTTAAAACAATACAACGACCTCATCTTCTCAAAATCACTAGAGCATTCAGGACTTCAACAGATTCTCTTGACCTTCTAACTGGCATCCCTCGACTCCACGTGACACTACAACGCTTACATAAATTTTATAACATCTGGAAATTGCGGCGCCCTGATCCAGCCCTGGACGAGCTGACGACTCAAAACCTTGACTACTACATAAAATCATCCGACTTAAATCCTGAACATCTGTTAACTATAAACCAAAAATCTCTAAACCAAACCAAGAGGTATACACGGATGGCTTCGGCATTGATTCAAATGTCGGGTGTGTGTTGTATCTTTAGGGAGGGAACATTAATTGTTGCGACGTCATTTGGCTCATTCAAATTCAGAAAATGTGAAGTATTGGCTCGATCGGTGATTGGCGCGGAGTTACATCATTGTATTCGTACTCAGTATAAAGTGTGATGTCACGGGCGTGGTCTCTGACTGGCCCGTGCTTGTGTCATATCTGAACTGAAACTTTTAGAACACCTATAAGGTGAGGCCAGGTGAATATCGTTGACGACTGCGTAGTTGTAATTTGGAATCAGTGGTTGTTTATGTTCTGCTTTCGTGCTTGCTTGTAGTAATAAAGTCTTGTCTATGTACTAGTTTCTTTTTACACCCAATACACTTCTAATACATGCATCAGAAATTTGCAACTGAACCTGCTGGATTAGAGTTCTAACATTAATCTAAACTTTGTGTCGTATAAACTTAAAAAATATATTTCAGTTTTCCAAGCTGAAATGACTGCCATACACCAAGCTTTAATTTGGACTAATGACAACTCCATAAGCATTAATATATTCTCAGATAGTCTCAGCTCGCTCCGCGCTCTCACCTCTCACAAAACTAAATCCAACTACATATATACTGTCAAACAATTCATAAATAACCTAAATATCAACTTCGGATTGAGCTGTGTTAAAGCACATACGGATATCTATGGCAACGAAATAGCAGATGAACAAGCAAAACTAGCCTCAACCACTGGAAACCCAACTAACAAACCGGCACCCAGATCATATATTAATAGAGCAACAAAGAATTTTGCACTCCAAACTTGGCAACAATATCACCACAGTTCAAAGAGTGGCCTCAGAGCTAAAACATTTATTCCCAAAGTAAACTTTAATAGATTCATTACTAACAGGCACTTAATCTGGTTCATTACTGGTCACGGCCCATTTATTTCATTCTTTTAAATAGATTCAAAATAGAAGATAACATCTGCATGGTCATCAGGGTGACGCAGATCATTATATATTCCATTGTCCACTAACACAAAAATATCACATCATTGAACCATCAGATAATCTCAGAGAAGAATGAATCTTAAACATATCACAAATTTCTCAATCTCTCGCCAAAATCAGCCATTGTATCAAGATAGTTTTATTTCTTAGCTATTTCAGAGGCTAACAATAGCAAACTCAACCATACATAAACTATAACCCCCCCCCGCCCCCCAATCATATATACACTTAAAATAATCATCTTCAACCAGAATCATCACATGCACCATCTATCATATATGAGTTAACATGACACGAGTAACTGAATTCTTAAATATGTCTTTATTTCATGTACACCAGACGGGACCTGGAGCATAAGCGGTGTGCTCGCTGCATTGTGCCCCATAGTGAAACACAACCATGAACATTTTTATGGTATGCTCCAACAGACCTACTGCACCACTTTTTCTACATCTTCATCCAAGTATCCAAAGAACCAACGAATCAAATCTTCCCACATCTCTTCAGTCATCTACAGCCATAGAATAACAATAGACCCAACTACTACAACATCGATCCGACTCCAACCCCCCCCCGACTACAACTTCAACACAAACTTTAAATTTCAACAGACTTCAATAGACTACTACAAACTACAGTAGACCTCAACAGACTTAACAACTCCGAGCTTTTGACTCTTTCTTTTTAGAACTATTTAAATTAATAGAACATTTCAAGACATTAGAACAATAGAACTCAACTCCACAAACTCCTGTTCTTTTTCAGATATTAAAGATCAACGTTACCACACCCATTCTTGGAGCAGATTTTCTCCATAATTTTGAATTGGTTCCAGATCGTCGTTATAAATGTCTCCAAGACTTAAAAATGAAATTTCAAACAATTGACCAAGGGAAACATTCCAATCTTCATTCAGTGAAAACTATTTCTAGCGATTGTTGGCTTCAACTTAAAGCTACCAGGGAAGGCACGAGAGGAGGAGGCGTTACTTGATAACAAATAACAAGTTTATTAATTAAATGACATCCCGAATACAAAGAAGCGGATCACACGAGAGAGTACGTTACGTGTGGTCCATACTAATACATCCATTTTCCCTCTCTGATACAATCCTCATTACAAATCCCGTGCATACGTTTGATGACTCTAGCGCCATCTATTGACCGTTAAAATTATTGTGCTACAAATAAGAATATAACAATACAATTTACCACAGTATTTTAAAGCAATTTCCCTCCATTACAAAACTTCCAAATCCGTCTGTAAAACATACTATGCATTACATCACAACAAACGGTCCTCCTATGGGGGCGAAACCTCGACGGTTAGCTCCAGATCGCTTAAAAATTGCCAAATCGGAGTTTCAGATTATGATGCAGCTGGGGCATTTGAGACCTTCCAGAAGCATTTATGCATCACCACTTCACATGGTCCCTAAAAAGGGAACTTTGGAATGGAGACCTGTGGGTGATTATCGCTCATTAAACGCCCAAATAATAAAGGATAAATATCCAATTCCTCGCATAGCTGATTTTACTGCTGTATTACATGGTACAAAAATTTTCAGTCATATCGATCTCATCAAAGCTTACCACCAAATTCCCATCCACCCTACCTATAATCATAAAACCGCAATTTGTACACCCTTCGGCTTATATGAAAGTACGCGCATGCAATTCGGGTTGTGCAACGCATCGAAAACTTTTCAGCGATTTATCGATGAAATTACTCGCGATTTACCAAGCGTTTACGCCATCTTCGATGATATTCTAATCGCATCTAAAAACCCTGATGAGCATTTCAAACACTTAAAGGCTCTATTTTCAAAATTACAAGAATACCGTCTCTGCATAAATATTGCAAAATGCACTTTTGGTACAACTACTATTGATTTTTTAGGTTTTCATCATTCCAAAAAAGGTTAAATTCCTCTTACCGAGAAAGTTAAATCCATAATTGATTTTCCTAAACCTAATACTTTAACCCAACTTCGTAGATTTTTAGACATGTTTAACTTTTATAGATGTTTTATACCTAAAGCTGCGCATATTCTTGTCCCTGTAGTACAGTTCTTAGAAGGGCAAAAAAAAAAAAACATCGTTCTAGTGTTCGCAATTCGTCCAAACAACTTCAGTGGAATGAGTATGCCGAACAAGCTTTCATTGCTGCCATAAACGCAATTGCTCAGGCAACCCTTTTGAGACACCCAATTCCCGGTGCTCAGTTGAGTAAATGGGCAGATACTTCCGATGTCGTTATAGGCGGCAGTCTGATGCAGTTCTCTCAGCAGCAATGGAAACCCTTAGCTTTTTCTCCATGAAACTTAATAGTAGTCAATGAAAATGGTCAACATATGACAGGGAATTATTTTCTATTTTTTCTGCGATAAATAAATTCCGGTATATGTTAGAAGGTAGAACTTTTCAAATTTTCATAATCAGAAACCGCTAATTTACGCTTTTAAGCAAAACCCGCATAAATCTTCACCCAGGCAATTACGCCACTTAGATTTCATTTCCCAGTACTCCATCAGACATGTGCAGAGTTCCAAAAACATAGTCGTTGATACACTTTCTAGGATCGGAATTGATCCCATTACGGAATCGCCACTATTAAATTTCCGAGATTTTGCTGAAACTCAAAAAAGTGATCCGGAGGTTCAAACCTTTCTTCAGAATATTACCCCTTCCATCAAATTGGAATTTAAACCTTGCCAGATTTCTGACCACAATTTGCTATGCGACATCTCTACGGGCATTCCTCGTCCTTTTATTCCGAATTCTTTTCACAAGCTTCTATTTGATCATCTGCACAAGCTGTAGCATCCCGGAATAGCAGCTACAACGAAACTCATTTGTTCCAGATATGTATGGCCAGACATGAAACGTCGATCTGGGTCCGAGCGTGTGTACCATGTCACCGATCCAAGACACAGAGGCATACCAAAGCACCTCTGGGCACCTCTAGTCCGGATTCACATATGACACGTTCACGTCTTGCACAAATTCACATTGACATCGTGGGTCCCTTGCCTTTTTTTAATGGGAATATTTATCTTTTAACAATCATCGACCGTTTCTCGAGATGGCCCGAAGCAATACCTATCCCGGATATGCGAACGAAAACAATATGCAGTAACATATTTGCTACATGGATATCTCGTTTTGGTTGTCCCTCGGTCATAACCACGGACCAAGGTTCACAAATGTGATCATATACGTTCGCTGAATTTACACACATGTTGGTTACTCAGAAAATTATGACGACTGCATACCATCCTATCTCTAATGGATTTGTTCAGCGTTTTCATCGCCATTTAAAGTCATCACTCAAGGCTCATGAAAACAATAGATGGTCTGAGATAATCCCAGTGGTTCTCCTATGCATCCGTGCAGCAGTCAAAGAGGATTTAAACGCCTCTTGTGCTGAACTTGTATACGGCACAACATTGAAACTTCCGAGTGACGTGTTAGAGATTTCAGTGATTCCATCTTGCGGTGAGGATTTTATCACTAATCTTCATAGCAATAGGGTTCAATTGTCGCATGTTGTTAAGTCTGCTCATGGCCCGACAGGTATTATGTCAACCTTTCTTTGAAAAGTTGTCCACACATCTTTCTAAGAGTGGATCGAGTGAAGCCGCCATTGTGTCAGCCCTATACTGGCCCCCATAAAATCATACGCCGCACGGACAAAACAGTCACCATTGAACTCAATGACCGAAAAACAACAGTTTCTTTTGACCGTGTAAAACCAGCTTATTTGCTACCTGAAACTGCCTTACTCGAAACAAAAAAAAACACCAAAACTTTTCAAGCAGTTAAAAACGATGATAAATCTGCCAATGAACAGATTTCTGCAAAAACAGTGACGAGATCAGGCAGACATGTTCGTTTACCACAAAAATTAGCAACTTACATTAATTAAGTTTTTTAATACCTTTCTTTAAATGTATATAGCATGTTTACTTTTCTTTGAATTGTGTATTTCAACTCTATGTAAACATTATACAAATCCTAACCGCATATGTATCTTAACCGTATGTATACCGCTGTTTGTAAGAAATGAAACTCCATGAAGGAGTTATCAGAGTTAAATGAAATTTACTACACAAACGGCTTGTATTAGTACAAATAAATGAATAAATTTTAGAAGCAAAAAACATTATTTAGTGTCCGAAATCAGTATTTGATGTAGCCACCACGCTCTGCAATAATTGCTGCTATACGACGTGGCATGGAGTGAAACAGATGTTGAATGTCTACTTGTGGAAGAGAGTTCCATATTGTTTGTATGCGCACCCAAAGTTTGACTTTTGAAGCTGTAGGACGCGGATCTCGAGCGAGACGCCGATCAACCAAATCCCACTCTTGCTCAATAGGCGACATATCCGGCGAATAAGCAGGCCAAGGAAGAAGTTGCATGTGTTGGGCTGAAAAGAAGTCTCGAACATTCCTTGCAACATGTGGGCGTGCATTATCCTGTTTAAAGATAGCTCCAGGGATGCATTGAAGGAAGGGAACGACTTCGGGCTCTAGCACTTCACGGACGTACCTGCTGCTGTTCAGATTACCCTCAATTTGCAGCAGCCGAGATCGTCCATGATACGAAATCGCACCCCAGTCCATAACTCCGGGTGTTCGGCCACTATGACGTTCGCTAACGCACTCTGGAAGGCAGCGTTTACCGGCATAGCGTCTAACAGGAATGCGGCCATCATGGTTCCACAAATTAAAGTGGGATTTGTCAGAAAAGACAACTTGTTGCCAATCAGCCCGCCAGGCTCTGTACTCATGAGCCCATTGCAGACGCAGCCGTCGATGGTTTGGCGTGAGGTGTATCCTGTATAGATTACCTGCAATTTCTTTAAAATTTTTCTTTCAATTTTTTTATTAGTAACTCAGTATCGATTACTATTAATATTCGTCCATCACCTCCGGTAGATTCGTTGTCAGACATTTTAGACAATTATTTGCAGTGCTTTAAACGGAGACCAGAACAAGATTGCTTCAGAGCAGCGAAAATAGGACCGGTTGAAACTTTTTAATCGATACGATTGCTTAAGTACAGGTTTGTGCACTTTTATTTGAAACAATGAGTTCTATTTTTGCGATTGAAAATTCGCTTGACTAGGAATCGTAAATTGAGGCCTAGCCTAAGAGTTGGTTCGTTGTGAACTGGAATCTGGTTGAAGAAACACCGAGCTCTGAGGATAAGACGTTTATTCTGGGTTAAATGCGGACATTACAGTTCAATATTAATATATAGTTTGAACATCTAGGCTTGAATGTAGCCGGAGCAGGGGACAACACATCCACCCTACTTTGGATACAAACAGCTAGTCTCTTATCTCCCGCGCACTTTTCTCCCCACTTCCCACTGTACCCTTTCGGTTGCAGTTAGGGGGTGACGTTCTCTGTTACATTCAAAGATTATTTTAATTTTCGTCCATATGTAAATTGGTAAACACTTGTAACACGATTCCCTGGGCTTTTAAAGCATCAGTCCTGAATACACGATACTAAGCGATTTTATAAGCGCCTATTTTATATATTCCCTTTAACCAAAATGGTTTCTATATCCATTACTTTCGACAGTTTTTCATCTGTACGTTAAAAATTACCACACACACCCATTTCTAAGCCAATGGCATCGAATCTACAGCCATGCCCGATTAACATCACCTATTAAGCAATTCACCTATTATAAAGTTTTACGACCGCAATAGGGAAAACTTAATTATAAAGTAATCTAAATTCCTTCCGAGCAAAGGGAACTTACATGTGTGGTATCGTCCCCTCAATCTCATCATCAGCGCCGGGGTCCGACTGAAAAATCAATTCAAACATTCATTTTCAATCCATCTTTAACGATTCCGATTTTACAAAAAAGAGCTAAACAATGCCAGTCAGAGTACTTTTTTTATTTTTTTGCCTTCCTTCGCTGAAATCCTAATAGCGCACGAAATGAATCTTAAATTTTTTGCAATCGAAGGTTGGTGACGTCACAATCTCTTGCGAAAATATAAAAGATATATTCAACTTATTTATCAATTATTTATCAAAATTATTTAGTTATTTAAAGAAAATCCATATTTATAGGTATCGATCTAATGTGAAATTTTCCGCATATTTCAAATCCGTTGAAATTTTTACTCTACCTTTATAACGATCTAGGAGATAGAAAAAAAGAACATAATTAAAGTAAAATTTTTTTAATATAGTCTGCTGGAAAATCATTCCTCCCCGCGCAAAACTGAAACTAAAAAATTAAGTTTAGAATCTGATCTTCTACGTTGTAGAATTCATTGATTATTAAATTTCATTAAATACATTTTAAATGTCCTAGATTGAATTTTAAAATTCGCCGTGACCCAAAAATTGCAAAAAATTCGGACTACCTGTGTGCTAAATCCCATTACTGTAAATGCTATAGATTCGTCAGGACTTTGCGTGCAGATAAACATACAAACACAATTTATTTTATAATATTAGAGATTAAATATCGAAAGCATTGCACTCCTACGATAACAGGCTTAAGGTGCATGTATACACTATAATTTTTATTTTGTCTTTAAAAATCCAGTTTTTTTACCACAGGTAATTGGTGTATTTTTCAAATAATTTTATTTAGAAAAATTCAGACTGTGCAAATTATATAATTAAAATATAATTATCAAATTAGCATGTTTTTGAAACGCGATACGTCAAATTCTACTTTGTTCAAAAAGAAGATTCCTATTGGAAACTATTCCCAATATTATTTTTCATATTTTCAGCCTCCATCAAGTTTGCAAAAAGAAAGTTTTTTTTACAATTTTTTATTCAAGGAAACATAAAAAAAAATCAGCATTTTTTCTTGAATTTCATCATTTAAAAATCAAATAAAAATCCATTACTTGACTAAATACTCCGAGAACCAAATCATCCACTGTAATATATAGATCATAATGATGCAAAAATAATTATAATAGGGGAATTAATTGTGGAGTTATTACGTTTTGAACAAAAGCCTCCTATTGCAAAAATGCAGTTCAGAAATAGAGTTTAAGATTTTGGAAACATGTCTGTTCATAATGACAATAACTAACGAAAACTATTTCGAATATTTTCAAGATCCTACCATCGTATGAAAGCTAATGAATTAAAAATATTTTGAATTAATAAAAATACATTGATATTCTGTGATTTCGTGTAGATTCTCTGTAGTGATTTCGTGTAGATTCTGTGAAGATTTTCGTGATTTCTAGTGTATACATCCACCTTAAATTCAAACGAAACGTAAAGCATTTGTTGCAAGAGAGCAGTATAGCAGTTAATTTTGCACACATATCTTGCAAGTTAGATTAAAACAGCAAAAAGTTATTAAAAGCACGACATTATTGGCAAATAAAGTTTCATTTATATCAGGGGGGACCAACCTTTTACATACCATGCGCTAATTTTATTTCACATACGTGTTCAGATGCGCCATGTCACGCAACTATTCCACCTTCTTACATTCAAGATTGGGGGAGGATCTGCTTCACTTAGGTGAAACTAAATTAGTTAATGTGCGCCAGTTCAAAAGACACGCGTTTATTGGAGCACCAACATACACTAGTAATAGAGTGCCTGAATTGGGACGTGAGGGCGATCTCAGTCATGGAGCCCGCTGATGGTGCACAGCTGCCATCTCGTTTGGTGAAGATAACTCTGGACCACAGTTGACGAATATGATGAGAGAGAGAGAGCTCTGAGCGAGACTGAGCTCTCCGAGAGCAAGGTCAGGTTGGAACTTGAAGTCATCTGTTCTCTCTACTTGCTAGAAGGAAGCTTAGATATTCTTAATATCTTTTTTATATCTAAGTATGTTAAAAAACAACTATCATTTTAAAATGATTCAATTATTGTATGTATTACAGCACATAAACGTTACTTACCATTAATAAGACTTTTGAGCCTGTTTCGATTTCGCTAGTCTCTTAATGTTTGGTGTTAAATTTGTCACCGAGAGCAGCAGAGAATTCTTCAAATTTGAATAAGGTCATTCGCGAAATCGTTTTGCTTTTAATAAATTTCATGGATGAAAAAGTTTGTATGTATGTCGTTCCCAAACGACATTTCGTTTTGCAAATTTTCTTAGTTCTGGGGTTTTTTAATGTTTACACAAATTAATCAGATAAAAAGCCATTTAGATTTGAAAAAAAAATCAAATCTGCTTATGAAATTTCATTTTCAAAAATGGATTTGCTTTTAAAAAATTGCGACGAACTGATGAGTATGGCTGTATGAATTGAACTGAGAACACTCTGATGTTGAAAGTATGAAGACTGATTCTTATTCCGCCTACTTCAAAATAATAAGTAGACGAAAGGATGCAATGAGCCACGTGTTTTCATCCAATGCGCCATGTTTGGCGCATGCACCACAGGTTGGCCACCCCTGATTTATATCAAAATGCTCAATTTCAGTTGCTTTAAAGTAGCTACCCGTTTTTATGAAAAACGTGTTGTGTATGCACTGCACATTTACACGTAGAACTGATAACGTTCAGGTGCTAAACACATTACAGATATTAAAGGTAATGTCAACTACAAAGGCTGCATTTTCTGCAGAATCTAGTAGATTTCAAGATTTTAATATCAATTACAAAACCAATTTCTAAAATGAACGCTGCATTGGAAAATAATTTTTAAGATCGAATAGAAACTTTTAAACGTTAGGATCGCAAGTTTTAGAGAAACGCAAGTTTTAAAAATACCTGGTTTCCTATACAAACATACGACTGCAGAAGTAACAAGAAAGCACATGCCCACGGAAAGATTATTGAAGTGATGAATAGTTTGACACTCTACCGCAGGCCTCGAAATAGATTTTTTAATACAGGTGCACCTTGTGTACCCAAGCTTTTAAATTAGGTGCACAAGGTGCACTGTGTGCACCTAGTGGTAAAAAATTAGGTGCAGTTATATTTTCATGTGCACAGTGCACCTGTGCACCCGGGTATTTCGAGCCCCGCTCTACCGTCACCTTTTTTGCTAAATTAAAGTTAATTAGATGTGGAGGCAGGTAGGAGTAACAAAACGGGCAATTAGACAAACGGCAAAACGACGAGAGAGAGCAGGAGTTCCCAAATATTTCATTCGTGTAAAAATTATGATACATCAATAAGAGGGATGCACATCGACCATGTGGAGAAACTTGATAGAACACGGAAAGGTTCTGGAACAACCAGTATCCTGATCACAAAGGACGAAGGTAATTACTTTTTCTGGTACGTCCCGTTTTTAATTAGGTACAGCCGTCAAAAAAAAAAAAACGACTCACCCGAATCGCAATTGCACAATATTTACATCGCAGAACAAAACTGAAGGTAGCAATCGAAAGATTAATGCTTACTACAAATATCAATAGTTAAAATTTGTCTAAGAGGCCACCTTCATATTAAATTGGGTGTTTCCTCGGATACTTTCAATACTAACCCCCCCCCATCTGTAATCATAAATTTAGGTTCGACACACAATTTCAGGCAGAAATTTAAAAAAAGTCAATTTTATTGGATTTTTCAGATTTGTGTGTTTGAAAATTGGAACTCCTAATGTTGAATTGGTGTTTCACACTTTTTGTCATATTTACTAAAAGCATTAATTTTCTTGGAAATTGTCCATCCTTTGCTACCCTAAAATCTAAACACAATCTATAAACATAGTTATCAAACTAAATTTTATTATCTTTTATTGATTTTGAACTGAATATTCATAACAAATTTTTACTCCATGCGATTCAACTGTCACTGAAACATTGGAATTCCAAATTCTCCAGCTCATTACTTGCATAATAGGGAGTATGCACTATGTCACAAAACGTCCTAAAATGGTACTTATTTTATAAATTCGTTTATGAACAATCCGAAAATCAACTTCAAAAATCACAAAAAGTTTTAGTTTAATCATTTTAAACGACTAAAACACGCGTCAAAGTCACGTGACTGCAAACGGGGTGGAGCTTGGTGTGACGTCATAGTACATGAAATCTCTCGCTACATTCGCCGGCTGCATGTTATTTCAGGTTGCTTTCATTGATTTTACGCTAATTTTATTTTTGAAATAATTGTGTTGAATTATAGTCTTTACATTATTATTATTACAGATTTCTTCTTTAAAAATGACGACTGTAGAACAAGGCTTTGTAAAAGGCCAGTCGGATAATCTACCTAAATTGGATGGTATATCCTTGTTTTCTTTTCTTGGAAACCATCTAAATTTTATGGGAGTAGAAATCAAAGGCGTAAAAGCGAAGAGTAAGATAATATTTTGTACAACATATTTTTTTTTTTTAATTAATTTTTTTTATTGCTTTTAAAGAGTAGTGCTATTATCAAAAAGTTGTACTTAAGAAAATAGAATATTAATAGTTGTTCTCTTTTACTTAACAAGTAACACAATTCATTCTGAAATGGAATTTTTGTATAGATAATTAGAATAATATATCAAATAAGAGCTTTATATATTAGGAAAATAATTTCAAAGTAGATTAAAATTGTATGGGTAACAAAATAGTGAATTTTGAAAGCTAACTTAAAATTAATTTTCTACGTTAATTTTTTAGCAAAATTATTTTTGCTAGTTAAGGAACAATAATTTTAAAAATATATTTAAACGCTAAAACGTAATGTACTAATAGATGATCCAAAAATAACATAAAATAACATGTGTAGATAAACTTGTTGCGGGAATTGCAACTGCATTAAATATTGAACACAACATTTGGTAGTCCAACATTTTAAACCATGAAGAAGGTAGTGTGATAATCTGATTGAAATTGCAAGAATTTGAAGCCTTGCAGTTTTATGCAATTATGCAAATTTAAAACAAAATTCGTAATTGCTTAAAAATATTAGTTTTAATGCTAACAAATGAGGTGAAAGCTATGTTGCTTCGTACTGCAAGAGAGACGATACTCCCAGTAGGGTTGGCGAGCCTAAGCGAGCAGGGGGCGGGGCCCGTAATGTAAAAAATATTAAAGTTTTAAATTTCAAATTTAGAAGAATAATTTTTAAATTATAAATCTTAATTATAATGACACTTATTCTATAATACACTATCCTTCAGTTTAAAGAAGAAATATGACACAGTTTTACAAGTGTATGAATAAATGCAAATTAACTATCATGAGTATAATAATCCAATGTTTATTGATGTTAGCTCTCTATATTTCTTTAATCAGTTTTTATTTATAAATATTTAATATTCCTATATTTATTTATTAAATTCTTTTTCATGAAACAAGAAATTCTGCATTATGAGTGACTTGATACATAAAGAAAGTTTTCGTTTTCGCAAAAACACTAGTAGTCATCCACACGATTAAATCACACAATTCTTATTTAAAAACAATTAAAAATGCAAATAATTTTTGGTATTTTAAACTTACCGAAAAATGATATTCACAGCAATGCAAGCAAGTAGAAGATAGCTCTTTGTTTTTCTTTTCATCTTTTTCATAACGCTGTACCATCTTCTACGAACTTGTTCATATTTTGGTACAACAAAAAATAGTTTTTTGGTGTTTTAATCATTGAATTATGACACAAACGGAACAATACAATATTTGTAATTATTGTTTTTAACTATTTTCGAATCTTCCATTGCTGTGTGTGAATTAATCAAAAATCTGTAAAAATAAGACTACTAAAAAGATACCCATAGAGACAACACAGTTCAAGGAACGCTCGATGGGAAAATCGTGTACGATGACGTCACAGGCAAGAATCGTCAGCGACTGCAGTTTTTCGTTGAAAGTGACGTCTGAGCAATTTAAAAATAGTTTAAAATATAATTAATGTAGTCAGATTACAGTTTGTGACATTTTTCTACGTAGTTTTTCGTGCTCTTTCATTTTAAAATGAATTTGAAAAACATGCATATTGTCCATTAAAAGCGCAGTGAGTACGTTTGCAAAATTCAATTATTATCACAGTTATTGGGGATTGTTCACAAAGTGAAAACCAATTTAATTTTAGTAGTTCCAGAAAAAGGAGTCAATCAGAATGGATTCCGACTTTGTCGCCAACTTAATGGAGAATGTACTCCCTACCACAGCGCCTACAACAGGTCATTGACTGCGATGGCCACTACACATCGGAATAATATTTTTTAATGGGATTTACGTATATTACTAAAAAATGATTAAAAAGCTTTTGTATTAAAGATATCGGTGAAGGTATAGGAACATTCCAGCTGCTCCGCAGAAAAGCACAATATAAAATGCAGTTGCGCGCTAGAAGTTTCATCCTATCTTTCAGAATCATAAGTTTCGGATGCGCTGCTGCTTAGTTCTTATTATTCCGTAACGTAAGCTACGTATTTGTTATCTTTTCGTAAAATGTAAATACTTGCATAAAAAATTTATGTTTGTTTCATGAGCTAGTTGCCTTATTCTATTTTATATTCTATTCTAAGTCAACTAGTTATCAGTGTACCGAGACTCTGCATATTTTTCTTTATTTGGCCCTCTATGTACATACCAAATATTTTATCACGCTTTGCTAGGTATAAAATAACTGCATAATTCAGATATTTCTGAAACGTAATTAACAACCTACTTATACTACTGTAGGCTATGGTCGTAATAATCCACTTATTGGACACAACGACACTATCTATGTCACTAACAAACCTTCTTCAAACAGTCGTTGAAAGCGAAATACACGCGGAATCTGACTATATATCGGAATTTGCCCTTTCTACTGCGGAGTTCAATTTTTACACGCTCCCTCAATGGTTTTTAAGGATTTTCTCGGTCAATTTTACGCAGTTTTTCATTACTAGGGGTCTCTGTCCCTTGCTCGTATCCGCTCGCCAACCCCTTGCTAAAAATTTTAAAAATTAATAGTAATAAGACATGGAAAAAAAAAATTTTAAGTAACGAAATGTCCCGATTTTTTCCGAATAAAAAAAAATTTCAGGAACCAAATTGAAATTTCTAAAAAACTCAACGAGCTGCAAAAATTCACGTTTAGAGATACTCTAAGAAAATTACGGCTGAAGACTGAAAATTTGTACGCCTTTTTCTCACTCGCGGTAGAAATTTCTCTTTCGACTTTGACACTTACAAACCCTAAACTTATAGCCGCATTGGAAAAAATCTTCATCGTGTTCGCTGGACAATTTTGAACAAACCATGTTAATTTTGTAATTTTCCGATCCGTACTTTCTCGGGAAACCGTCTAGAATCGAGCAACAAAAAAAAAACAGTTTCAATCCTGCGACAGCGAAGGCGATATTTTTTTAATATAGAGATTTTTTTGTATGAAATTGTGTGTAGAATCCAAATTTGTTAAAAGATTAGGTTCGTATTGAAATTATCGTAGCAAGCACCTAATTTAATATGAAGACGGACCCTTAGACAATTTT
Source organism: Metellina segmentata (assembly GCA_947359465.1). Lineage (NCBI taxonomy): Eukaryota > Metazoa > Arthropoda > Arachnida > Araneae > Tetragnathidae > Metellina > Metellina segmentata. The sequence goes on along the minus strand of OX375877.1, from coordinate 127,607,856 downwards.
TAAATATTGATATTTGTATAAAACATTCATTCTTACCTATTTCTACTTTCCGTTTTGTTCTGCATTGTAAATTGTACAATTGCGATCGGGCGACTGTTTTTTTTTTTTTTTTTTTTTTTTTTACGGCTGTACGTCATTTGGATGAGACAATGAGGTATTGAAGACGTCAGTCGACTGATCCTCGGTTTGTGTTGTATTTCAGATGAAGAATGGTTCTTTTGCGAGATTATTAGATCCCGGTCTAATGCAGAGACATATCGACCCAATGGTATTGTCTTGTGAATGAACGTGTCCAGGAAGATTATCAAAAGAAAGCTCGCAAAAATGTTTTTAAAAGCCATAAAAAATCTCTGCGGTAAAAATAGACTGTTTAGATATAATACGACAAGCCAATTTAATAAAAAAATAAAGTAATCGCACCGTTTTTTGGTATCTAAGTTCGTGGAAGGCATACGATTAAGACACCTCCTAGGGTGGAGCGAAAATCACGAATTTCGGAAATTGAAAACATCTATTGTGAGAATAGTTGGGGACAACCATGCTTATTAATAATACAAAATATGAGCAAAATCAATCAATATCTTCAGGTGCCAAAATCACTTCGAAATTTCGAAAATTTGCAAATTTCTTCACAAAAACAGTAATAAAGCATATAAAAAATTTAATGCATCTTATTTAAAGCCATGGGTGGGTGAAATGAACTTCCCTGTTTGTAAAAAAAAAAAAGTGTTACACCTAACATTATACCGGAAATTTAAAAATCTCCCCTTTTTTAGATCGGTATATCACGCACCTCTACACTTCTCTCAATATACTCATCATTGCGTTCCTCGCTACTAGGGTGCACGGCCGCTTCCCTTTCTTCGCTTGTTTATAAGGGGTAAATAACTCTTATTTCACCACATGGAGTGGAGGTGTCTGGGTTTCTTTAAATACCCGCCTATTTTTTTTGTAAATATCTAGTAGGTGTATGCTCCTGCAAATGCACTACCGACCTATTCTATCGAGGAAAACTAAGTCTTTTGTTCGAATTGACTCGCTTTCGTTTCTTGGTGCGTATTTTACTGTTTATTTTTACTGATTTCAGATATTTTTTGATACAGAATTTTAATCTTTAAGTTCAGTTTTGTTTGGGTTTGGTTTGTTTTGTTTGTTAAGGATACACGGTTCTGTGAATTAGTCGAAATGCCTAGACACGATCACTAGATGTATGTCCCGTGTTCGAAATGGCTGAAATAATGAAGCCTAACATGCTTCCAACATATGCAGATGTTATGAAGTATTATCTTTATATACAGAAAGATTATAAAAGATATGCTCGTATGTGGCTGATCTATGTTCAATTTTAATTAAAGAGCTTAAAGCATTATGGGGGAAAAGTTCGATTCGAACTGTAACAAACTAACAAATAATATATATGCTGAAAAAATACCATAAAGCGTATATAAATATTAAGAAACTATTAAAAAATACTGGCAAACTGTATTTCTCGAAAAAGGTTGTGTCCTGCAGGGAATCAGCAGAAAAAAAAAATCTATTTCATATTAGCATATGTAAATGTAAGAACTTTCTCAGTTGCACTTTCAAAATGAAAGTACATATTGCTGAAAGAGGTTTTTTAACAGATCAAAGGACATTTCGAAAAAAGGTCATTGGAAGTGTTGACTTTAAAACAAGCAGAATGATTGAAGAAAAGATTGCAGCGCAAAGAAAGAGAAGCCAAAACGTTCAGCTCAAAGATTGTAAAGGAAAACAATCCAAAATACTATCGCCCTCTATTACGGGAGCTACTTTGAGTTTTAATTTGCTTAAGAATTCTAATGACACTATAAAAACACAATCATTGATAGTAATTATTCTTCAACTTCACAAACGAGAACTAAACTTCCAAATGTCGCTCAGGCTTGCGACAGAACTGGTGTTTCCGATAGATCGGCAGCAATTCTAATAAGTGCTGCTTTGAAGGATATGGGAAAAATTTCCAAGGATGATTCTTCAAACATAGTTGATTGTAGTAAAATTAGAAGAGAAAGGACAAAGACCCGCAGCTAACTGAAAAGGAAAAGTGAGGAAACCACCTCTTTATCAGAATATGGAATATACTTTGATGAGCGAAAGGATTAAACTTTTGTAATGATTAACGAAAGAGAAAGGATTTCTAGAAAGACGGTAACAGAAAAACATATCGTTCAAATACTAGAACCAGGATCAAAATATATGGGACGTGTCACTCCTACCGACTGGCTCCTCTCAAAATATTAAAACAAGTATTTTAACTTTTTTTGGGGGAAAACATCGATTTTTCTAAGATGCAAGTGGTTGGTTGTGATGGCAGTGGTAAATACATGTTTAAAAAAATGTAGTCATTCGACGTATCGAGCTCTTTTTAGGACGTCCTGTGCATTGGTTTATTACATACAAATGAGCTACCCAGCTACCTTTACGTCATTTGTTGCAACATTTAGAAGGGAAAACCACTGGACCAAAAGGATACAGCGGAGAAATTGGAGAAATGTTAGAATCTTGTGAAAAATTGCCTTTAACAAACTTTGAAAAGATAGAAGTAACTTTGCCAGATACTGTCCTAGAGGATCTTAGCACTGATCAGCGATACCTTTACGAAATGTGCAGTTATATCAAATAAATATATTCTATTAAGCTTGTCACAAAAAGATCCAGGAAAATTGAATCATTCCAGATGGTTGACGACGACAAATAGAATTTTAAGGTTATATGTTTCAACAGAAGATCCAACCAATAACTTGAAAATATTAACAGAATATGTTGTGAAGGTACACTCATGTGTGGTTTAAAATTAAAAGCAAGTCATGTTGGTACCTGGAGTCTTCATTTTACCACATTTTAAAAAAATCGAGATTTTTGCCCGAGGATTTAAAAATAGTAGGTATAACTTTACAAAGAAATGCTTATTATGCCCATCCAGAAATTATTTTGGCAATGTTAGCTGATGATCGAAAACGCGTCAGAGAATTGAGCCTTAGAAGAATTTAAAATTAAAACAAAAAAATAAAGTTGAAAAGAATATTTGAGAGTTTAAAATTCCCAAGTTAAACTTCGAAGCAGATGATTACATAAATCTAATTGAATGGCAATCAGATTCTATTACAGATCCATCACTTGCAGTATCTCTTTCTGATGATCAACTCAAGTCTATGATTCTAGACGTTCCAACCAATAGTAACAAGTTTAACTTTCCATGTCATTCACAAACATTAGAACGTTGCGTTAAATTAGTAACTGAAGAATATAGTATAGAATGTGGTACAGAGGCGCGAGATGGATTTATTCGGTCAAGAATTTCTTCTAGACTTGCTTAACCCAGATTTGAAACCAAAAGCCAATATCAACCACTTTTAAGCCAAACCACTTGCCTGTAACTCCAACTTAATTTTTTAGGGTAAGCTAGCAAATTAAATTGAAATGTTTAGGGGGTGTGGTACTTGATATGCAGCCACCTCCTCGTGCCGAGTTCTGGGTTGTTTTCATAATTCAAAAAACAGCAAAGAGCTGCAAGGGGAAGCGCGCGTGTAAACGCGTGGTCGCAATGATGAGTCTATTGAGAGGAGTGGAGACGCGCGTGATAGCGCTCTAAAAAAGTGGGAAATTTTTTATTTTCTGGGATAATGTTAGGTGTAAAACTTTTTTTTTTACACGCAGGGAAGTTTATTTTACCCACCTATGGCTTTAAATAAGGTGTAATAAATTTTTTTAAATGCGTTATTATTTTTGTGAAAACATTGGCAAAATTTCGAAATTTCAAAGTGATTTTGGCACCTGAAGATATTAATTGATTTAGCTCATATTTTGTATTATTAATAAGCATAGTAGTCCCCAACTATTCCCACCATAGGCGTTTTAAATTTCCGAAATTCGTGTTTTTCGCTCCATCCTAACCTCCACGTCTGCATGGTCACCGTATTAAATATGATCATGGCTGACCAGTCTGATAAAAATGAAGAATATTACATACTGAGTAGAATGGTGGTCTTGCTTTGATGTACACAGATTTGATAAGCCAGGGGCTAGGACGACGAATATTCAAATGAAGTTGACACAAACAAAGAATCGAGACTGGCAGCAAAAAAAAAAAAAACGACTTCAAAACACGACCACCGGCGATCTCTCGAAATGATTAAACTGTCCTCGAGTGTGTGGCGAAAATTGTTGCATACAGCCCTTTTATAATTAGTTTCAAAATCCCGCTCTGGCAATCTATTTGCACGCCATTGAAAGGGTCCAAACTTTCCAGATTTGGCGTGCGCGCCAGTTCTAGTTCGTCTAAACGTTCAACTAAAGCAACCCTACTACAGTCTCCTTGATTTAGGTTGGAAAGTTAGATAAATTGGGATAATTAAATTTAGACTAAACGTAGAGGGAAAGAGGCAATTTGACTCTTTGTCGTCGTAATCCAAATTTCTGTTTGGTCTTCAGAAGCGAATGGATTGCAATAGACCTGGGACTCGAGGTTATTCTCTCCGAGAAGGATTATGGCGACTTATGGATTTTATCTGAAATCCGCAGCTCTCTCCACCACCTTAATAACTGGATGCTTGTAGGCGACAAGACCAGTATCTCTATCCTGCTTAAGCTAAAACTGATTTCCATAAATCATGACATCCATTTACAGTGGATCCCTTCTCATGTGGACATTCGAGGTAATGAATTGGCGGATAAACTTGCTAAGGAGGGTTGCAGTCACTCCATCTCCTCCTCTACCACCTTGACGTTTCTAAAATTATATTCATGGGGGGGAGGGGGATCGAAATTTTAGTGGAGTGGAGAGAGCCACCCACCTATCATTAGTATATGGGTAAAAAGCCGGCCCTAGACCTCCCGCGTGACAGGTTCCCGGACTGCTCTTTCTAGACTTGCTAGCGGTCCCATCAAGTCCCTCTCATTTATCGAGGACAGGAAGGTCTTCGCCACCTGCACCAAGTGCCTCAACCATCAGGCTTCTGCAGAACATCTAATTGACTGTATGGGCCTCTCCAGGGAGGACATCTATCGCGATCTACTTGTGCTCGACTTCTTGCGAGTCAACGGTCTTATTGATCTTGCCTGACTTCGCCAGACACTGTTGGATAAGCAAAAGCAACAACTTAGAGATTCTAAATCACCATAAAGTCTTTGGTCTTGACGAATACTTTAAGTGGTTTCAAATCGCTACGATAAAAATTAGCGAAGTTAGAATTACTGATGGATTAATTAGTGTGGATCGGTGAAGAGTTTACTACAGATTAGGGGATGTCCCCAAAAATAAATAAATGCTGAGATTCCTCGGTCTGTTGGTATTCAGCATTGGCAATTGCCCCGTCTTCGCTGTAAAGTAGGTACGCACGCACACTCTCGAAAAGCGTAGTCTGGGGATCTTAAGGGATCAATTAAAAATTATGCACTATGTGCCTTCTGAAGTGTAACGCTTTAGCTTTCTTTGCGATATCTGTGCTACTTGAATTGCATGTTTTGTTATTTAAAATGTAACGCTTGTTTCATCGTTCCAGCAATTGGCCACGGTCTGGGATCCACATCCCGAAGAGACCGATTCAAAACCAACCCCTCGAAATTCTGAACCACCGTCAGATTACGCGGTCACAACCCGAGCTGGCTTCCCACTCGTCAACGCGAGGACATTGGAGGTACAGATTTAAGACAGCCGTGTACACGGTGGCTGGTACACGAGTTTTCAATTCGCAGCACTCCGGCATAAAACCGTTGCTCTTAAAACTGCGGCCCGTTAATTAGAAGTGATCTCAGCTTTAAACCGACCACTACGACCATCCACGACCAGATGTGGATTCGAATTCGCAGCCACTTGGGCCGAGTGCCATCTACTCGGACTAGAAAATCCATCAATTAGAATTGAAGGTTTGATGGTAATTTTTAGTTAACGTCGTACTAGAGCAACACAACGGGCTATTGACGACGGTCCGGGATTAGTCCCTTAAGAGAAAGATCCGAGGACAGCACCTCGTAATTTTGAACCACGGTCAGATGACGAAGCAACACCTGAGCTGGCACCCCACTCTCCAAACTTCCACGCCAACCCAACGTGAGGACTTTCGGCCACGACAGATTTAAGGTGCACCAGCCGCCTCTACACCATACGCTTACAAACATCCATGCCCGGACCCGGATTCGAACCAGGAACCTTTCGATCTAGAGGCTAACATCTTAACCACTATACCGGTTGGTCGGCAATTGAAGGTTTGAAGTGCGATGCCTATACGAGCGTAACCCGCCTTGTCACAATCCGAGTTTAATATTCTGGAAAGTCGATTGATTTTAACTGAAAAGGAAGCCATAAATCATTCTAAATTGACCACCTCCCTTAAATACAAAACGGTTCATAAATCAATCGTGTAAACAGTTTATTTAAGCTTCCCTGGATTTGATAATTTGGTAATTTTAAACTAACGTTGTACACACACTAGAGCAACACAACGGGCTATGGACGACGGTCCGGGATCAATTCCCCAAGGGAAAGAGCCGAGGGCAACACGTAATTTTGAACCACAGTCAGATGACGTGGCAACACCTAAGCAGGTACCTCACTCTCCAAACTTCCACACCAACCCAACGTGAGGACTTTCGGCCACGACACATTTAAAGTGCACCAGCTAGGAGATATAACTGGCGCGACTCTTTTAACTTTCAAGGTACAACTGATGTACTGGCCGTTGTCTAAATTCTTTTTTGTTGCGATTATGGTTCAACTGCTGTACCAGCCGTAGTCTAAAGGTTAAGTTGATTTTTTTTTCTGCAGTCGCGTGACTACTACTGGACATATTAGTCAATCTTTCAAGCTAATCATAATACCTTAAGGATGCTCAGTCTACTTATAGTTGACGTCTATGGCATCAATAGAGCAACAAACTTACTGATGTTGAACTCTTCAATACCCGGGGTGGAGGTGGTGCGACCTGCGCCGGTGGCACCACCATTTGGATGGCTGATGGAGGTGGGGAAACTTGCGCTGGTGGTGGCACTGCCATTTGGACGGCTGATGGTGGGGTAGTGGCCGCCGCTCGCTTGGGGGCCTTTTTGGGTGCCCTTTTCCTCTTTGATATGTCATCCAAAGTCATCAAAGGATAGGGCTGTAAAGAAAAGAACAAACGATGAACACAGCGGGCTGTTGGCGACAGTCCGGGATCAATCCCCAAAGGGAAAGATTCGACACTACCATGTCATTTTGAATAACGGTCAGACGACGAGATCACCCGAGCTGGTAACCCACTCTCCAACACTTCAATACGAGGACATTTGAGGCCACGACAGATTTAACATCTAGCCCTGTGTGCACGAGTGTTTGCCTGGAAATAGTTTCGAACTCACAATCGTTCGGTTGCTAAACCGTTGCTCTTCCAACTTGTCCACCGCAGATTACAAAAGAGTTGTCGAATTGAATCTCAGTCAGACGACGAGGTCAATACCCGAGCCAAAGTAAAAACATTTGGTATGAAAGCCATCAGTTTTGCTTTCAAAACGCCTTCAAACGGAACATGCCATTTCATTTTTCAACATGTTTATTCTATATTTATGGCAATTAAAGTTTAAATATAAAGCAAAATATTAGATAACTCTGTTATTAAAATCATGGAAAACGAGTTCAAAACTTTAAACTGAACTATCCAACTTAAGAGTCAGAAACAAGACTACAAATAACACTGGTAACATTAATATTTATTATCAGAATTCAAATGGGCTACCAAAACTTCTTAAATTTGGTTTGAATTCAGATATCTTTAATAGATACCACAACACACCTTAAAATAGACCGGAATGAAAATGTTTTTATTCTTATATTAATTACGCGAAATCCTTTAAATTAGAAAATTTATCAAATTAAAATAATTACGCTCTTAGTGAACTGTTTTTTATGCGAAATGCATTGATAAAGTTAGTATTCGAGCAGTTAATTTAAACGTCTTTGCTACAAGGGGATGAACTCACAAAATATTAAGGTTTCTTTGTTATGGGTTTGTCTACACAATTTATTCCTACAAATTTCAAATATACAAATACTCATCAGGATTATCAAACCAAATGTTCCAATGCTACATCTTTCCTCGTGTCCTAATCGTACATTTAAGAGTGCAGCATATTTAAAGACATGGAATATTGAAAATCTTATTTAAACTAGACACTGCGTGGCCAGCACGACGTTGCCAGTGACAGTTCTTTTCGTGGGGTCAGGCGTGACCACAGCTCGCACACGCTCGCCAACCACGGTGGTCGCTACGCATACCTATTTAATTGCGAAGATATCCAATAGGCGTGACATCACCAATCTCTTGCGAAAATATATTCAATTGAAAAGTTATTTTATAAAAGAAAATCAAATGCATAAGGTATCGATCCAATGTAATATTCTCCGAAGTTTTCAAATCCGTTGAAATTTTCATTTCTTTAACGATCGCTGAGATAGAAAAAACTGAGGAACGCCAGTCATAACTTTTTATTTACATATTTTGCTTCACTAATTCGTTGCTCAGGTACATGTATTTGGTAATTTTAATTAAACACTAGAGAAACACGACGGACTGTCCGAGATCAACCCCGAAGGGCAAGATCCGAGGACAACTCTTCGTCATTTTGAACCATAGTCAGATAGTTTACCAAACTAATGCTCTCCTAGTGAAAGCTAGAAGCTTCATTCATACGTTTCAATTTCATTCATTTTTTTTCTCCTATTCTGAAGATTGCGACTTTTAAGGTAAAGCCAGAAATATAAATCGCGTCAAACTGTTCCAAGCCAAACAAGAGTGGGTGTGGAACTGAAAGAAACAAGATTTCATTTTAAATATTTTCGGTTCCCCTCCACACATGCCGCCATTCCTAGATCACAAAAAACCAAAAGCGTGAATGTGGATTTTCAAACATCTAGAACAGATTCCGGGTAAAATGCCGAACAAAGCACTAATCATTCGGATGAACGCAAAATCTATTAACCTATTAACACACGGATAAACGACCAAGACACTAGAAACGCAGTCAACTATTCCAAATTCCACTTAAGAATTCCATTCAAAGCTTCCGAACTGAAAGATTGCTGGATGTCATGTATTTTAGTTAACGTCGCACTCTATCAACACAACGTCGTATTACTGACGGCCCCGGGTCAAACACGCGAGGAAAGAAAAGAGTTCAACACGCTATTTTGAAGTTCGAAGAAACGAGGTCACATCTGAGCTAGAACCCCACTCACCAAACTTCCCCGCCACGGCAACGAGAGAACATTTTAGGCCACGACAGATTCAATGTACACCAGACCCGTCTGCATGACGCTCTTTAATTGGATATGAACTCAACAACCCTCCGGTCGCTAATGCGTTACACTTCCAACCGGATCACAGCTGCACTGTTGCTGGATGGCTTGTAAATTGCATTGCCAGGGCATTGTTGCAAAAGGTCATTTTTGACACAAAGGAGTTTGATTTCAGGAAACACTCCCTTTCATGACCCTGGGATCGACACAAAATTGAACGCACCCCTCCCTATTGGACATAAAATGAATAAAAGGAAAAGTGGATTCCAATGGAAAGTGGTACGTACCAGTTGCTTCCGCTTGGAGCGGGTCAACATCTGTTTCCGGCTTCTAACGGGCGGCATTTCAATACATCAAACACGGAAACAGGAGATGTCTGAGGCTGTTGAATGTTAAAAGAAAACGCAGCCCATGACGTTAAGAGTTCTGCATTCATAGCTGCTGGATGCAAATTAGAAGCTTTAGTCAACTACACCTCTCATTGGTCAACTGCTAATATCATTCTTTGAATCAAATTAACAGTCGACCCATCCGAGATCTAGTAGACCATTGAGTAATTGGTAATTTTTAATTAACGTCGTACTAGAGCAACACAACGGGCTATGGATGATGGTCCGTGATCAATCCCCTAAGGGAAAGATCCACGGACAACACCACGTCATTTTGAACCATGGTCAGATGACGATGCACACCTGAGCTTGCACCCCACTTTAAAAACTTCCACACCAACCCAACGTGAGGACTTTCAGTCACGACAGATTTAAGTAATGGTAATTTTAGTTAACGTCGTACTAGAGCAACACAACGGGCTATTGACGACGGTCCAGGATCAGTCCCTTAAGGGAAAGATCCGAGGACAACACCTCGTAATTTTGAACCACGGTCAAATGACGAAGCAACACCTGAGCTAGCACCCCACTCTCCAAACTTCCACACCAACCCAAGGACAGATTTGAAGTGAACCAGCTGCCTCTGCACCATACGCTTACAAACATCCATTCCCTGACCTGGATTCGAACCAGGAACCTTCCGATCTAGAGGCAACTTCTTAACCACCAGACCGGTTGATCATTGGGTGCTGTCGTAATTTTTAATTAACGTCGTACTAGAGCAACATAACGGGCTATTAACGACGTTCCGGGATCAATCCCCTATGGGAGATGCCACGGTCGATACCACGTAATCTTGTACCACGGTCGTATGACGAGACCATTGGGTGATAGAAGGACACTGAGGCAGGTAATAATTAAAGTCGCTCTGGAACAACAAGGCGGACTATTGGCGACGGTCTAGGAACAACCACGAGGCGTAAGATCCGAGGATAAAACCGTCATTATGAACCACGGTCAGATATGGCGAGGTCACACCTCAGCTGGAACACCACTCCCCAAACTTCCACACCACAGCAACGTGAGGATAAATGGGGCCACGACAGATTTTACGTGCGGTAGCCACATTGTCTTTGGCCGATCAACCGGTTTGGTAGTTAAGGTAATTTGTAATTGGTAATTATTGGTTAACGTCGTACTAGAGCAACACAGCGGGCTATTGACGACTGTCCGGAACCGTCCAATACCATCGGATCAATCCCCTAAGGGAAAGATCCGAGGACAATACCACGTAATTTTGTACCACGGTCAGTTGGTAGTTACAAGAACAAGGATGAGATACATTCATATCGGTTAACACCCTCGTCACGGACAGACACATTGTTTTTTGACGGACCATGGCACCTCCACAGGTTTTCAGCCGACCAACCGATCTGGTGGTTAAGGTGTTAGCCTCTGGATCGGAAGGTTCCTGGTTCCAATCCGGGTCAGTGAATGGATGTTTCTAAGCGTATGGTATAGAGGCGGCTGGTGCACCTTAAATCTGTCGTGGTTGAATGTCCTCACGTTGGGTTGGTGTGTAGAAGTTTGAAGAATAGGGTGCTAGCTCAGATGTTGCTTCGTCATCTGACCATGGTTCAAAATTGCGAGGTGTTCTTCTCGGATCTTTCCCTTAAGGGATTGATCCTGGACCGTTGTCAACAGCCCGTTGTGTTGCTCTAGTACGACGTTAATTAAAATTACCTTAACTTTGTGAGAAATAGTTCAGCATTTTTCCTTTTAAAGCGGCTAATTGAAAACATTATTGCTCTGTGCCAATGAACATCAATTGAATTCCATCATATTCAAGGGTAATGGTAATGGTAATGGTAATTTTAGTTAACGTCGTACTAGAGCTACACAACGGGCTATTGACGACGGTCCGGAATCAGTCCCTTAAGGGAAAGATTCGAGGACAACACCTCGTAATTTTGAACCACGGTCAGATGACGAAGCAACACCTGAGCTGGCACCCCACTCTCCAAACTTCCACGCCAACCCAACGTGAGGACTTTCGGCCACGACAGATTTAAGGTGCACCAGCCGCCTCTACACCATACGTTTACAAACATCCCTGCCCGGACCCGGATTCGAACCAGGAACCTTGCGATCTAGAGGCTAACACCTTAACCACTATACCGGTTGGTCGGCTATCATATTCAAGGGAGATATTTCTGTAGTGCTGCTATCCCCCATTCTGAACTGAAAATACTAAATATTCTCTCTCTCTCTAGAAATTGCATTATTCTCAAATCAAACTTTACCATGTGTGTATATATATATAACGAAATTGTGTGGATGTCTTTAACTCGCATTATAGAAAATCCCTGCTCTCTTAGATACGTCTTAGCCAGTCTGATAAATAAATATAGTAGGTAGTATCCGAGGCATGGCGATTTCTCGTCAAACATGGTAATCCTGCCAATAACTAATCGAATCGCCAAGATGGCCGTCGATAACGCTGCCACTACATCTAGATCTAGATTTAGACTTACTCACCATTTCGTTGTTTTACTGTGTGTTGGATTTCAATCATTCCCACTATATTTTTCAGTAAGTTCCACATTTGAATTGATATTTATTTGGGATTTTATTTGTTTTTTAATTTATATTGCATTTAATTAAATATCGTTCGTGATTATATAGATTTATTAGCCTCTCACTTACCCTTGATCAGGTATGGCAATGAATGTACTGCAAGAAATTGCTTAAGTTTGCCCTCTACAATCGCAAGAGGGTAAGTTTAATTTTTCTTTATTTTTTAATGTTTACCCACACCCGGTTTAGTGGTTTATATGCCTGGAAGGCAACAGTGAAGAGTGTCTCGTCGGCTTCGGAGGGCCGGCGATGCAGCGGGTAAACGTGGGCGTTATACACTGTGACAAGAAAGTTCTACAAAAAGTAAAAACACATTTTAGAGAGAAAAATTTTTTAACATTTTTGCAAAGGTTCACCGTGTAGATTTCGCTTACATTAGATTTGGCCCCCATTTTCATTTGTCGAGAAAATTGCTTGGCGAGAAACATGCCAAGAAAACTACATATTTACCCAAAATATTTTATTTTTGTTTCCACGTTCTCGTGTTCAATAATTTCAATTATTATTCCTAAGTAAGAAAAGATTTTAAAAGGTACGAGTCCTTTGTGAGAAATAGTTTAGTATTTCTTCCGTAAAATGCTGCTGATTTGAAACAATATTTCTCTACGCTCATGAGCTCAAACTCGGCGCTAAATCTTCTCAAGTCTAAATCTTAAACTATCAAAACGAAATTATGTGGTGCCATTTCCATTATAGAAAAATCATGCAATGTAGAAACCCGAAATTGTGCACAAAGTTAGCATACGCATTGATGACGTGCACTTCTGGATTTAATATTCGATTTTGTGACGCCGTTTCATTTCATTTTACTCACTCAAAACATCATTTTTCTGCTTTCCTTATTTGACGTTGTCACGAGTTCTCAAAGAAGCGTTCGACGACAAGAACTTAAAGAGTCTATGTAGGGCTCGCATGACTCGAAATTGAAACGTTTGGAGTAAATTAGAAAATATTCATTGGATAAAAACCTGTCAACTTATTTCGCAATGCCCCGTATGCGTATATCAAAGCTGTACCGAAAAGACTTTAAAAGTCATGAGTCCTTTGTAAGAAATCATTCACTGTTTCTTCTCAAAAGGCAACCGATTGGAAACTATATTTCTGTGCGTCTACTCTATAAACGGGCAAATTGAAATCCCGAAATTACGTGCTAGAAATTTGTGTAGTGCTGCCATCTTCCGATGAATAGAAATACTAAATCTTCTCTAGAGAAGTTATAATCATTCTCAAACCAAACTGCATCACATCGCGAATAAACAATTAAAAAATATTATTTAATTTTCCGTTTGAAGATAAAAGTCGCAAAGGTTTAAAAGCACAAAAATAATGCAAATCATTTCATCTAATTTAACGGGCAAAAATATTTTCTCTCTGTCTTCACTACTCAACTCTACTTTATTTTCGGATTAATAAAACCCTAACTCTGGCATGTGCTAACTCGTAGTAGCTTGGAAATATGTGTTGTTGTATTTTTAACTATTTCGCATGTTAAAGTGCAGGGGGTTAAATTACCGATCAGACTAAATGAGAATCCAACAAGGAAGAGTACTAACTTAATTTGATTCTATAAGTAAAGCAAATAAGTTTGTAACTTTTAAAATATTAGGTTGATGCAGAAGTTCGTACCGTTTCAGGCGCTAGATGGCATTGCATCACAAAATCAAAGTGTTATCTTTTATTTTGCGACTCAAAATTTGTATGTTTTTGCACGTGTAAAGTTTGGATGTTTTTGGAAAAAGGAATTTCGGCGTGTACTTAGGGAAAAAATTGTGCCTTTTAAATTCTGTTAAGCATTAAAACTGGTAGAAGATACGAAGTGCAGACATAGTATTCTTTTATATTTCCGAACAGGCAATAAATGGACTATCATCAAACCCTAAATTTTGTTTCATAAGGGGCCAGTTGCTCCAATGCGAAGGACCGATGTCAAAGTGACTCGACTCCGCATTGGGCATATACCCGCTTCACACATCGTCATATTTTGTTGGAAGAAACTACCCCTCTGTGTCGTTTATGGTCGACTTATTTTAGTGTTCATCATATTTTAATAGATTGTCGTGCTTTTAACCATCACCGAAGGAGGTTTTTTAAATAATACAACTTTAAACTTACAGGATTTGCTTGGGGAAAATCCCCATGTAATTCTTAGTTTATTTTTACGTGCTACTGACTTTTTAAATCTTAATTAATTTTAAGTTGCTATATTTAGCATGTTTTAAATCACACTTCCATTCATTAATCATAAATTTTTTAAATAACCTTATCAGCATGCTTTTACCAACTTTTATACGAATACAAATTATTAAGCTTGATTTTTCCCACTTTCCTTTTAAAACTTTTATGTCTACATAATTTTTATTCTTTCGTCTTGCGCTTGGCGCAGCACAAGTCCGCATTTCTACCTTGCGCCATAAAACCCAAATATCAAATCCAATCCTATCCGAACACGAATAGATGCTTCGAAGACGCCTGTGTGTAGAGAGACGTTTCCACATGCCGTAAAGCTACGGTTTCCTAAAGCTTCGGTTTCCTAAGAAACGGTAGCCGTGATCTAGCGGCCGTGATGTATCGGTGGGTGACGTCACTAAAACGTTGCTTATACTAACACATGGTGTTGGTTTCCTAGAGAGCGTTGTTTGTGAGCGTAACAAAAATGATCGGAGCCGCCATTTCCATGACTGGCGTCATAGCGGTCTCAAACAGATGGGGAACGTTTTTTCTCTTGTAGCGGCCAGATTTCATTTCCTGCTCCAAACGATTCGAACGGAAAGGAGCAAAATAAATAAACATTTTTGACTGCCATTGATCAATTCGGTTTTGTAAAATCGGGATCGTTAAACACAGAATGAAAATTTCAACGGATTTGAAAACTGCGGAAAATTTGACACCAAATCGATACCTTAAATGTGATTTTCTTTAAATAAATAAATAATTATTTAAAAAATAATTAAATAATCAAATGGTAAATAATTGAATAATAAAACTGTTTTTGATATCGATCTGGCGTAGAAATTTACGCTGATTTGAAATCTGTTGAAATTTTCACTCTACCTTCAACGATCCCGAAGTTAGAATCTTTAAACTAGAGAATAAAAAAACCACTTTGTTTTGTTTCTCGAATAAAACAAACCACGACAGCCGTCTGTGTTGCCCATTCTCCAACGTATTCTGTCCGTCTAAGTTGACACGTCGGGATTTTTGTTTAGACGGCCGTCTAGTTATGCCCGCGGAATCATGACGTATCACGGCTGTTAGATAACGGCTCCACTTTCTTAGGAAACCAAAGCTTTAGAAAGCGGAGCCGTTATCTAGTAGCCGTAATGTGGCTGTGGATGACGTCATTGAAACGTTGTTTATACAAACAGATGGCGTTGGTTACCTTGAGAGTGCTTTTTGTGAGAGTAACGAAAATTAGAGTAGCCACCATTTGCATGACGATAGTCATAACGGTCTCAAACAGTTGGGGAACGTTTTTTCTCTTGTTAGTGGAAATATTTCATTTCCTGCGCCAACCGATTCGAGCGTAGGGAAGCAAACTAAACAAAATAATTTTTACTGCCATTGTTTAGTTCGCTTTTGTAAAATCAGGATCGTTAGAGATTGATTGAAAATTTCAACGGATTTGAAATCTGCGAAAAGTTTTACACCAGTTCGATACCTTAAATTTAATTTTCTTTAAATCAATAATTATTTATTTAATTTCTTTAAATATATAATTATTTATTTAATAGATAATTAAATAATCAAATGGTTAATTTTTTAAATAATAAATATGTTTTTGGTATCGATCTGGTGTAAAATTTTCAGCAGATTTCATATCCGTCCAATTTTACGCTGATTTGAAATCCGTTGAAATGTTCACTCTATCTTCAACAATCGCGAATATAGAAACTTGGAATTGAGAACAAAGAAGCCTCTTTGTTTTGTAACTGGAATAAAATAAACCTTGACAGCCGTCTGTATCACCCATTCCCCACCGTATTCTGTCCGTCTAAGTTCACATATCTGATCTCTGTTAAGACGGCCGCCTAGTTATTCCCGCCACATCATGACGTATCACGGCTGCTACATAACGGCTCCGCTTTCTTTTCCAAAACGTAGCTTAAGTGGTTCAGAATGTTCCTATCTGTAGCCCAAAATCTCGGAACTTGTATGAGTGCGAGATGATGCAGCTATCGGAGAAAGGTCATCGAACAGAACGGCACACGCTATATAGATTCAATGTAATGATTAGCCGATAAAATAATTTGTCTTCAATTTTTGTCAAAAAAAAAAAAAAACGGGACAAACTTTTGCCCATCTACGTAATACTTCGCATTCAACCACAGCGTGTATTTCTCAAGGCGTGGAGGCCAAGTTTAGACTATTTTAATCAGCATGATTGAGGGGACCAGTGCACAAAAATCTTTCAAAATTTCGATTATTTTTTTTATAAATATAAATAATTGTTTACACAATTCTGTTTAAAATGATGTATTAATTATAGAGATATGTTGAGTAGAAGTACTTTTAAATGTTTTGGAAAATACCTATGCCTACCTGAAGTAAGGTCAATTTTATGCTTTAAACCTCGAAATCTCAAAATGTTTTTTTACATAAAAGGAACATTTTTTCTGAGTCTATTCAAGCCAATCTAAAAAAAATTCGTCTACAAGTGTAACATACGTTTTAACACGGGCATTTTTTCTATCTGCTCAGAAAAGTTAATTTTGATTATAGAAAAGGATGAAAATGGGTCATTTTTCAAAACAAATATGAGATGAAGAAAAAAAATCTCAAAACTTTCAATTTTAAGTTTTTGTTTAAATCCCTGTGTTGAAGTGTTTAAAAGCGTCGTCATAACCTATATAAAAAAATTAAAATCAATGCACATAAAAGATTCTGAGATAATATTCCTTAAAATGTGACCATTTTAACATTATGGAAATAGGACTGCACTGGTCCCCTTGAGTCTACGTATGTTAGCAGTGGATGATTAAATAAATTGCTGCTTTTTTTTAGGGCTTGTATGACTAGACAAGTGTTTTAATTGTATTGTCTTGTGGTTTCTGAACTAGAAGAAACATCCTGAAGATAAACACAGCGTCATGTAGACAAAGGATGCCTGACATGGCACGCTGATGGCAATAGGTCGAAATACTACAGTGTTGCGAGAGCTTTGGGCTAGTGTCTCTTTGGATTGAGGCGGACTGCGCAAGTGGTGTCATTCTAAAACCACCAAATTGCGCTTTAATGACAGGGGGGTCTTTAATCAATTAAATTATCCTACTTAATACCAATCTCAATGAATATGATCGTTCAAACTGTAAATGAGTTATTGGATATTCATACAATAAACAATCGATCCGGTTTCCTATGTCTGTTTCAATCACTCCTCTATCCAACATCTGGCCTGAGAATTCACGTAATACCTACGGATTGTGTCCTCGACACAACCTGCTTTTTTTAAGCCTTTTCTGCTTCAGATGTCTTCTTTTCTTAAACGGTTGCGTGTAAAGGATCCATTTTATTAACAACACTTCTTGAAATATTTACACGAATATCAATTCCTAGGTTGTATTTTAAGTCAGATCTCCACGAGACCACTCAGTAGAACCCAAAGTACATGTTTCAGTTTACGTTTATCCCGACGCCAATACCCCTTTGCGTTTCTCCGGTGCGACGTTAATTCAATACCTAACTACCTACACATGCATAAAGATTTATTTTCTATTACATATTGAAAAAGTTTCATAAAACCATTTCTAGAATCTTGGTAGGTAATTAACTAACGTCAAACTGGAAAATTGTAACGTGCTGTTGGCGACGATCCAGGATCAATCCAGAAGGGAAGCTTGTCATTTTGTACCACGGTCAGATGACTAGGTACAACGCTTGAACTGGCACCCACCTTTCCTAACTTCCACACTACGCCAACGTTGGGACATTTGAGACCACGATAGATTTAACGTGCACAAGCCCCGTGTACATGACGGTTGGATCGAGTTTCAAACTCGCACCCAACTTGTTAATCCGTTGCTCTTCCAACTGGTTTACCACGGATCATGGTATCCGGATGATTAACTATTCCGATTTTTCAGTGAAGAAAGGATTCATTGATTTCCAAATGAAAATTTTAATAATACATTTTGTAAGGTTTAATACAAAGTAAAACATTTACACAAAGTTACAAATTTTGAAATATTTTGTTGCATTAGAAAACACTTTTATGGATATCTGATCTCCTTGTGGTTACGAAATCGAGGCGGCGGAACGATGTTAATCCCTAAATAAACAAAATAGAGTATTAAGTTCAGTAAAACAAAACTTTATAAACACTTATTCAAACGTTTTAAAAGCTGTTTGAATCATTAAAACAATTTATGGAAATTGATTACGGATTGTTCTTAGTTGATATTTCTATCTCATTAACAATTAATTAGTCGCAAAATCATTTTAGTGTTTTCATATCTAGGACTTATGTATGAAAAAGGAACTAAAACTGAGCTTTTTAACATTGTTTTTTCAACCATTTGCAAATTTTGACGTTCTATTGAAGTGTTATCAATATAAAACTAGAATAATTTAATAATTGGATCATATAAAGTTATATGCATCGTAAATTAAACAAAATATTTTATTTTCATTCATAATTACGAAAAATAGTAATTTAAGAGGAAAATAATTTCAACCTGTTATGCCGCAGAGAAACTAATTACTAGAATTCTGAGGCACATCAATACATTTGTTTTATTTTCGATGGTCTGTTAAAAAAAATAGGTATAATTTTGATTGATGTACAAATAATAATTATCTACCCTTTATACTCTAAAGTGACTTAAAAATACTTTTGAAATAATTTATCAACTTTGCAGTAAAAAATAATCATCAAAATGAAAACTTAAAAACCAAAACATAAACTATTGAAAAGAAGTAAATGATCCAAGAAATGGATCCATAGAACATTTTGAACTGATTTTAAACCTACGGAAAGGGCCCATACTCTTTTGAAATAATTCTAACCTAATGAATAACTTTTCCAAATGATTCTAACCTAATGAATAACCTTTCCAAATGATTCTAACCTCCTTTTTAAATATATTGTTGGTTCTTTCCATGCAATATAATTCTTTGGAAAGATACTGATTATCATTTCCTTACAGCGGAAATCTTTGGAAAGATACCATTTGTTCTTTCCTCAGAGTAGAATCCGTTGGAAATATACTATTGGTTCGTTCCTTGTAATAGAATGCTTTGAATTTATACTATTTTTCCTTTAATCAGAAAAGAATCCTTTGGAAATACATTATTGCTCATTTCCCCAAAGTAGTGAAGTCCTTCGGAGAAATACCATTGGTCTCTTCCTTATAATGGAATCATTTGAAAATAGTTTATTGCTCCTTTGCTAAGAATAGAATCGTTCGGAAATATTCCGTTGGTCCTTTTAATACAAAAGAATCTTACAATTGGTACTTTCCTTACGAAAGATTCTTCTGGAAAGATTTTATTGGACAATAAGGTTAAAACTGGTTAAAGGTCATGAAGGGGAAACTGCAGATTGCAAGGTGAAATAATGCGTGTCAATCCCTCAGGGGCCTTGTGTTGACAATCTGAAATATTTGCCTGGAACCCCGAGGTAACTACACACATGTCCATAAATTAAGAATAATTCAGAATCACACGGAAATCGAACTCTAAAGTAGAAATTTCACCTGTAGAATTATCGCACACGTCTTCAAGAATCATATCCAAATTACAGGAAGCCATCAGATGACGTCGATAGTTCGTCACAATGACGAGAGTGTAAGAGAGGTGTATACAAGGAATGGTAGCAAAGAAGTAAATTTTTCTCAAGCGTTGTGTAAGCCGCTCAGTGCCACAACCGAATAGCTATGGCACAGAGGACGCATGTCGATGATTTTTTACGTGGTAGAATTATCGGCCGCCTGGAATGTGGACGTACTCAAACGGAAGTTTCAATGGAACTTCGAATCGCCCAAAGTGTCATCTCTAGGCTTTGGCAACGATTCCAAAATGATGGAAATGTCAGTAGACGTTACAGTACATGTTTTCCCCGAGTTACAACACCGAATGACGACAGGTATTTGGTTGTAACTGCAAAAAGAAGTAGGCGGAACGCAACATCCGAACTTTCTTGTCAGCTATCTTCAGCCACGGTACGACAGTTTCAAGGCAAATGGTTTACAGACGTTTGGGACATGTTTCTATATGTTCGCAGATCTGTCAGATGTGTTCCACTCACGGCAACTCATTGTCGCCAGGGGTTAGCCTGGATTAGAGAACATGCAATGTGGACATCGTCACAGTGGGCTTGTGTGATGTATTCCGACGAGTCCAGGTTTTGCTTGCATTCTGATTCACGGTGGACGTTCATATGGAGAACGCCAGGTACCCGCTACCACCAAGACAACATCATTGAACGACACCGTTACGGTGGTGCAGAATTGCTGGTTTGGGGCAGAATTATACTGAGCTCCATAACAGATCTGCATGTTCAAATCGGAACCATGAGAGGCCAAATTTATCGGGACATTATTCTGGAACAACATGTACGTTTGTTTAGGGGTGTGCCATGGGCACAGAATTTGTGTTTATGAATGGCAACGCCAGTCCTCAACGTGCAAACATTGTAAACGAATGCCTTGAATCTGAGGATATCACCCGTATGAATGGCCGCATTCTCACCTGACTTGAATCCGATAGAGCTGTGTGGAACATGCTTTGCCGACGAGTTGCAGCCCGTCAACCACCTCCTACTTGTGTACTGTATCTTCGGAGAGCATTGCTTGTTGATTGGAGTGATCTTCCCCAAGATCAGCTCGTTATTTTGATCCTCGGCATGCCTAGGCACTGTACGGACTGTATTTCATCGTCTGGGACATACAATGTATTAACCATCATACCAACCATGTCTTGTTAAGTTTTTATAAGGTCGAAATTATTTGTAATTGCTCCAGTGAGCAAAAATCGTAGTTTTCATGAATGGTATCATACATACACCATCTTTTTTGTGTTCAATAAATGGGCTTTATGAATAAGTCACGTTTGTTTTGTTTCTGAACCTTTATTTGCCGGAGCTGGCATTATCCTTAATTTATGGACATGAAATTACTTGTACTACTACGTTCAAAAGTGACTCTGAGAGCAGAGCTTTAACTAACAGTATCAGTCCAGAAACTGATTGCACGTCGTGTATGAGATGAGGTGAGTAGAGATTCCTTACCCTGCGGCTTCACACAGTGAGGCAAGCGTGGTTTCCACGACCCACTCGACGTGCATGTGTACGTCCTCTTCCGACTTGGACCGTTTACGCCGTACCTCTCGCAGCTCACGGTGCATCCGGTGCCCTCTTTCAGGCTATTCGTTTTGCATTTGAGGGTTCCAGCTGACCTCATCTGCAGAGTACAGTCCACGAAAGCTGAAAGAAAGGGATTCCAAGCAATTATTTTAATCTCGGACCCTTTTTCAAAGTTAGCTATAAATTCTATGAAGCAGGAATTGAACTCTATCAATTCTCAATGGGAGTCAGTACCCTACATAGTTATCAATTCCTACATACCTATAAACCATATCGATTCTTAACAGCAGGAATTGAACATTGTCTTTTATGTATTTGATCTTTAATTTCAAAGCAGTAATAGAACTCTATTATTTTTTACGTATTTGAATACACTCACCGCGGGACTTTTAACATACTTTTAATACGTTACATTTATGATTATGTGTCACGTAATATTAAAATTGTGTGGGTGCATGGCATTTGATGGCGATCTTCCAGCGAAGTATGACTGACTTTCGAGCTGATGTTTCTTTGATACGGGTAACGTTTTAGATCCTTATTTTTTTAAAAGAAAATTGACTTAAAAGTACTGTGAAGTTTTCCGGATGTTGGACGGAAGGATCCATTTTATCTCGATTGACGTTGCTGGGGGTGTCCTTGGACCGTAAGAGGAGGGGAAAAGAAAATGATGTGGGTGAGAAAAAGACGAGCGTTTTGGACTCCGGCCAGGAAGGACGTTAGAAGTGTCCTTCGATGTAGTTTTTCCAAAAGACTTGGAACGCTTTAAATATAAAATGTGTAAATATCTTATACGGTACTCTTCGAATTATAAATAAATAAATGAGAACATCCTGCAGGAGGCGACATTCATAGCACCCCTATGCATGTCAGAAAGAAGCCGTGTATAACAAATTCATTCATCTACCCTTAATTGTGCTATTTCATGTTCTGTGATAAGTCGGCTGGATGGGGATAGGCAACATGTGGTAAAGAGTGTATTGTTGAGCACTGCTCGTCAAATCGTGTATGACCGTCGACCATCCACAACTCAGTCACCAACTTGCTGTTTTCTTAGCTGGTGACACACGAGGTGACCTGAGCAGCGAGAATCGGGCTCGCGTTTTCTTGCTAATACTGAGTAAAACCGGTTGAACTGGTCAGAACGTGACACTCAGGTTGGGACGAAAAGAAGCGCCATCTGAGTTCACTAAACGCTCCGTGTGTCGCTACCCTAAGGAATGCTGCAGACACGAGTGACACTGCCCTCGCCACCTTAAATTATTGGACGCCCCTTTCGTTGCAGTTATGGAAATGGTTACACCTTTCCCAAGGGTATTGAAGCACTTTTGTTTCAGTAACATCTTCATTTCCGCTCGTGAGTGCGTATTTGCAAATTTTGTCACCGAAAGGTGTCGGAAATACCTTTTTCGCATGGTTTGATGTTATGAATCCACTTATCTGTACTATTATAAAAGAAAGTGTTTGTGTGTGCATGTGTGGACTGTACTGGCGAATCTATAGTACTTACAACAATGAGATTTGGCACACAGGTAGTCCGAACTATTTTGCGATTTTTTTCTACTTTGCAATTTAAAGTTCAATTTAGAACTTTTTTAAATAAATTTTTTAGTTTATTTTTTTTTTACCTTCAGTCCTTCGCTCCGAAATGTGACGTCAAAGAAGAAGCAAGTAGATTTTGCGATTTTCACCCAGTGGCATCAGCTTTTGGAACCATGCAATTTTTTCTGATTCTAGCGTGTTTTGTCAAATGGGAATACATAGCAATCACCGGGGGTTCGCTCCCCATGAAAAGAACCGTCACGGGCAAGGAAAATTTAATCTTATATCAATACCTTATAAATTTAAATTTTTTAATAAAAATTTTAGAATTGAATATTTATATTTTCAATTATATTATAGATTGATTAGATATTATTTATATTATAGATTGTGACGTCACGCCGATTGAATCTCTTTGTAATTCGAATGTGCGTGATGTTGGTAATTCGCCGTGATGTTGGTTTGCGAAGCAAACCAAATGGAAATTCGTAGCAATCATCGGGGGTTAGCGAGCAGTGGTCACACCTGACTCCACGAAAATAACTGTCACGGGAAAAGCCGTGCTAGCCACGCAGTGACTAATTAAAGAATAAATGTTAGTTTCAAAATGAACTCTATATCTATACTGCATGATAAACTGTCGCGATATTTTGTGGCAAAATTAAACTAGGCGACATTTAAGTTTCTTCACCCCTCCAAGTGGTTTCGACGAGATATCTCGCTCTTCCAGTTCTGATCCATTTTGCTAATGACGAGATATTTCGTCATCAAGGTATTGCCGATTTTTGATGATGACGAGATCAAGGGTTTTCTTCTAATGACGAAATATTTCGTTCATCAAGATCTGATCAGTTTTGCCACCGGCAACTCAAAATGTGCCCGATATCTTCATTCGCTTTTGCACCAACGCATGTGCTTTCGAGAAAAGGTGCACTATTCTTTGGATTCCTTCACTTGTGGACATAGAAGGAAAGGAAGCTGTAGATCATTTGACAAAGGGAAAGAACTAAATGCTGACCAAACCCCCCCCCCCCTAACTCCTACTGATGCTAATGCTTTGGAAACGTTCGTGCTCCTATCACAAAACTTAAAAGCGTAGTACAATACACATTTAGCTTAACGACATTACATAAAATACTCACGTATGCAGTCCACAAATGGTCTCGTCCACTTGCCCGACTGATGTGAACAGGATGTCTTCCTTTCGATGCCTTCCGGAAACGTGTGGCCAAATATGCAGTACAAGTTGCACTTCCTGCGAGACAGGTGGGATTATTTGAACACGTCAGACTTGTTGTTATCACATGAGAATAGAAATGAATATTACTAACAATTACAAAAAAAGACTCAAATGTACCGATTTCGTACTTCCCTATGTTGGAATATCTAACAAGCTGTAAACCTCACCCTAATTTCATGGACCTTCAAACGAAACCGACTGCAGTTGGTAGTTGATTAATTAACATCGAACAGCGGACTATAAGTGACGACCTGAGATTCATCCCGAAGAGAAAAATCTAAGAACAACACCTCGCCATTTTGAACCACGGTCAGATGGAGAGGTCAACACCTGAGCTGGCACCCCATTCTCCAAACTTCCACACTACACCAGCGTGTATGCCACGAAATATTTAACGTGCACCAGTTCCCACGTACACAACGGTCTTTGGTTGGATCGAGTTTCGAACTCGTAATCCTCCGTTTGCTGGCTTCTGAGGTCCCTCTGCCTTATAAAGAAGTAAAGTTACCTTCAAATTAAGTGTGAATGCAAAACGGTATAAAATATGTGCTTAAAATTCGAATTTACATTGCCATATTTCTATTACTATTGCTCAATATATTTAAGAAAATACTTTTATTATTTCGTTAACAACGGATATAACTTTTTTAAAATTAAATTGTGATAATTTTGCAGCTGTTAAATGACTGGCTAAAACTGTATTTTGACTGAAGTTTTTTGAAAAAATATTTCGATAATTTCGCAGTTGTAAAATGACTGGCTAAAATTTTATTTTGAATGACGTTTTTTGAAGAAATATTTGAATCCCTGAAAAATTATTGGAAGTTTCTAGCACATTACCTGTTACCATCGCTGCAACAATGCTCATCTTCTGACAAAACGACCGCCGTCCTTCGAAACGTTTGGTGGTAATACCGTGCCAAATAAGCTGCTTCTAGAGCAGGCCTTGAAATAGATTTTTTAATACAGGTGCACCTTGTGCACCTAAGTTTTTAAGTTAGGTGCACAGGTTATATTTTAAGTGCACAGTTAAAATAAGAACGTACTGAAAGAGCATTAATGTAATATAAACTACTTTATTAGTTGGGTATGTTTAAATAGGTTAGTAGTTGATGGTAAAGAAAAATATTTAAACACCTAAATTCTCCCTTCTCTCCAGCGCACGGCTGTTGCGACAGTCGCTTCAACAGAACCACCTGGAAAATGTTTCGATCATCGGAAACTTCTGGTGGCAGTGACACAAGAAA
Organism: Metellina segmentata; assembly: GCA_947359465.1. Lineage (NCBI taxonomy): Eukaryota > Metazoa > Arthropoda > Arachnida > Araneae > Tetragnathidae > Metellina > Metellina segmentata. The sequence continues at coordinate 127,582,277 of OX375877.1, read as the reverse complement.
ACCTTCCTCCTGCATAAACCCGTTATGGCCCAGCGATTTTGTGTTCGCATAGAGTGTATTTAGGAATTTTAATTACCTTCCTTTAGAGCAAGAGAGGTTGATACTAATATTTTGTTCAGACATCAAAATAACATAAAACACGCCCCCCCCCCTTCTTAACGTTAGGTGCACCTAGCGGGAAAAAATTAGGTGCACAATTTTATTTTCATGTGCACAGTGCACCTGTGCACCCGGGTATTTCGAGCCCTGTTCTAGAGTATCGGTTTCTATTGAATCGAGGATGATTTTAAATGTAATAAAGGTACAAATTCATTTACTTACACTCCTCCGGGCATCATCTTGCAAAGAGATTCATAAGTATTCTTTCCAGCTGGCACTTTGCAACGATTCCAGTCGTAAGGTGCTTCATTTCTTTTAGGATAATAGTGTCCTTTTAATCCACTTCCAGAGCTTCCTATCCTCCTTCCTGGTGCGCCGCCATGTTTGGTACCGTATTTGTTTCCTCCCCTGCTATACTCATCAGAATCGCTTGCGTCGTCATCGCTGTCATTCAGGCTTACACTTTTGGCTCCTACCTTTCCGATACGTTTTCCACCTCTTGTGCTTTTTACTTTTACACTGCCCGAGAGATAACTCTCCTCTTGGTCATCTGCATAATCGAACTCCTGTTTTCCATCGTCGTTGAGTTTCGCATCATGTTTTTCATCCTCATCCTGGAGTCTATGGCTTCTGGTCTCAATATGCGGCTTGCTTTGCTTACCAGTGTCATCTTCACCGTTTGCGTCAACATATTCATCTCCGTCGTTATCACTGCCGGAGTTATCACCAATAGGAAGTTCGCCCTCGTATTCCTCTGGATGATCAAGATTCTTTTTCTTCATTCCAGAGTCACTTTCATCGTGTTCTTCATCTCCTAGCTTGGGGCCAGAGTTATCATCAGTAGGAAGTTCGCCATCATATTCCTCAGGACGATCAAGATTCTTTTTCTTCTTTCCAGAGGCACTTCTATCATGTTCTTTATCTTCTAGCTTGACGCGAGAGTTATAATCAGTACCAAATTCGCCATCATATTCCTCAGGATTAGGATTCTTTTTTTTCCATCCAGAGTCCCTTCCAACATGTTCTTCATCTCCTAGCTTGAGACCAGAGTTATAATCAATTCGAAGTTCACCATCATATTCCTCAGGATGATCAATATTCTTTTTCTTCCTTCCAGAGTCACTTGTAACATGTTCCTTATCTCTTAGCTTAAAGCCATCGGTAAGAAATTTGCCATCATATTCCTCAGAATGATCAAGATTCTTTTTCTTCATTTCAGAGTCACTTCCATCATATTCTTCATCTCTTAGCTTGGAGTCAGAGTTATCGTCAACAGAAAATTCGCCATTATATTCCTCAGGTTGATCTAAATTCCCTTTCTTACTTCCAGAGTCACTTCCACCATATTCGTCATCTCCTAGATTGGAGCCAGAGTTATCATCAATAGAAAGTTCACCATCATATTCCCCCGGATGAGCAAGATTCCCTCCTCCATAGTCACTTCCGTCGTGTTCTCCATCTCCTAGCTTGGGGACATTTTTCATATTTAGCTTCGTTCCCGAACTATTTTTTGCGATATCATAGTAGTTTTCTGAACCACTGAGGATCTGCGGCACTTTGACAACAACATGTTTATTGGCCGAATCTGTTCGATTTTTCGTTTGACCATCTCCAAAATCATTATCCGGCATGTCATCTTTATACTCCTCCTCATCCGAAGGAGTGTCGTCACTGATTGGGAAATCATCGTCTGAGTTAGCATCTGAAACAGTTTAATGAATTGTTTTATCATATTCTTACACTTATTGAAAGGGCTTCACTTTCTAGTTGAAACATTTAATTTTGTTAATCTAAGGAAATTCCATTTCTAAGAAAGCAGTTACTCTTATTCAACCGATTGCTATGACAGTGGAAATTGTTTTTCACTTATTGTTGAGAATACTGTGAAGTTGACATTTCTAAACAAATTATCGCACTAAAATTGATAAATGATTCATGTAATTGTGGATAGTTGGGTTTATCTCGACTTATGCATTGCTTAATGGCTAAACACAACAGAATGACCGCAAAGGCTCTCAATACAGGTTTGAACATCGCATTAAAAAGAGCCAATGTTATTATACCACTTCAAACCGTCAGGGGAAACTATTATGCTTAAGTTGATAGTTGGAAGGACCTTGAATGTGCTGATAAATCACCTAAGATCGATACTTCAAAAGAGTGCGGCAAGTACGAATTAAATAAGGTAATGACTTGAAAAAATCTTGGATCAGTCAATGCACGAACCAAGAATATTCTTTTAGAGAAAAGTCAGTCTTTTAACGATACACGAAGTATGTTTATACTGAAAGACACTTCGCATCCTTTAATGAGACTCGTGTATTTATTGTGAAAAGCACTGCATGTCTTTTAATGAGACTATTATATTTTTAACGAGTCAGTTTATTGTGAAATGCACTGTCCATCTTCTAACGAGACAGGTCTGTTCTATAACAATACATATTATTGTGAAAGGCACTGTTTTTGAACGAGACATATTTTTGTGAAAATGTCTGTCTTTTAACGGGACAGATTATTGTGAAATACACTGTGTTTGAATGAGATTATTGTGAAAGTTATCTTTAACGAGACAGGTGCATTTATTGTGAAAGACACTGTTCGTCTTTTAACGAAGACACAGTCAGTCTTTTATCGAGAGAAGTATATCATGTCTATTGTAAAAGACACTGCACGTCCTTTAATGAGACAGGTATGCTTTAACAAGACAGTTTATTGTGAAAGGTACTGTCTTTGATGAGACGAGATTATTGTAAAAGAATTTGTCTTCTAATGAGACATGCAAATTTATTGAGAAAGACACTGTCCGTCTTTTAACGAGACTGATACGATTATTGTGGAAGACACTGCACGTCTTTTAATGTGACAGACAAGTTTTCGGTGCTGTCCGTCTTCTAACGAGATTGGTGTGCTTTTTAACGAGATATATTATTGTGAAAGGCACTGTCTTTGAATGAGACGATTATTGTGAAAGTGTCTGTCTTATAATGAGACAGGTGAATTTACTGTGAAAAACACTGTCCGTCTTCTAACGAGACAGATATGATTATTGTGGAAAACACAGTATGTCTTTTAATGAGACACGTATGTATGTTTTTAAAGAGACAGTTTATTGTGAATAGCTCCGTCTTTGGTTATTGTGAAAAACATTCTTTTAAGAAGACATATATGTTTATTGTAAAAGGCACTGTACCGTCATGTAAGAATTAGACGGACAGCTGGTTAAAATTAAACTATTTATTTAGATAATTAAAATATTTACAAGAAGTTAAAAGTAAGGGCACAGCCATCGACAATCGAAATCCTGCCTGGAGCCAAAGCAACAATGCCTCTCCACAAAACAGAGAAGTCTGTCTCTCGTCGAATTCAGAATCAGTCTCCTCTAAAGTCCCCGTTCTCTTGGTTCCTCAGAACCGCAGCTGCGAACGGGAGGGGGGTGAATTCCGAGCCCTGGCAAGAGATGTTTATGTCCTCAACAGAACTGAAGACACCCCCACATAGATGCAAAAACCGTCTGTGATGCCGACTTGAGTTCCCAAAGGCTAATCTCAATTCCAGACATGGGATTAGGGAACCGACGGAAACTCCAGCTGTGTCGATGGTAAAATCTTTCCTGAAAACGCACAGCACGGTTTATCGCATCTCTGAACTCAATTGCCAGACACAAGGGGAAGGAAAAAAGGGGGTGGATCAAACGAAACGTCAGGCCGCTGATGAGAAAAACTATCTATCGGTATTTTGTCAAAAACGCACGTGCAAAGTCTGAAGTTGTTACTGTCACCGTCTGGATGTTGATGCACATTCCAGCGTCCACGTGTTAGAGAAAAAGGGTCGGCTAGTACCATATGGTACAGCACTGTCCGTCTTAAAACCAGACAAGTATGTCTGTGGTGAAAGTATGAATGAAAGGTGAATATAATTACCCATCAAGGATGAAATAGCAGGAGTATTTTAACAACACTAAAAGTTAAAGTAAAAAGCAAGTTGACAGTACATTTATGTATTCAATTACGGGGGGGGGGATATTTGAATCCTGATGAGGACACCCGGGTAGTGTAATCTGCTTATGTGTGTTCTTTCATTCTTTATTTTCTATATAATCTTTTTTTTAAGAAATAATCTTAATCATTTCGAGAGAATATAATTCTACCACGCACTAGGGTATTTCGGTTCATATAAATAACTACGGGATTTAAAATCTTTGTAAACATACCTCTACGATCTCGCAACCTTTTTCCGACTTGTTCCTTGGGTTTTCTCTTGAATTCAACTAAAAAAGAATGTAGAGTGCGTTAGTTTTTAATAAAACGAATTTCATCCATTAAAATATCTATGTTGCTTGACACCCTTCGATTGTATATTAGCTATTCTTACAACCGGGTACTGAAGCATCAAAAAATAAAAGGATGTGTGCAAAAAGTGAGGTAGAGAGGTATTTAATTAACGTCGCAGTGGAGCAACACAACGGGCTATCAGTGATGGACCGGGATCAATACATAAAGGAAAGTTCTGAGGACAACACCACATCATTTTGAGCTACAACGGTCCCCACACCATGTTTGAAAATCGACAGATTCAGTAGTAATTTTCACTCTGTGGATCGATCATAGTATTGAGCCTCCAAGTGATTTCGATATAGTGATATATCATTCATTAAGATTCAACCATCAATCGACGCCCAATAGAGTTCGGAAATGAATACATGATTTAAGAAAACACATTTCGCAGTTTTTGCAATTCAGGTCCACTAGATCGGTTAGCGACCAACCCATCTAGAGGTTATGGTGTTGGCCTCTGGATAGGAAGGTTCCTGGTTCGAATCCGTGGTCAGGGCATGGATGTAAATTGATGGGCAATGATCGTCCTCCCACTGGGTGTGCCTTCTCAAGTGACCATCACTTAGGTGGCCAATGATTACGATCATAGTGATTAAGTTCACTAGGACCCCGTCATTGGAAGAAAAAAAAATTGTCAGGAATGCTGAGGCAGACCAAGAGAGGGTCTCCAATCATTTCGGCCAATTCGGAAAGGGAGATATTTTAATTAACGCCCCTACTGCAACTATTATAACGGGCTATTGGCAACAGTCCGGGATCAAACCCCAAGAGGAAATCTGAGGACAACACCATGTCATTTTGAACCACGGTCAGATGACGAGATCAACAGTTGGCACTCTCTAAACTTCCACACCATGCCAACGTGAGGTCATTAGAGTTCACAACATATTTAACGTGCCGCTCCCTGTGTACACGGCAGTCTTTGGCTGGATTCGAACTCGCAATCCTCCGATTGCTAGTATGTTTACACTTTGTCTTTGTAAGAAAATTATGAATTACCTTCTAAACAAGCTTTGACACCTTTGTCGCTTAAGCAAAATCGCTTGGTCTTCAAATTGTCATCAATGGAATAGCTGAAATAACGAAAATATTACATATATTATTCGATTTAATTTGTTTGTATGATTACAGTTAATTATGAAATTATATAAAAAAAACACACACTACCCTACAATAATGGACCGGACGCCAGCGTATTTGCATGAAATCCAACTGCATGTCGGATTTTATGCAAATACACTGCTTGCACGTGACCTGTTAAGGTTAAATACGTTACGCGAAGTGGTAACGTCGTTAGTTCTGTGTGAAATTGTGACAATATGCCAAAACGAAAGGAATTTAGTGACTTTGAAAGAGGTGTTATAGTTGGTCGTCACAAGTAGCAAGTCTATTCGTGCAATTGCATTAAAATTATCACAGCCATGGTCAAATGTTGGTGATGTCTTGAAGAAGGGGAAGACTACGGGAAGTTGGGACACGAACTGCACAAGTTGGACGTCCACGTAAGCTGACCGAATTGGATCGTCGTGTCCTGAAGTGTGCGGTTCGTAAGAATCGCAAGAAACCATTCCAAATCATCAGCAGTGAGTTTCAACAGGCAGTAGGGGTTACGGTGCACCCCAATACTTTGTGGAAAGAATTGCACGCCCTCAATGTCCACGGATATATTGCCGCACACAAAACAAACATCACCGCACCCAACAAAGCCGGCAGACTCGCTTAGTGTTTGCAACGTCGCAACTAGACAGTGGACCATTGGAAAACTGTTTTATGGAGCAACGAGTCACACTACACGCTATTCCAGTCGGATGAGCGTGCTAGGGCGTCGGTGGCGAACGTCTGTTACCCGAGTGCATCGTTCCAACTGTCAGGTTCGGTGGTGATAGTGTACTTGTTTGGTGGCGTTTTTCGTGATATGGGCTGGTACCTTTTTATGTTGTTCTTGGTAAATTGAACGCCGACGCCTACATGAACATTTTGGACAATCAGGTTCTTCCTACGTTCTGGCAATTTTATGAAATGGACGGATGTTACCTCCAGGACGATAACGCTCCATATCATGTTGCAGCCTCTGTCAAGCAGTGGTATCAAGATATGGATGTAAAACTTCTTCCATGGCCTGCTCAGAGCCCAGACCTAAACCCCATAGAACATTTGTGGGGCGAGTAGAGCGACGCTTAGGGACCAGGGGACCACGTCCGAAATCTACAGCCGAGCTGGCGACATTCTTGCAGCTGGAATGGACATCAATACCCATACCTGTGTATCAAAACCTCGTTTAAAGTGTGCACAGAAGGGTTTATAGTGTAATTGCAGCAGGTGGGGACCATCCCCCTATTAAAGCATGTATTCTTTCCCTTATACCATCACATCTTCTTGTCCGGTCCATTATTGTAGGGCAGTGTATATATATCTATAAATTTGCAGAACGCGAATAAAGTATGTTTTAAGATTAATCGTTTCCTTATTTATTTGTTATTTTAGTCTTAATTCCAATCTAAATCGTATAGATAATACATGAGAAATTTTTTTATCTAATTATTGACCACATTTTGTCAGACAAACATCTTGAATAACTTTCCTGAACTCACTTCTTTTATTCCGGAAACATATACTAGTTGTGATAATAACAGTTGCACACGTAAATAGTGAAGCGTAGGTGTAATTTTTGTGTGTTTAGTAGCATGCATTAGCCACATCCTCAAATAAATCTTATAAAGCATCGATAGATGGCACCACCAGTTAATGCAAATGACGTCTATGATATATTTTCAGTTGCCAAGCAGGTGTGCCTTAAAATTATCGAGAAGTCCAATACTTAAAAAGTCAAATCTCGTTACGACAAATTTCAAAGGACCAAAAAAATAGTTTGTTTTTACCGTAAATCAAGTCCGAATAGAGAAAAAAAAATTATGTTTTTAAACAACTTACTACAATTTTTGGTTCACGCATTTTTCATAAAATTATCGAGATGAATCATGCCTATACAAATGATTCTTGATAGAAACAGTTCGTTCGTAGTTGATAAAATCATTCTTCATTAAACTGATAATTATCCATTTCACAGATGGGGGGGGGATCCTGATAACACATATAATTCTTTATTACGCAGATATTTCCTGATTACGCCATTTTTGTCTCAAAATAGCTTTGTTATTGATTTTTGTGTTTCGTTTTCTCGTGACATTTTTTTAAGAAAAGCTTTGATGCGGTTAACAGTATTGAATTGCGGAGATCAATTTCCGCTGCCGAAAATTTCTAAGCCAGCAATTTCAAGCTTTTTTAAAGAAGTCATGCTTATTCCTTCGTTTACATCCGAATCTTCATTTGCTCATTCTTTTTCCCTCTCTTCGACAAATAAATTTTCTATAATTTCGGAGTCACTTAATGCTCCTTATAATATGATTGAAATGAGTCCGCATGCCCTTAAGTTTCGAAAATTTGTTCGGCTTAACCAGTTTTAGTGCAACTTGAACTTTTCTTAAGCGAATAAGTTAACATAATTTGAATCTGAATGTGAATGTGAACTACAGGAAACGTAACCAGAATCATTATTACATCATCTACTGAATCAAGACCTTTGCAACACCGAAATCCCTGTTAGCAAGCCAGTCATTGGAGGAAAGCAACCAATGATGATCCAGCCAGAGCTCGAGGTGAAAACACCTATGCAGGAGAAGAATAGGGCACAGATGTACTGTTTGCAGGAACTGATAATAAATTAATTCTTTTCATATTATTGTAAATATTATTCATCTGTAAATTGTTAAATCTCAGATGATGAGAACTATCGCCTCCAATCCATCAAAACCAAAAGATGGAGCAACTCATCCATAATGCATACATTTCGATTGTGGATTGGAATTTTGTGCGCACTATCAGTAATTCATATTAAACGAGATCGTCTTAATGGGGGCTTTGACTGTATTTTATTCTAAAATTTCAAAATGTAATCCTTTAGTAGGTAAATAAAATAACTTACTCTTCTTTTGACAGACAGGGAGGACTTGCACTATTTACATGATTCTTAAAAGAATCAAATACCATTGTTCGATAGGAGTTCACCTCCCAACCCTCTGTCAGTTCATCAGCAAGGGCTGATAAATTCAATTTCTTGTAGATTCCATCACTAGTCCCATAGTCGACTCTGCTTCTCTTTACGTCGATTGGAGAAAAGTGCAGAGGGATCGTCACTGAAAAGATAAAGAATATCCGGAATTTAATATTCTTAAAACAAATGAACCTGCAAGAATATATAAAATTCCTGCGATCGGGTAAATGGTAATTCATTAAAGTCGTACTGGTGACGAACTATTGACGACGATCAATCCCCATAGGAAAGACCCGAGGACCACACCCCGTAATTTTGCACTGCGGTTAGATGACGAGGTCAACACCTGAGCTGGAACCCCACTCTCCACACCACGTTAGCGTGGGGACATTTGACACCACGGCAGATTTAACGCGTACCAGCCCCCGTGTATATGGCGGTCTTTGATTGGACACTGAGTTTCGAACTCGCAACTTTCCGATTCCTAATTTATTTCTCTTCCAATTGTACTATGGGATCTTTCCTTTCGGGTTTGGACCGGTACCGTCGCCACTAGCCCAATGTGTTGCTCAAGTGCGACGTTAATTAAAATACCTACTACCTATCCAACTGGGCAACCGCGACCCGGAATGCATTTTGATTTTCAGTAATAGGCTTCTTTAACCTCCCAGGTGGTTGAAGCCTGCCCTGAAATACCTAATCTCTGGTGCAAAAACCAAGGGTCACAGTAGCCCAGTTAGTAGAGTAGCGCATCGGCAACCTGAGGGTTTCGAGTTCGAAACTAGGTCTAATTCAATACCACCGTGTACTCGAATCGTGTACTCGTGTCGTGAATTTTTAATCAACGTCGTAGTATAGCAACACAACGGGCTATTGACGACTGTTTGGGATCAATCCCCTAAGGGAAAGATGGACAACACACGTAATTTTGAACCACGATCAGATAACGAGGGTACACCTCAGCTGGCACCCCACTCTCCAAACTTCCACACCAAACCCAACGTGAGGACTTTCGGCCACAACAGATTGAAGGTGCACCATGCACTGACCCGGATTCACCAGCCCGGTTGATCGGCTCGTGTACTCGGTAGCTGGTGCGCGTTACATCTGCTGTGGACTCTAATGTACTCATGTTATAGCGGGTTGCCAGCTCAAGTGTTTACCTCATCATCTGACCGTGGTTCAAAATGACGTGGTGTTGTCCTCATATCTTTCCTTTGGGATGGATCCCGGACCACCGCCAATAGCCCGTTGCTCCAGTGTGACGTTAATTCTTACCTGGCGCAAAACCTGCTAATGAAATGCTTCCATGTCCGGGCAAGGACCAATTACTTAGATCTTCATACCCCTTGGGGTTTTATGGCGCAAGGGACATTTTTGGCCAAGCGGCACCCAACACGAGTCGATGCCAAGCGATCGATGACGTGTAAGGAGAGATCGGAGAACAGAGTAATGGGTAATGGTAATTTTAGTTAACGTCGGGGGTACTAGAGCAACACAACGGGCTATTGACGACGGTCCGGAATCAGTCCCTTAAGGGAAAGATTCGAGGACAACACCTCGTAATTTTGAACCACGGTCAGATGACGAAGCAACACTTGAGCTGGCACCCCACTCTCCAAACTTCCACGCCAACCCAACGTGAGGACTTTCGGCCTCGACAGATTTAAGGTGCACCAGCCGCCTCTACACCATACGTTTACAAACATCCATACCCGGACCCGGATTCGAACCAGGAACCTTCCTATCTAGAGGCTAACACCTTAACCACTATACCAGAGTAATGGGAAGAAAGCAGAATAGGATCGCTTGGGTGTATCTCAGTAGCGCGACCCCTTGCTTCGTGAGGACGTTGTGGCGTTTTGGGCATCACAGCAACACAATGGAGTAAGACGAAGCTGGATACCTGTATACGCTATTTATTTCACTTAAAAGGTTTTCAATAACAATTGGAAAAATATTTACAGAATTATTTAAACTCCACACGTGTGAGTCCCCTTTTTGGATCTTGGAACCGTTAGAAAGTGACGAGTGTGATAGAGGCAGGTGCAAAAAGTCGGATAGCGACTCAACGAGATTTAATGCCTTTCTGGCTTGTCACACGTGTTCCTTTTGAGGACCACTCTTCTCTCGTGGAAGATCAGACGTCACAACGTTAAACCCCCTTCTGAAAAGAAAATAGTCCTCGGCCATTTCACTAGCGCGTCTTTCTAGTAATGGCTCTTCGTTACGTGGACGATTCTATTTGGGACCGTGGGGAGGTCGGTAGTCATTAAACTCGTGATAATTGAATCGATTCTTCAGTTCGATTCTTTCGTAACTTGTTTTGATCCACAAGAAAACGTCAATAGTTTTTGTTTTGTTACAAGCGATTCAAAGGAGATCGTTTCAAGAACTCATAACTTGTTTCATAGGCTGATTAAATCACGTGGTGTTTGGCGTCTTGAAAGCCTATCTCTACACAGATTTGGCAATTGCTCTTTGCTTTGGCATCCATAATAGATCCTAAGACTTTTTCACAAGACTTGCAGGGGAAACTTTTGTTGCTGCTTTTTTGCAAAGACACCCCATGAACTCTTGCTTCATGAGCCTTCAAATATCGCTTGACATAAAATCCCGTACCACAAATTTCGCAATTAAATTCCATACTTAATGAGATCTATTGTGCACGTGGTTTACACACATATAGTGTTTATGGGTGGGTAAAGGTGGGAGCCGAAAGTTGAATCCTTTTATTATATAAGTTAATATTTATATAAGTTAGTGTTTTATGTATGCTTTTTGTTATATCAGAATGGTCCTAAACCAGGGGTGGATGCGACACAATCATCCTAAAGCAAAGGGGACGGCAGAGGGGCGGAAAAATATCAGCTAGAGTGTTGCCTAGATTTTGGCGAAATAGTAACCCTAGCAACCTCTTCACTGAATTACTACGTCATTCTTTTCGACGAATCAGATCAAAGACAGGTAACTGAGACAATCTGAATTGAACCGCTTGTGTTTTGTTCAACTCCCGTCTTAGCTCTGTTGGTTATTCTTGTGCTGCTGTCATAACGTAACACTTAAATTGTGTCGAAATCGAATTGCATTTCGAATTCATTCCATCAATCTGCTTCAAAATCATAGAAGACACACAAAAAAAGACTACCAGACAAGTAAATAAATAATCATAGCTCACTGTAGATCAAATGATCAAAACAAGTTACGAAAGAATCAAACTGAAGAATCGATTCACTTATCGCGAGTTTAATATCTACCGACCTCCCTACGGTCCTAAATAGAATCGTCCGCGTAACGAAGAGCCATTACTAAAAAGACGCGCTAGTCGGCCATTTCGGGTCCGTCGCCATTAGGCATGTAGATAAAGTAGAGCAGGGATGCACAGACAGAGGCCACATACAGCTCACCGTTCATTTCATAGTGACCCGTATCACCGTTTGATAGAACAATGAGATACGAGCCATTTTTATATCGTAATGTCTATCAATTCTCTATATTTTCTAGTAAAATATTCGAATGTGATCCCAAGAGAATAATACAGAAACACACTAAAAGAATATGAATTGCTTTGGGAACGTTTTGAGAAAGAACAATCATTCTTTGAAAGATCACATTCTGAGATGGAACATTATTTGGAAAACTTTCAAAAGCATCGAGCACAACAGTGAATAGCTATTTAGTATTCTGCAATTTGTTAAAACGCATTGATCAGCATTAACTAATACCATCAAGAATTATTAAAAGACATGATGTAATAAAAAATATTTTAATTTTATAGTTTGCATGGGGAAATCTTGTAAAGTATTCACAAGGCGTTGAAACCGTTACCTTGGAAGCTGCAAAAAAATCCATTGGTTGAATTTTTTTCTAACTTTCTTTGAACCGTAAAGGTAAATCTACAAAAAACTAATCTTACTTCATTTTTCCTGGATGTGTTTGCTACAGTTTGAGAGCAATTAAGACTTGATGGATATATTGTTCATCAGCTTTAAAAGATTCTTAACCCTCTGAGGGGTTTACTCGCATTGATGACCATGACTTCTATTCAATTTTGACCTTCTTGACCAAGAGAATACTTCCAAAGGGTTCTATTATAAAGAAATTAGCAGTAAAATCTTCTATTCTGCAGAACGGGCCATTAGGATAGTAGCAAAACAATTCTGTTCCAAGGAAAATACCAATATTTTCAAGGGATTCCATTCCAAGGAAAGGATTGATAGAATATTTTCAAGGGATTCTATTCCAAAGAAGGGACTAACATAATCTTTCCAAGAGAATATGACCAAAGAAAGAACCAAAAGAATCTTCCTAAAAGTTGAAAGAATCAGTGGATTGTATAGAAATATGTGGTTATTTAGCCATTAATTATGTTGTAGTGTAAAAGAAGTGTGTTGTAGAGTAAAAGAAACACTACACTATTCGCAATTTTCGTGAGTGATGAAGAACCTGTTTCGTCAAATGAAAAAGTAGTCAATAACTTTTTTGATCACGTTTTTGTAACAGAAACTAGAAGTTTCATATTGGCCAATCATGAGCGCCATCCAATACTGCATAGTTCCCGCTACGGAGGAAACGTAACCAAATAACCACGTCCTTGCTGAAATCGTTGCACCGCAGATAACGAACGATAAGGCGATTGGAAACCGACCGAATATCAGACGAAAACTGATTCGTGTTTCGTTCACTTTTGCAATCTGTAATGATAGCAGCGGCAACAGAACAGAAACGAAATAACAGCCGATAGGAAGTGAAACATTGTCATAGTATAAAATTAATCCCCGTTCCACTTTTCAGGTTCTTTTATGCTACCTAATATCAACCTTTTGTGGTGATATATCTACCTTCCATTCACAGCAAAACCATTTCAGTTTACCAGTAATTTTATCACATACACCAAGACAACAGAAGACACATAACGACAACAAACTAGGGATGCGACTTTGATGTCAATGTTTCAAAACATCGATTTATTTATCATCGATTTATTGGAGCCCATGTTTGTTTAACATCAATGTTTTTACGTTGTCGATGTTTTTTTTTTTTTTTTTTTTTAAATGAAAAAGTATCATAGTAAAAATTTAAAAAATAACCGTGCAAATAAGTATTAGTGGAGGCAACGTCCGTCCCATCACACAGAGTGTTTTCTCTAACTGGTGGGAGAATTAGTGAAAAAAGACGTAGGCTTAAGGGGGAGAAAGTTAACAAACTTCTTGTTTTACAAAGTGTAAATAATAAATATTGGAGCATATAAATAACTATAGACCCAGTATTTTTTTTGCAGTAAATAAAAAATAATTTTGTATGTTTTCCCCCAAAGTTGATAAATAATTAATAATAATTAACAATGATTATTGTTATGTACCTACCTACTTATACTTAAAGTTAGTAGTACCTATTTCAACTTATTGTAAGTAGTATTTTATTTTGTACAATTCAATTTGAAAATAAAAGATTTGTTGATTGTTCATATTAGTCTTTTTTTTTTTGACAGTTAAAAAAAAATAAAAATAAATCTTAGTTATAAATTTATGAACACCGTAATGATAAATTAAATCTCCCCCTCCCCCGGTCGAACATGTTGCAGTTTACTAAACCAATTTTTAATCATGGGGGGGGGGTAAAAAGTTTGCACTGTTTAAAAACCGTATGGTTTTGGGGCGATGTATTACCAACATCGATGTTTTGCCGTCGATGTCGCATCCCTACAACAGACAAGGATGAAAGCGATTAGCGAAAATGAGAACTGAAAGAAGCTGGGGGCGGAGCCCAGAAGTGAGAACAGAAACAGCATTTAGCCTCACCCTCCGAAAGGCCTCTCAACATAAAGCCACCGAAATTCAAGTACAGTTCACAATATTTTCTCGGAAAGAAAGAGTTCGCCAAACCAGTCTTGCAAGTTCCATCTTAGTGTGCGAATGATATATGCTATCTGAGTTGATATGAAAAAGATACGTTCGTACAAAAAAGAAGAAACACGGTTTTCTATAGCTGCTTTTAGGTTCTGAAGATTCTATTTCATGAACCTCGAGTTCTCAAATTGGTTTTCGAACCGTTTAACAAAATCGACACAAAATGTTTTTCAAACTGGAAAACTTTTAACTCGTAAAATTTAAAATTCAATTTAAAAAGTATCTTTGTAATTAAACCCTATAAATCGCAAAGCATTCATTGCAACCACAAAATAATATTGATGGTTAGAATGGTTTTTTGGAGATCTAATTAAACTCCTCACTAAAATGTGTTGTTGTTGCTGATCCCTGTAGCCCAGCAGAACTAGACCAGGTCCATGATATCGCACACTCTCAAGAAATCAATGACCAATAATGGTCTCTCCAGAAGATCTTCTTTATCAAGTCCTAAGCACTCAAGGATATGATCCGGAGTGGCCTTTGGAACACTTGGTACAAATTGTCCTTTTCTTTGTTGGGATAAATCAATGTTTTGAGGTGGCCACTACGAAATCGTGTTATTGTAGTTTGTTCCTGTCTGCTACACCAGAGGGATAGAGATCCACCGGGACGATTACTCTTGTACCAATGGTGCACAGGGGGAGTACACAAAAATGTGTAATTTGCTTTGATTGAGATTTGTGTTTGCTTTGTCGGAGTGTTGATGTATAAAATATTTTTCTACCAACTGATCTACCACGACCCTATCTTGATATAAACAATAAAGCTTGGAATAATTGAAATGACACAGTATCAATTTTAACATTCAAAATATACTTTTTATAAGTGGTGAGAAAAGAGTGTAAAACATTACGGTGATATAATGAAAGTACTTACCGCTGAAAATCAGAAAGAACTGGAGGACGTGGAACATAATGTCGTGGTGGTTGGTTACTAAATGACTTAAAACATGCATCCGAAAATTCAATATATAGCTGCTATTTAACTGTTCACAGACATCATATACCGGATCTAGAAGTTTCACTTTCGAGAAATAAAAAATTTCCAGGAACCTTTCTCTATTCAGATATTCAAGATATAGCTTGTATTCCAAACGATCTTATTTGTCTCACTCACAAAAACCGAGCATTTGAGCAAAATGTGTAAATATCTCAGATTAAATGTCTGTGAAATTTCAATGATTCTCTGTAGAAAAAACCTGAACACATTTGGAATAATGAAAATCCTAAGAATTTTTATGCCTTAATTTTGCAATTTGAAACCATAGAATAAGCCTGAGTACATAATTATCATGAAGT
Organism: Metellina segmentata; assembly: GCA_947359465.1. Lineage (NCBI taxonomy): Eukaryota > Metazoa > Arthropoda > Arachnida > Araneae > Tetragnathidae > Metellina > Metellina segmentata. The sequence goes on along the minus strand of OX375877.1, from coordinate 127,566,586 downwards.
CTGTTTCTTTGTAAAAAAAAATAAATAGATACATAACTTTCAATGTAAAATTCCCTAATTTTTCATAGAGAATGTAAAGCTATTTTTATTCTAAAAACATGCTACAACTAAACTAATCAGTTTTGCTTTCTGTTTCATGTAACAAATCGTACCCAGTAAAAATAAAGATCCAATTGAAGAATTGAAAAATAAGTAAAATTTTCAGTTTCAGCAAAAAGCAAAGTTTTGAAACTGTATGTGCAAATAGTAATTAATAAGTTATAGGTTAGTCCTTATTAGATGGCCCTCATGTGCAGAAAGGACGACTTTAGGTACTTTACTATGTCTTATTTTTCTTGGTCAGTGAAATTGGGATTTTGGATTGAAACGCCTTTCTAGTCCTTAATGTCAGTTTCAGTGCATGTAGAGTGAGACAAATAATCAGTGTGTGTACAAAACTTTTAATCACTAGGAGGCTCCGCCACTTGCTCGCCTACGCTCGTCATTGCCGCAAGAATCAGGCACATTGTTCACATTAACTTCGCGTGTACATGTAATATTGAGCATTTTTTAACCATCGTAACTGAAGTTGTTACATAATTTTGAAAATTTAAATAATAAATAATTTTGTCTCCAATTCATTTTTACTATTGTTTTCTTTATTATTATATACCTTATTCATACTTGCGTATGCGTATCGTGTGTAATACGCATCCTAGAAAATAGACAGAGAGAACTAACCACTTAACATTTCTTGGGGCTCCACAAGAAACTTTTGCTTCCAAAAGGGCTCCGTGGCTGAAGAAGTTTGGGAACCGCTGGTCTAGGGGATGAGTCCCCGTGCCAACTCCTTAGGAAAGGGGGTCATCTGTGGTGACAAAGTGTTGGACCAAGCTTTATGATTCCTTTTAATAATTCCTTAAATATCACACTGTTTTGCACATCACAAAAGCAGAAGGATGTGACAAATGTTAAAACAATATTACCAATTTTAAACTTTCTAATTTTTGTATACATAATTCAGTGCATAAAATTTATAAAAACTCTTGTTGATAAAAAAATTGGAAATGGTCATCTGTACAGAAAAGTGTTCATTCTTATGTGTCTGAAATAAACCGCCGTCTTTATACTGCCAAATCTTTGAAAGATGAACTCTCAAAAGTTCATTGAGTCAGTTGTGAGTTAATTTTAGAATGAAAAAGTAATGATTTAAACTAATTTAACAAACTGGCATAATCAGCAACCTTTAATGAAAACACAGCAAACTTTGATGCCAATCAGTAGTTATCGAAATTGAACAACACATTTCTCTTTTCAAGTATCCGTTGGAAATTATTTTAAGAGTTTGTTATGCAATAAGAGGAATGACCTCATTGCTTAAACTCAACTTATCACTAGAGCTCGGATTTTGCATATCTTTTTTTAAAACCCCTAATGTTAATAGAAATCAGTTTTGAGTGTTTTTTAGCAATTTGCAACCAAAAAAAAACCCGAATTTATTTTGCATGCTTTTGCATATTTGGGGGTGGTTTTATTTTGCATTTTTTGTGTATATTTAGATAGAATTTATCTATTTTTAAACATTTTTACAAAAAAAAAATCAAAAATTTTTTTACAGAACTTTTTGGTTAGTGAGTTAGGAAGGAAGATTTTCAGAAGTAAAACTCATTTGGTTAGGTTGGTCTGACCTTTACCAAGCAAACCAAAACCCTCCCCGACAACACCTGTTATCGCCACCACATATTAATTCCACTATTCCAAATTGTTTTTATTCAACTTTTTTTTTATATGGTAAAGACTTAATTTAAAAGGTAAATAAATTAATTTGCAGCAACTTCATTTTAAGTACAAGATAAAATACCAAATTAAGTCTAAGATATTTCATTGACAAATAATCGGACCGCAACTAAACACTATAAAACTCACCGAGTTCAGTTTCGTTTGCCGGCGCAAAATATCAAAGCCACTTGGGAGACTGGAATCTTACGAGACAGGAGCCCGCTATCCTAAACACTCGGGCGCTATAACGTTACATCCCTTCTTTACTCACATCAAACTCATACAACACTTCATATTCTGCATTTAGCTCCTTTTAAAGTTTTTTTTAGTCAACTAATGAGTTTTCCTATTCATTTTTTATCATGCGTATATATACATATAGTAAAAAAAATACTTGGCTTGTTTAGCGCCCCTTCCCGATCTGGCGCCAGGGCACGCGTCTTCCTCCCCCCAGTTACGTCCCTGAGGACTTTTGAAGTGCTTTCATTTTTTTTTTTTAATCTACATTTTCAACTATGTAATATTTCCATATTTGTTATTATGTATGTTTGTTGCTTTGTGTATTTTTTACTTATTTTTTTCTGCGCTATAAAAATAAAATTGTGAATTAATTGAATGGAAGTGTGGCTCACTTTCACTTTATCCTCCACACTACCCTTTTTGTAAGAATGAAATTTTAATTTTTTTTGCAATTTCGCCATTTTGCATATTTTAGGTCGCATTTTTGCATATCGATCCGAGCTCTACTTACCACTATCGTCATCGGTTTGATGTTTAAATTTTTTTGTTTGTAATTTTTCCCAATTTAAGATCACCAAGCAACTTAGTGATTAGCCACACACATTTGTTCCTTGATGAAATAAACTGAATATTCAAGAAGATCAAAATAATTTCTGCTTATTCGTATGGATTGCTTAATACTTGAAAGTTTAGAACGGCTTGATTTCTCAAAATCGTGAATAAAACATCATCCTTTTAGAATTTTTTAATACTTGAAAATTGCTTTCCTGAAAGTTTTTAAAATTGCTTTTTGTTATGTTGCTCAAAGCCCTTTAATTTTTTTTATATCAATCTAATTTTGAAGTCAATGTGGGTAATGATAATGGCAATTTTAGTTAACGTCGTACTAGAGCAACACAATGGGCTATTGACGACGGTCCGGGATCAGTCCCTTAAGGAAAAGATCCGAGGACACCACCTCGTAATTTTGAACGACGACACGCAGTAAGGGAAAAGTATTTATGTTGTTTTGACGCAAAAATGGCAATGAAATCGTGCCCTCTATGTATAAAGGTATAGGATATGTTTCTAAGCCAAGTGTAAATACACTATCCACCGATAAGTATTTGGACACCTGTGATAGAAAAGAAAACTAAAATTTATTAATATTCAATAGTTGGTAGAGCCTTCACGATAGGCAATTACAGCCTCAACCCTCCGTGGCGTGCTTTCCACAAGCGGCTAGTGGTATTTTCTTCCACTCGGCTTGGAGAAGACATGTAATTTACTTCACCAATTTTTGACGGTTGTTGCACCCCTTAATTCGGCGATCCAACATGTCACAGAGGTTCTCAATAGGGTTCAGGTCTGGGTTCTGTGCAGGCCAGTCCATTCAGTTAACCCCATTTTCACCATACCAATCCATAGTGGACCTCGCAACATGGCATCTGGAAGTCACATGGATCCAACCCGTAAAACTGCTACAACGTAGTAAGCACACTATCATCCAAAATAGTGCCGTAGGCCTCGGTGTTGAGCTTACCGTGAATTTGGACAAATGGTACCAGTCCATACCAGGAGAAATAGCCCCAGAACATAATTCCACTTCCGCCGAACTTTACTGTGGGCACAATGCATTCTGGCAGGAGGCGTTCTCCAGGCAGACGCCAGACCCTGATATCCGAACGGTAGAGGGTGAACCTTGATTCGTCGGTCCAGAGAACCCGTTTCCACTGATCTACGGTCCACTTTCGACGTGCTTTGCGCCACATTAACCGAGCGGCGCGGTTGGACTTAGTGATCAAAGGCTTATGGGTGGCAGCTCGACCATGAGAACCAATCAGATGTGCTTCCTTACGGATGGTATTAATTGAAAGAACACTCCCGGATGCTTGTTGAAACTCCTGGAGTATGTGGACCATCGGTTGGGTGAGGTTCTTCCGAATTTCTCTGGATAACATTCGTCGGTCTCTATCTCCCAGTTTCGTGGGTTTGCCGACTCGGGGCACATTTCGACAATCCCCGCTCACCTTCCACTTCTGAATCACATAGGCTACTGTCGATTTGGGGGTAATTCAGCTCGTTAGATATGTCCCTTAAGGATCGGCCATTTCTGTGATACCCAACGATTACACCTTTCTCGAAATCAGATAACTCTGCACTTCGTGGCATCTAGCATGCGACTCATGCCAATGTTGTTTCCTACACGATATTTAACGGCGGAGGGCGTGACGTATATCAGGACATGTCGTCATTTGCATGGGTGTTCAAATACTTATTGGCAGATAGTGTATCAGTGTAATGCATATTGATTCTATATGCAGGCATAAAACTGACAGCTGAATACTGACCCTGCCATTTTTTGTCAATACAAATAAGAATGTTAAATTATAACAGCGGAACTTTGGGATACATGTGAGTTGATTATTTGATAGAATCCTCTTACAGGCTGTTATATACCTGTATAATATCACTTAAAGGTAGTTGTACCTAAAGAAGTGGTTGTACCTTAGTTTAAAAAGGTAGACGTTTTTACATATACTAATTTTTTACATATTTTTTAATCATTAATTGATAAAAATATTTAAAATTTTATGCATTTTTTATGTTTTTATATGTATATTTTTATCAATTAATGATAAAAATATGTAAAAGTTTAGTTTTTGTTAAATGCTTACCTTTTTAAAAAATACCGTAAAAATATATCCTTCTTAATACGGTGTAATGAGTAATTCAATTCGTTGTATTCATATTGCAACGGAATCTTTAAATCTAATACAAATATATTTTTAATTTTCAGAATAAATTTGATTTCATTGCAGCATAATTCAAATTAAGATTACATACAACGATTAATAAGAAGATTTTGAGCATAAAAAAAGGTGGAAAGAATATTCCATTCCATTTCAATATTTTTCCTGTTCACTAAAATCCTTTAGAAGCCAATTAAACCGAATTGAAAAAGTCTGGAAAAAATACTTTTATAATGCTGGTAACAAAAGAGTAAAGCGAACAAGAAAATATGAGATTGACTAGCAAAAATTCGAGAATTAGTTTTTATAAGTAAACAATTGCTGATCTCGCTTTCAAAAAATGAGTGTTGTATGACGAAATAGCTCAACTGATTTATGATAGCAGTATTTTAAAATGATATCATAGTGAATGCTTACAAATGCCCGTTGAACGAATTTTTTTTGAATAGACCAGGACTCGAAATACCCGGGTGCACAGGTGTACTGTGCACATGAAAATATAATTGTGCACCTAATTTTTTCCCACTAGGTGCACGCAGTGCACCTTGTGCACCTAATATAAAAACTTAGGTGCACAAGGTGCACCTGTATTAAAAAATCTATTTCGAGGCCTGGAATAGACAGACGGACGTATAAAGTTCTCCTATATTTACATCAACAGATAGCAAAGAAAATAAATCAGATTTCGACGACTCCAACTGAAATACAAACTGAAACTATAAGAATTTGGTAAACTTTTGATTGCTTCGTTATTATTGAAGTTGGAAACAAATTATCCAATATTTACTATATAACTTGATTTACATTAGGAAGAATATTTCATCCCAGTTAGAGAACTGGTATGAGCGTTTGAATGTAAAATGTAATCTCATCTATAAACGATTATATATTATGCTCTTCAGGGGCTAATATGGCATATTACAGATTCTATTGCTCCATATTCTTAGTAAGAATGATTCCGAAAAATTCTATTGTTCACCTTTCTTAGAATATAATCTCATTCGGAAAGATTATACTGCTCCTTTCTTAAAGTAGAACCTTCTGGAAACATTCTATTGATACTTTTCATAGTATAGAATCAATTGGAAAGATTCTTCGGCTTCCTTTCTTGGAATAGAACCCCTTTCGAAATATTGTAATTCCCCCTCCAAACTTCCACACCAACCCAACATGACATTCGGCCACGACAGATTTAAGGTGCACCAACCGCCTATACACCATACTCTTACAAATATCCATGCACTGACCCGGATTCGAACCAGGAACCTTCCGATCTAGAGGCTAACACCTTAACCACCAGACCGGTTGGTCGGCAAAAATTCAATACATTGGACATAAAACATGGACTCGGAAGGGATTCGATTGTGACCTCTTGCAACTATAGCGAGAATTGTACCCATAAACCACCGAGCCACATTAATGAGGGTAATAGTAATTTGGTAATTTTTAATTAACGCCGTACACTATAGTAACACAACCGGCTGCATTAATGAGGGATAAGGAGCTTCGTTCATACGCTTTTCCATAACCGTAGCTGCTGAATCCACTGCACATTATTTATAGCAGTATCAAAGACGAACCTTAAAATTAAAAATATCTCCAGGAGCAAGAAAAATGCTCGAGTTACACGCAAGAGGAGTGTGGATTTCCGATCGAGCCAACGCCCTTGACTCGTGCGGTGCGTGTAAAATAAGAAGGTCAAGGGCATGAAACGAAGTATGTATTTATTTTTAAATCAGTGAACTTTTAATCGATCTCATTCATTTTGACGAGAAAGTAGCGAGTTAAAAGCAGTTGCAAAAGTGAGTAACGCACGGCAAAATGAACATTTTAGAATCCTTTCCGAGATGTAGGGCAGTGGTCGCCAAACGTCTTTGGATCGTCGATTCTTCAAGACTATTATATTTTATAGTTAGTGTTATTGTATGTAGTATATTATATATAACTAGCCACTGCGTGGCTAGCCCGTGCCCGTTGTGTTGCCAGTGCCGTGCCCGTGTGGTCACGACGTTGCCCGTGGTGATGTTTGGTTTTTATCTGGTGTAAAGTTTTCCGCAGATTTCAAATCTGTTGAAATTTTCAATCTGTCTTTAACGATTCCGATTTTACGAAAGAACTTCACAATCCCAGTCAAAATGTTTTTATTTCTTTGCTCTCATTCGCTAAAGTGAAAATTTGTTTTTATTTTTGTTTTAACGCGAAGGGCAGAAAATGCAATCTGTTTCCTTTACTGGAATCCGTTTCGCAGGAAATCAAAATGAATGAATATCAAAACAAACAAAGGTCATTTCAATGTGTTTTCTCCCTGGAGAGGAAAAAATTGCATAGTTCCAAAGGCTGACGTCAATGTAACACGTGAGGGTGAAAAGTTTAAATTTTAATGTTTCTTCATCCTCGGAATTACCGCAAAAGAATCAGAATAGTGAAAAAACTATTAAATTCATTTAAAAATGTTCTAGATGGAATTTTAAAATTCGCCTTGACCCTAAAATTGCAAAATATTTGCACTACCTGTGTGCCGAATCCCATTACTGTAAGTGCCATAGATTCGTCAGGTTTTTGTGTTCAAGAAACAAACAGACCGTTGAAATTTTTACTCTATCTTTAACAATCGCGAAGGTAGAAAATATCAAACAGTTCTTTTTGTGTTCGGAATGAATATCCGTCAATGCGGCCAATTCGTATTGGAAAATGTAAAAGTTACAGTTGAAAAATTATTTATTTAAAGAAAATCACGTTTAAGGTATCGATCTGGTGTAAAATTTTCCGCAGATTTCAAAACCGTTGAAATTTTTACTCTGTCTTTAACAATCGCGAAGATAGAAACTTTGACTAAAGAATAAAAAGAAATAAACGCCAGTCAAAAAATTTTATTTGTTTTGTTTCGTTCCGCTGGAATTGTTTGTGCTCAGGAAATGAGAGAGAGAAAGGAACAAAAAATTTTTAATTTGTGATCTTCTTTGCCCAATTACTCTTCTAAGGAAAAATAATAAATTTTATGCCAATAAATAAATTTTAAAATGTTGTAGATTAAATTTTAAAATTTGAGCTTCGTACTAAATTAGCTTTGAATTATGAAATAGCTTGGAACATGCAGCAATACCTAACCCTACCTTAAAATAGGTACTATATTTCGCGACGTTTACCATTTCTTTTGTGGAAAGAAGCTGAAACGCAAAGTCCAACTCAATAGTTTTATTTTTATCGAACTATTTTAGTTTTTATTATTTACTATTTATTTTTATCGAACTATTTAAAATAGTTTTACTTATTAAAATAAGTTTAATTTCATGGTAATAATTAATTAATCTAAGAGTAAGACTAATTCCATCAATTCTCTCATCGTCAGAAAAGGAGACTGACAAATACTCTTTTCTTACCCCTTACTTATTTCTATACGAAGCTAATTAACAACCTCCCTATATATCTATCTTCGTGTTTTACAGTAAAAGAAACATTTTTGTGATTAAGCTATTGTCGGTTTCTACTACACAATAATATTTTCAGTGGACCTAATCACATTGCATTTCGAACCATCAGCATATCTGACATCCTATTAGTAATCTAGATTATTGCTCTCCGTTATCATTATGAAGGATAGTTACAATTTCATCATTTGATTCAACGCTTCGTAATTTTGAAGCAGTCGAATGACGAGAAAAACTTCTAAGCTGGCACCCTACGCTCCAAACTCACACACCAGGCCAACATAAGGACATTTTAACGTGCACTAGCCCCCTGGGCACGGCGGTCTTTGGATGGACTGAGTTTCGAACTCGCAACCCTCCGTTTGCTTATCTCTTCCAACTGGGCTACCGCGGCCTTCAAGCTTTCATGGAAATTGAAATATTTAGATGATGTAATATTAAATGTGTTAACCGCATTACCAGAAATAAATAAATCTAAAATGCAATTCAGTATTGCACATGAAAATACATTATAAACATCTGTTGAAAACAAAAATCGTAATTCCACGAAAAATAGAATTCAAGCTTCCTTTTTGCCACAGCTGTCAAACTCCTTGTTTTTGTTAAGGATTCAACTCAATCGATTCAAGTGTCACGTTTTCGCATTTAAAAGATTTTTTTTCTTTCAGCGTTCTAAAAAGCGGAGTCATAATTTTTGGTCGCATTAGTGTGTCTGTTTTGTTCTTTGTTCTTCCAAAACAGCCGTTTCTCGCTATCCTAAATTAAGTTGCAAACAAAAACCCCTTTGTACATGCATTTAGTCAAAAGGATATTTTCTTCGGTGCGTCTGTCCTTGATGCCATTAGTTGTAAGATGGTCGGAAGCGCGTTCTGTTGAGCGCTCGTGTTCTTGAAATCAATATTGATGACGCAAGGCAAAAGCCACGCAAGCGCAATCTGTATTTACCTGCCGAAGGAAACAGCAGACATGTCGACCACTGTCAGCGGTGCGATCTGTATAGGGCTTCTCCTCTTGACTAGCACCATTAGCGATGCAACTCATCCTAAAGGTATCGTATCCATGGCTTCACTTCTTTGCATAGTAAAGACATTCAGTTTCATCATTAGTGGAAAACACAAACTAAATTTTCGGAGGGAAACAATTGACAGTTTCTCAGTCTTTCGAAGTAAACAAGCCCAGATCCCCCCCACGTAGATTAGGGAGTTGCCGAATGTGGAACATTTCTGTCTAGTAATAGCAGTCTGTTTTCTAAGTTTAAATAGTTGTGAGCCTTTTCTTTGTGTTTATAAAAAACTGACATGCATCCAATGGGAAGAGAAAAATGGATACATTTGTTTGAGCTGAACAGTGAGTAAATATTAAACTGGGAACCGTATTAAAAATGTAGAGATCCTGAACAAATCACAAAAAAGAAAATGAAACCTATGAAATTCTGTTATTTACACCTTTTAATATCATAATTTTAACGTTTTGCCAAGTTTTACTTGATATTCTTGTCTTTACAATCAGGTTTCGTACTCAAATTTACGTCAATGCTTCCACATAAATTTGAACAAAACAAAATATGAAAAATGTGATGAAAAACGATTTTTGACATTGCATATATTTGGATTTAAACAAATCACATTCATGTGATGTCAAATTGATGCTATTCAAAGTAATTTAATTTCTTTGAAAGGTTGTTTTAATAGCAATTTCATTTATTATATCGTGTTTATTTTATTTTTACTCTTCACCATTGTTTGACCCTTTTTCGGTTCTCTTCAAATTACGCCGCTTTCTACTACGGTTTCTAAATGCTTGGATAAAAGCACACCTTCTCGATTTAAAATTAAATGTTCTGAAATATCGTTTGAACATCTGTCTAAATTTTCAGAGGTGTAGGGTTTGTCGTTCCAAAGTATTGCACGATTTGACATACCACAAATCTAATCTCTCAACCATTTAAAACAAATCGGCTTAAGGCAGACACTCCTATACTGACATTTCGAGAACCCACCTAAATATTCATTTAAATAAAAACTATATTCTCTCATATTGTATTCTGTTTGAAGAAAATACAACACAATCAAAATGTTTACAATTCTCTTTTGCCGAAAAGCGAATAACGCTTAAACAGATGTGTTATAAAAGTTTTGTTTTACTGTCACAGTAATGAGCTTTTGCTAGTGATTGCAAAACCGGTTTCGCGGAAAACAGTTAACCTGGAAATTGACTCAAATTTCGCAATCGAAAAACCGGTTTTATGAGAGATGGAAATCTTTTTTGGTTTTATAAACGCATTGGCAACTCTAAAGAGAAACTCACCAAACAACTATGCTAAGTGTTAACCAACCAATCAGAATAAAAACTCATCAGTATCACGTCATTGTGAACTACACCTGTTCATTAGGTAATCCCGATTCGAAAAATCAATTGTGTTGGTTGCTCAACCGTTCGCAGTCTTCAGTAAATATATTTGTTCCGAAATAACAGGTCGGTATACTTCAACAACTTACGTCTGTACAAAAAGCGCTATTTTGGAGCTGTGCTACAGTTACTTGCTCACTATTCCACCAACAAGCGTAGTAATTTGGTAATTTTTTAATTAACGTCGTACTAGAGCAACACAACGGGCTATTGACGACGGTCTTGGGTCAATCCCCTAAGGGAATGATTCGAGGACAACACCACGTAATTTCCAACCACGGTCAGATGAAGAGGCAACACCTGAACTGGCACCCCACTCTACAAGCTTCCACACCAACCCAACTTGAGGACTTTCGGCTACGACAGTTTTAAGGTGCACCAGCCGCCTCCACACCATAGGCTTACACACAACCAGTTACTGACCCGTATTCGAACCAGGAACCTGCCGATCTAGAGACTAACACCTTAACCACAAGACCTGTTGCTCGGCCGACAAACGTTGAGTCGGCATTCTCATCGTCATATTAATTCATAACCAAAATAAGATCGAGGTTTAAAGATGTCTATAAATTCACTACGTTTTCTGCGAGTACGCTGGTAGACCAACCGGCCTGATGATTAAAGTGTTAACCACTGGATCCGAAGGTTCCTGGTTCGAATCCGGGTTAGTGTATGGATGTGTGTAAGCGTATGGTGTAGAGGTGTTTAGTGAACCTTAAATCTGTCGTAGCTGAAAGTCCTCACGTTGGGTTAATGTGTAGAAGTTAGTAGAGTGGGGTGCCAGCTCAGGTGTTGCCTCGTCATCTGACCGTGGTACAAAATTACGTGGTATTGTCCTCTGATCTTAGGGGGATTGATCCCGGACCGTCGTCGATAGCCCGTTCTATTGCTTCAATACGACGTTAATTAAAGCACCTACCTACCTGCGAGCACACTGTAATGCCCAAAAAATGCTAATTGTACTGGCATGTTATTTCATAGCTCTCAATGTTAGATAATAATCGTTGTATGTTGTAAATATGTTAGATATACTTAAGAAATAAATTTATTCTTATGTCCGTCTTACAGATCTATCGACTTTCGTATTTTTTACAAAACCAGTTTTTTCCCTGTTTAGAAAAATGGAAACCGTAAAACCGGTTTTGAACTTTTCTTAAAACCGTGCAATCCCTAGTTTCTGCTCTAATACAAGGTATCAAAAAGAACTAGTTTGTTTTTAACGATTTCCGAAATCAAATTGTATTTCGGATCAATTTACGAACATGACTTTATCATGGTTTTGACGTGTTTGGTTCAGGTACATCGACTTTAAAATAAAATAGACCGACCATGTAGGTGGAGTCACTGTCGTAAGATCTCTGAAGGGTAAATCATAAATCGAACTAACCGATTGGCTATGGAAGAGCAGACTAGTGTTTTTGATCACGGTGGATTGTCACTTTTAACAATCAATAATATAAGATTCATGCTTTTACCCACAACCACGTGACACATATTGAAACCGAGAACTGGAAAACATAACATGAAGCTGCGGGCCCATACTCTGTCTGTTTCATTTTAAGGTCGATGTTCAGGTAGAGCATATCACGTTAGGAAATGACTATCCCTATGCATGGAACACCTGTACACGAATTCCGTAACAGGTGCTGTTGATCGTAAACTGGTCGCAAAGTGAAACCGAAATCCTTATCTTAGTGCAACACTGCGAAGCTTATTCACGTTACATTTCGAAGAGTGTGGTTAGATAGAAAACGATTCATATTTCGCTATCTCGCTGTTGCTATTGTCACATGCAGTGGCGGATTTGTACCTCAACATGTTATTTTATTTTTAAATTTGTTTAAATTTGTATGGATTTTTTTGTATTATTATTTTTTTTTTTTTGGGGGGGGGGCCTTTGGTATTTATCAAACAAATTTTGTCGCCCTGGACTATAGCCCCTATAGCAGTGATGGAGGACAAAATTGTGAGTAAAGACATCGCTAGATTTTTCCGAGTGCTAAAAATGTCCGGTAATCTATTCCAAGCACTCCAAATTTCCTGTTCGTAGTGGCACTCTTCTTCATTCTCTAGACCAGGGGTTCCCAACCTTTTAGTAACTGCATACCACTTGAAATTTTTAGAAATTTTTGGCGTACCACCTGTTTTATATTTTTTTAGAAACATAAATCTAATGTCAGAAAAGTGCCCAGTGCCTTGTTTTATTTTAATTCAAATACTAAGAAAGCTTCATATTTTATGATTAATGCACTTGTATTTCGTATTAATGATGTTTTAATAAAGAAAAAAATAAAAAGATTATTGAAAATTAAAAAAATTATTTTTTACTCACAGGTCTAAAAACAAATAATTTTAAATAATTAGTACAAACTAAGCAAACAAAGATTAACATAATCTAAAATCAATTTTTAGTGCGAAACTTGTTGTTTGTCTTTTATTAAAATATCAATATCAGGAGCATTGGAGCTTAACTTCACTCTTAAGTCCTCTTCAACACTTACTCTGTGTTTCTATATTTATTTTTTACATAAAAAAGTTCAGAAAAACCGCGCTTACACAAGTAACTAGTAACAAATGGCATAAGAAATAGCATAACGTGGTTGTACATACTAAAAAATCGAACTAACTTCGTAGAATATTTGGGTCGCTCGTATCATCCTTGCGTACCACCTGAAACGTTGCCGCGTACCACCTGAAACGTTGCCGCGTACCACCAGTGGTACGCATTCCACCTGTTGGGAATCCCTGCTCTAGACGATTTCTTTCCATTCTCAAGTTTGGACCTCAAGTCAACAAACACGTGAGACCAGATGTTGTCTTGAAACTCATCAAGTTTACACCTTCAAAGCATCAAGTTTCATCAATTGGAAATCATTTATTTCCACAGTACTGTAGACTACTACGTCCGGATACTTAATAATTTTAATTCTCTGTTCCATTCTTCTAAATTTATTAAATATTTCGTCAAATTGGTAAATAACGAATTTATACTATTCTGGTAGTACTATATATGCATGGGCTCCATTTCATTTTGTACAGTTGTGCTGACCTTCTCTTCTGGAGATACTTTTTTACTCGACGAAAGTACCTAAAAGTTTTGGTCTCTAAATCTCGTTTAAAAATTTAAAATATGCCGTTCGTAAACGATGCGTGTCACCTAAAATGTCTTGGCATGTCACGTTTGACACGCGTGTCATTGTTTCGCTATCACTGCCCTATAGCCACAGCCTAAATTCGCCACTGGTAATATGAGACTTGAAAATGCGCAACTTCAATCGGGAATTTTGCTTATTCAAATTCCAAATTTTTGGAAGCAATCTTGTACTTAACTCAAATATACTATAATTGATAAAGATAGAGTCGGGTTGTCACGATGACTTACTGAGCGAGGGAGTCAAGAGAGTGAAAGTAGTATTTTCCAAATCTACACATGAACAGCATGTTATTAAAAAACTATAAATTTTGTAATTTTATATGTTTAAGTGTTAGAAAACCACCTATTCGCTTTCGATAAATCGGGAACACCCATAAACATCGAGTTCATCTTAGACTGCATGATATTTAAAATTTTCAATTAGGTATAAAAGCCTTAAACATAAATGGGATAGATTTATACTAGTTTGCTTTAAAGAGTTTAATTTGGATATTTATGCAAATTGGCGGATTTATGATACTTTGTTTAGTGTTAGAAAAGTTAAAATATAATTTTTATTACTCGTGTGTTCCACCATTACGAAAATTCTATAGAATTCTATAAAAATTTCTATAAAATGTGGTCTTTTCAATTGGTCCGTTTCTTTATAAGTTCTTTGAAATAATTTTTAGTCTATAGAAATATGTAGAAACCTATAGAACTCTATATAAACTCATTTCTTTGTCTCATGACATTACTTTTCTATATAACTTCTCTATAGAATTCTATATAAGTGCATTTCTATCAAAGCTCGTTTTCTGTATAAAAATCGCTACAGAATCTTTTTTCTACGGAAACGAAATTTCGTTTCTCTATAGAAATCTCTGAAAGTGCATAAGATGTTTTCACAAGAGCAAATATCCCAAGAATAACAGCGGAAGGTATATCCGCAAAGAATTAGGAAAATTATTTTCATCTAGTTTCTTTACAAAAGAATACGGAACTGATGATCAGCAAAAAGATAACATTTCCTCAAACCAACAAGGTTCCGGAAGAACCACTTTGTAATCAGTTACTTGCAGAGAACTTGTGAATGGCGGAGCTTAACAATCCTCTTGGTCGTCTCGAAGAGATATCTCTTCATAAGCATATATATATATATATATAATATAAGCCAATAAAAGTCTTAAAAAATGATAAAAAATGAAGAAATGTTGGTGGATCAGGGCGTCATCAGGGAAGAGCCTGACCCAAACAACATAAAATGGTGTTTTCTACATATGAGCAGCATTAGGCTGAAAAAATTGCTCATACACTCCCCAAACACCACGAAAAAGCAATCATCATTTTTATCATTTTTTAAGACTTTTATTGGAATTTTTTTTGGAAATTCTTGTGTTCTTGAAATTATATTGCTTACCATGCTATGTCTGCAGCTTCAGCGCGCTTGCATGGGTAGTTTCGAGTTTCGGTTTCTGGTTAATGCACCCCGGCTGTTTGGTTATTCTTTGTTATATTTTTTATATTTTTGTTATTTTGTGTGTGCGTGCGTGTGTGTGCGTGCGTGTGTGTGCGTGCGTGTGTGTGTGTGCGTGCGTGCGTGTGTGTGTGCGTGCGTGCGTGTGTGTGTGCGTGTGTGCGTGTGTGCGTGTGTGTGCGTGTGTGCGTGTGTGCGTGTGTGTGTGAATTGCTTGGACACATACTTACTTAACCCGAAGGGGTTTCACCCGCAAAATCGCACTCGCACTTTGCAACATACATGACTTCGAACCAGTTTTGACTTTCGTGACAAATAGAATTGTTCCAAAGTATTCCATTCTTAGAAAGACAAAAATAATCTTTCTATAGGATTCTTTTGAAAATATTACCAACAGAAACTACTAAGGAAAGGAAACAACAGAATTTCTTTCTGAAGGATTCCCTTTCCATGAAAGGAGCAATATAATAATTCCAAAGGATTCTTTTCTGTCGGAAAAGTTAATAATAGAATAATTCCAAAGGATTCTATTAAAAAGGAGGTATTATTATGATGTTCAGCAAAAGATAACATTTTCCCAAACCAACAAGGTTCCCGAAGAGCCACTTTGTAATCAGAAAGTACAAAAAAAGGACCCACAGAATCCTTCCAAATAATTTTATTCTAAGGAAATGACCTAGGGAGCCTCCAACGGATTCACTTTCCAGGAAAGGAGCAATAAAATAATTCCAAAGAATTCTTTTAAGAAAAGGGGTGTTATAGGATAATTCCCAGAGTATTCTGTTATAAGGAAAAGGCTAACAGAATGTGATTTTTTAAAGGATTGTATTCTAAGGAAAGGACCAACGGAATATTTCCGAAGAATTCACCTTAAAAGAAAAGTATCAATAAAATATTTCCAAGGTATGCTGGCACCCCACTCTACGAATTTCCACACCACGCCAACGTGAGGACATTTGAGGCCACGACAGATTTAACATTTACCAGCCTCCTTTGTACATGGCGATTTTTTGTTGGATTAGAACCCGCAACTTTGTGGTTTGAAATCCGTTACAACTTCAACCAGGCCGCCGCGACCCCAGTAAGAAAAGAAGTTGAGTCACAGATTTTCTTTTTAAAAGAGAATTTTTAAATCTTCTCTCCAGTGCAGTCGAGCAAGATGTGCTCAAAAGTCTCATTAAAGCTAATAATGCACTTGTTGGAGTCAGCGAGATGAAAAGTTGCCCTTTGCATGGCCTGGTTTTTGGTTGATTAGTTGATGAATGAAAATAAACCCTTCCATGGATAAAGAAATTCGTTTTCACTAGTTACGGTTGACGTGTTCGAAATCTGTGTACAATGTCGACATAGTCCAAGTCTCCCAGGTAAGGTCACGGTCTAATTCTCCCTAAAGCAAAAGATGATAGTAAAGCGACCATTCCCAGATAAGGGCGCTTCCTTTCTTAAAATTTATGTATTTTAAAAGGTGTCAGAGAGTAAATGTTGACTCAGAACTTACGAAAATCATGTCAAATATTTTAGTCGAATGTTAACAGATAACACGAATGTCGTGTATCCCATTTTTAATCGAATCTTTAGATTAAATGTTGAAATGTTTTGTCGAAAAGCAGTCATTGCTGAAACGCTTCTGCGATGCTAGACATGTTTCTTTAATGACCGAGTTTCAACTTTACGTTTGCAAAACTTTCTTAACCCCTTGGGTACAGATTTGTTTGAAAAAGTTCGTATTATGTATTGCACATTAGTTAGTGTTATATTTGCTTATTATTGTCTGTACACTAATTACGTTATATTTTCGTATAACAGTATGAGAGAGATTGCACAGCTTCTGATCTCCGCGTTCATTCCAAAAAAAGAATGTCTTATAACGCAGCCATGTTAATATTTCTATGTATGGAGTCGAAGTAAATAAAGTGTATTTTTGTAGAGAACGATTGAATAAATTGATTCAAGGCGAGTCTCGTAACATGAATCTCTTATCTCCTAATCTCTTGTCATGAACAAGAATGAACATGTTTAATTTTGCCCTAGTTTGAATGACGAAGTAGACTCGTCATCCGTAACCTAGGCAAAACAAGTGCATCTCAGTCGTCAAATGTACCCAAGGGGTTGATCCCCTTGGTTGGTCATCTCGTAGTGTCATTAACAACACTGACCAGATCCGAATGAACGAGGTGGGTAAGTAGGTATTCTTAATTAACGTCGCAATGGAGCAACAACTATTGGTGACGCTTCAGGATCAAACCCAAGGGAAAGATTCAAGAACAACGCCTCGTAATTCTGTATCAGTCAGATGACGAGAACAAGACTTGAGCTGGCACCCCTCTCTAAAAACTTCCACACTACGCCAACGTGAGGACATTTGAGGCAACGGACATTGAGATTTAACGGTTGCTAGCTCCCTTTGCACACGACGATCTTTGGTTGTTTTTGAACCCGCAACCCTGTGGTTTGTAATCCGTTACTCATCCAACTGGGATGGACCAACTCATGGAAGAGATATCTCGTCATTAGAAGGCTTTTTATCGCTCATTATCAAAAGATTGGAAGACTTGAAGACGAAATATTTCGTCTTCAGATTGTGACCAACTTTCACTTGACCAAATCTTGATGGACGAGATATTTTGTCGAAACCACTAAGAGGGAAAATGGGACATTATTGACATACGGATATTCCAGAAATATCACAATTCTGTAACATATCAAAAGTTACGATTGCTTTGGAAATTTATTTAATTTTAGTTGAAAATATTGTTTTGTGAAATTTTACTAAAATTCCAATATTCCCGTGTCCCGAGTTGAGAATTATTTTATTTCCCGTTGTGAAAACAGATAAAACCACTCTTATGGGGTCTCAACAGAGTTTTATCTATTCATAAAATATATTTATTTTATCGGTTTTTCTGTCCAGACCTTTTGAGTTTATCTCCTGAGATGCAATCAGAATACAGAGTACGCCGGTAGAGAAGTTAAGAGCGCCTCATAAAAGATCGATCGGTTGTTTGGACGTTTTCCAGTTTTTCCATTGTAGTATACATAACTTGACAAACTGCCCATTAAATCTTTCTGTAAAGGAATGTTCCTGTTCGTCGTAAAAATGTAATCCAAATTTTAAGAATATACTCTCACAAATGGAATGACGTAACTAACGTTAGGTAGGTAGTTGATTTTAAGTCGGTTTGAAGCAACAGAATGGACTATTGGCGACGGTCCGGGATCTATCACGAAAGGAAAAATTTCGCGGTAACTAATGTTCAAGTTAGTGACACCCATTTGACATTTATTAGAAAAAGATACTTTTCAATTTATTAAAAATAAGCGGGACATCTTTTTTGATTTTATCAAAGAATTGTCAAACCTCTCGTTTTCGTATCTTTGCATCTCCCCATTATAAACGATGAGTTATTTCATTTACATAATATCTTCATTCTGACTATTGGTTTATTTATTCGAAGGTGAATCTTAATGTACCGATGGAGTCATACGAAAATTCTCCTCTTACTATTATTGAGTTTACTTCAAAACCACATTAACTTTCCAAGCGGTTTCGTACAGATATCTCGTCCATCAAGGCCTTACCGATTTTGCAAAATACAGAGATGTCTCGTCATAAAGATTTTGCGATTTTTTTTAATAAAATTGCGGGATTACGATCTGGGGTCAGATTTCTTCTAAAAATCTCATCCATCAAAATCTGTAAACGATTTGCTAACGACGAGATAGCTCATCGAGACAACCCCCAAACAACCGCCCTCTAACACAACAAAAAAGAACAATATCTCCAGGGCTCTTTTTGACTGACCTATTAGAATCCCCCGAACATATTGTTTCTCAAAATGGTTCTAGCTATGGATTCTTCCTGCTAATCCATACTCTATAACAAAAAGATCGACGCACCGAGAAGGAGTTGTGCCGGGCTCGATCCACTTGGAACGGCGCTGACTGGGGATGTATAGTCTCCAGTGACGTGTCCCGTTTCCAACTGTGTCCTGACGACAACCGCTAGGCAGCGTGGGGGTCCTGCCCTTACTATCGCATGCCAGACACGCCCACAACTGGGCGTTATGGTTTGGGGTGCCATCTCCTTTGATAGCCCTTTATTAGTCATTTCTGGCACACTTTCTGGCACAGCAGTACGTAGACGACATTCTAATACCGGTTGTGTTACCGTTACTTTTGCGACACCCCGGACTTACTTTTCAACAAGATAATGCCGCGCACGGCACGTGTTGCTCTGAATTGTCTTCGAGATTTCCCAACACTTCCTTGGCCAGTTAGGTCTCCTGATCTCTCTCCCATGGAATACATTTGGGACGTTTTGGGAAGGCGGTTGCAACCATACCGGATTGCTGACCATTTAGCCCGACCGTTGGAGACAATTAGGCGAGAAATTCCGCAAGTACACCATCCGGGACATTTTTCAGTCTATGCCACACCGGGTGACAGTTTGCATCCAGGCCAGAGGTGGACCAACGCCTTATCGACCTCCTCCCTTTGTGACGGTCAAACTCTGAAATAAAGGATTCAATTGTTCTGAAATTTTAATCGTTTGTTTTTCGATGTATGTTCTTCACATCCACCAATCTTTATCGAAATCGGACTCGTGCGTATTTTTTTTGTTATAGAGTGTATTTCAGATCGTGATCTGTGGCATATATTAAACTGTTTCCGATATAATGTAATCATTGTTCCATAAAATTTTTTGTGATGTATTCCAAACCCTCCTGCTGGTTTCCTCGACGAAACTATATCATCCATAAGCAAAACTGGCCAGATCTTTGACGGTCTAGATAGTTTCGTAGGAAGAAAACTGACCAGAATATGATAACGTCATCATCAAAGAATTAGCTAAATCGTGAAGACGAGATATCTCGGCATTACCGAAATGAGTCAGATCTCAATGGACAAGATCGATCTCCTCGAAACCCCTTGGAGGTTTCAATTACGAAAAAGATATCTCAAAAATAGCTTGCCAATTTTATTACCCTTGGCAACGAATTAGCCACCGGATGGTTCTAATCCGTTAACACCGGAAGATTCTAGCCGACCAAACGGTATAGTGGTTAAGGTGTTAGCCTCTAGATCGGAAGGTTCCTGGTTCAAATCCGGGTCCGGGCCTGGATGTTTGTAAGCGTATGGTGTAGAGGCGGCTGGTGCACCTTAAATCTGTCGTGGCCGAAAGTCCTCACGTTGGGTTGGCGTGGAAGTTTGGAGAGTGGGGTGCCAGCTCAGGTGTTGCTTCGTCATCTGACCGTGGTTCAAAATTACGAGGTGTTGTCCTCGGATCTTTCCCTTAAGGGACTGATCCCGGACCGTCGTCAATAGCCCGTTGTGTTGCTCTAGTACGACGTTAATTAAAAATTACCATTTACCGGAAGATTCTAACCTCCAGCTTAAGACTCGTTTAGATGGAGGAGGATGCACGTGGCCTCAAAGGTCCTTATGTTGGCGTGATGTGTAAGTCTGATGAGTGAGGTGCTAGCTTGGGTTCTGAATTCGTCATCTGATCGTGGTTTAAAATTACGAGGCGTTGTCCTAGATATTTCCCTTCGGTATTGGTCCCGGACCGTCACCAGTAGTCCGTTGTCTTGCTCCAGAGCGACGTTAACTAATTATCTGCCTACTTTGGCTGTCTAAACGTTCAGGAAGATCACAAGCACTTGACGAGTTCCGATATCTTCTGTTTTCTCTACGTCACTGGAGGGAGATAACTTCATAATCGGGAACATAGTACGCTACGCAATTATGCACTCGGTGTCATTGAGGATTTCTAATTTTCTACCATGACCACCTCCCATCTGTGATCAGAATACTTTGCAAAACAGCATGCCTGGAGTATTTACCAGATAACTTCACACAGGGAATCTGATAAAAAAACAAAACGATCGTGTTTCTCAATCGGCTATTGTTGTACCACGAAATACGTAGCTTGTAAAATTTAAAGAAAATACGCCGTTGCAGATATTGCCTTCTATCTTCTGAGATTATTGCATACAGTTAGTCATCAAACGTTTTTGGTCTGACGAGCAAATAAAAGAAGTGTTAATTTCATTTTTGTCAAAGGATAAAAATCAACCTTTTACATCTATCTGTTCGTGAACTTTGGATCTGTCCCTTCGTGATCGTGATTGTTGACTATCTTCTTGTTTATGGGACTTGTAACGTTAACTTTTTGGCTTTGAAGAAGTGGTTAGTTTCATGACTGCCATTTGTAGATGAAATAGATTTTCAAATTAGTGAGTGACGATATTCAGTGGTATTTTTATAGTAGCGTTAAGCTAAAACAAAAAATCATACCATTTCGGATGTAACTAAACTCGGTGAATGTATCTTGTTCATGAAAATTAGGCATTCTTTAGAATTTCTTTACATCAAAAGTACACGATATTAGACACCTTATATGAAGATGCGAAAAAAAACAGACCTAATAAAGCAAGCATCATTTGACATTGAGAAAACAAATTAAATTAAATATACATTAAATATCTATATATATAATTCTCTTACGTGGCTCACGAAAAAGACGTTATTTGTAATCGCGTTTTGGCAACACTGTACGATTGTTTGTTTATCGCGAAGTCTCGCGCATCGATTGAATTTATAGCGTTATCGGATGAAATTTTATTGAAAAAAAAAAGGAAATTTTAATGAGCTGTTGCAGTTAGTTTATAATAGAAATCAAAGAAAGCGGAGGATCTTTTCAGGGCCATTTAAAAAACGGTCCTTTTCAGGGCCAACAATTATAGTTCAACAAGACGCTTGCACTACAACTTTCGGCAACAAACTCAATGAAAAAGTGTGGGTCGTTTGAGTGCTGGGAAAATGTACACACAAACAACATGCTGGGTATTCAATTTCCAAAGCAACGCTCACATTTCGTGTCAAAATTTACACAAAGTTTTCATTTGAATTCTGATTTTAGAGATACTGCATATATTTTTTCTGTAATACAACAAATTTAGATTTGAAAAACATTTTTTTGGTAACATATTTTGTAAACAATCCCTTCTGCTAGGACACATGTCTTCATTGAGGCGAGCGAAGCGAGCATAGGTTCGCACAGCGAACCAATGAGGATTGCGAAGCAATCCTCCGGGGGTTGGCGAGCGTTAGCGAGCAGGGGGCAGGCCCCCTAGTATATATTAATATATGCACAAATTGAATCTGGATATTATGTGCTTACGACAGAACTTCAAACATTTCATCATTAAAATTTCTTGGGCTCCTGGTGTAAATTAAATCTTTTATGGCTTAGAATGTCTTGACGATGGCGGGGTGTGGAAATGAGGAGAGGTGAGAGGTGGCAGCTCGGGTGTGCAACCTCGTCATCTGACCGTGGTTCAAAATGACCCCGGATCTTTCACTTGGCGATTGATACCGGACCGTTCCCAATAGCCCTTTGTGTTGCTTCAGTGCGAGGTTAATTAATTACCATTACCGAGTAGATTCATGCATCTCTCTTTCAGAAGACTGTTTTGATTGACTTCTCAAGGTGACATTATTTCCACAGGCACTTCCCATAGGCAACGTCGGAGCATCATGAACCTGAGCTCAATGGTGACCGAAGTCACTGGACGGGAGAGCTCCGATTTTGTCGCTTACGGTAATTGGTGCGGATTGGGAGGATCCGGAAGACCCGTGGACCCCGTGGACGAGTAAGTTCATTCAAGTGAATTAATCTAATGGTAATCAGTGGTAACATGATCAAATGTTTGATGATCAGTGATCAAATGTTTGATGATCAGTGATCAAATGTTTGATGATCAGTGATCAAATGTTTGATGATCAGTGATCAAATGTTTGATGATCAGTGATCAAATGTTTGATAATCAGTGATCAAATGTTTGGTAATCAGTGATCAAATGTTTGATAATCAGTGATCAAATGTTTGATCAGTGATCAAATGTTTGATGATCAGTGATCAAATGTTTGATGATCAGTGATCAAATGTTTGATAATCAGTGATCAAATGTTTGATGATCAGTGATCAAATGTTTGATGATCAGTGATCAAATGTTTGATAATCAGTGATCAAATGTTTGATAATCAGCGGTAACCTGATCAAATGTTTTAAATCAGCGCTGAAAACATTTGTGAATAGTCAGACTGGCTATGGAAGAAATGGTAAAACTCGTTCAGATGATAAAAACACATTTACAAATTATTATTTCATCACTAGTAATTCTTTGATTAAAGGCTGTTTTATGTACCGATTCTATAATGCCTACAATTGCTTCAATATGGGTCACGGTAGCCCTTTTGGAAGGTAATTCTATTCACACTGAAGCAACACTACGGTCCATTGGCGACGGTCCGTGATCAAACCCGAATGGAAAGATACGAGGAAAACACCACGACATTTTTAAGGGACTCCGAAATGTTCCGTTTTCAGAAAGAGCAACCCATAACAATTTTAAAAAAGGCACGAAAACAATAGCACGGCGATGACGGCATCCACAACACGTCTTGCACATATGGCAAGTCCGTCAACAGCCTGTTAGCTCGCTCGGTAGCGTAGACAGCTCGCGCATCTTTCCTGACGATTGGTTGTTTTTTATCATCGTGTGTTACTGTAGTCAATTTAAATTTCTTATACGTTAATTCTTCAATTTAGCAATTCTTACTCGCAAGTCCTCTTTTGAATGCTAACTTACAAAGTAAGTACCCGTTTATAAAGCGAAGTATTCCATCAGATGTCAGATGTGAAAAGTGTCGAACTGAATTTAGCGTAGCCCATGGACGTACCAGCGATATTGAGCAACCTTTAAGATCTGGAAAACATAAAATTTTCGATCTTGCTGCCGCTTTGAGTTCTTCAATGCTTAATTTTATTTTAAGAAAACGGATTCACCAACTTCAAAAGATCTGGAAGTTGCTGTGACGGAAGTCGCTTCGGCTTATCACATTTAGCAAAAGAACCAGTTTTTACTCAAACGATTGTGCTTCTAAGTCAATTCAAACATATTTTGAACAGAAATTTAGATATGATCGTGCGTAAACAAGCTATTGATGTAAATGTGTCAGCGTGAATAGTAATAGTTGAATTAAAAGATCACCTCAGCGAGTGCACCTGTGTTACTAACACACAACTAAGACAAAAAAAAAGTAGCACCTGGAAGAAATAGACCGGTATAAATGAAATTTGGAGTAGTGGTACATCTGGTGTTAGAGAGGTAAATAGTCAAATTAACTTAATCGTTTGAGCATGCGCCACGTGCAGGGCAGCTCTCAAACACGCTGCATACCGGGGCATAAAATAATCAAAATCCAGTAGCTCAGCATATTCGTTTCGACTCATAGTGTGTTGGTTACATCGTTTCTCATTGAGTTATGCCTCGAAAAAAGTTCGCAAGTAATTTAAGCACTTGAGATAGTTTGACAAAGGCCGAGTAATTTGCCTTCGAGAAGGAAGGTGGGTGGTCTAATCGACGGATTGAGCAACATATTCTTTGTAGTGATGTTACTGTTGTACGCACTGTTGGCAGCGATGGATACAGCAAGCACATGCCAGCGTCAACTAGGCTCAGGAAGGCCTAGAAGCGTGTTGCGCGTGCTGATCCAACAGCCACTGTTGCAGACATCCTACGGATAGTGACGCAAAGGTCGGAAAAACCGGGTTTATTCCCGAGAATAAACCCGGATTTTTGGGAAGGAAATATTGAAATTTTCCAATGTTGTAAGAATGGAAAAATGGCTTATTTGTAAGTATCTCATCGCATGTCTCTGGCAACTACTTTTACAATGATGAAATTTCTAAACATTTACCAATCGAATGCTTTAGTTTCTTTTCTCTGGACTTTAAAATGTAACAAAACATTAATTTAGAAGCTGTTTGTAATCCTAATCTGTTTCGAATTTTGCTGTGAATAAATACAAAATTTGAAAAAATGCGTTTTAAACATACAGATGAAGCAGGGAATCCTTGAAGAGGATCCATTAGATCCAGAAAGTTTGAATCTATGCCACTTTTTTTAGGTTATTACACCAAAGAGAAGGTGCTACATTGTGAATAATCTCGGATGAAAACTGAAGCATAACCATAAACAACTGGTATAATACCTTATAAATGAATTATTTCTTTAAAATTGAGTTTAAAGGATTTCACTAATAGGTTATATTGTTGTACATGAAATATGAAGATTTACAAAATAATTAACACAAGAATAATTGAAAACTAACAAGAATAATTGAAAACTAACAAGAATAATTGAAAACTAACAAGAATAATTGAAAACTAACAAGAATAATTGAAAACTAACAAGAATAATTGAAAACTAACAAGAATAATTGAAAACTAACAAGAATAATTGAAAACTAACAAGAATAATTGAAAACTAACAAGAATAATTGAAAACTAACAAGAATAATTGAAAACTAACAAGAATAATTGAAAACTAACAAGAATAATTGAAAACTAACAAGAATAATTGAAAACTAACAAGAATAATTGAAAACTAACAAGAATAATTGAAAACTAATAAACATAATTAAGAATTTATAGGAATAATTAAGAATTTATAGAAATAATTAAAAATTATAACAAATAATTAAAAACTATAACAAATAATTAAAAACTATAACAAATAATTAAAAAACGAATACAAATAATTAAAAAACTAATACAAATAATTAAAAAACTAATACAAATAATTAAAAAACTAATACAAATAATTAAAAAACTAATACAAACAATTAAAAAACTAATACAAATAATTAAAAACTAATAAAAATAATTAAAAACTAATACGAATTATTAAAAACTAACAAAAAATTTTGAAAACTAACAAAAATTATATATATTTTTAATTTTATATATGGTATCGAAATATTTATATTTTGTAGCCCAAACTCTTGTATCTCATTCACCATAATTTCTCCCAAGCATGGTTGCTGTTATAGTCTCTTAAATGTGTTATTAAATCTGCATTTGTTAATGCAGATTTGTGTTATTAGATCTGCATTTGCAATGGAATAATCAGAGACCTTTTACTACGATCTTCATTCCGTTATTTACCAGTTTTCCTCACTGGGATGGGAAATGATAGTTTTGGACAGGAAAAAGCCAAACCTGGTTGATGCACTGGTTAGAAATTATTGATCTAGATATTTAATCGACGTGAAACCTAATTTAAATATGGTTTCATCCGCAATTCGAGTATCTTATACATACACTTGACTGATTAAAAACTGATGTCATAAAAATTGTTGGTTTAGTTTGTTCCCTCAATATTCCCGCCGACCAACCGGCATAGTGGTTAAGGTGTTAGTCTCTAGATCGGAAAGTTACTCGTTCGAATCCGTGTCCGGGCACGGATGCTTGTAAACGTATGGTGCAGAGGCGGCTGGTGTACCTTAAATCAGTCGTGGCCGAAAGTCCTCACTTTGGGTTGGTGTGGAAGTTTGGAGAGTGGGGTGCCAGCTCAGGTGTTACCTCGTCATCTGACCGTGGTTCAAAATTACGAGGTGTTGTCCTCGGATATTTCCCTTAGGGGATTGATCCCGGACCGCCGTCAATAGCCCGTTGTGTTGCTCTAGTACAACGTTAATAAAAATTACCAATTACCCTCAATATTCCCAATGTTTCCCAAATTCCCCAATGTTCCCGTTTTCCTATAGTGGTTAAGGTGTTAGCCTCTAGATCGGAAGGTTCCTGGTTCGAATCCGGGTCCGGGCATGGATGTTTGTAAGCGTATGGTGTAGAGGCGGCTGGTGCACCTTAAATCTGTCGTGGCCGAAAGTCCTCACGTTGGGTTGGTGTGGAAGTTTGGAGAGTGGGGTGCCTGCTCAGGTGTTGCTTCGTCATCTGACCTTGGTTCAAAATTACGAGGTGTTGTCCTCGGATCTTTCCCTTAAGGGATTGATCCCGGACCGTCGTCAATAGCCCGTTGTGTTGCTCTAATAGGACGTTCACTAAAATTACCATTACCGTTCCCGTTTTCCAAAATACCCGGGTTTTTTGCATCACTACCAACGGGCAGTGAGAATCTCTCTCGATCCTCCACTAAGTGATCGCACCATTTGTCGACGGCTTCAAGGCTCACGTAGACCGTTACGATGACTGCCTTTAACAGCATTGCATCGCCGTCAAAGACTGAAATGGTGTCGTACCAGACGCACATGGGGCGTCGAATGGCAACGAGTGGTCTTCACTGACGAATCCCGCTTCTGTCTGATGGAGACGACAATCGAATCCAACGTGGTCAGCGCCAAAATTCATGGTTTGTTGTTCAGCATCCAGAAGATCTGGTGTCATGGTGGGGGGAGCAATTGCTTAGGATGCCAAATTACCTTGAGTATTCGTTACGGCTTTTTTGACAGGCCAGCGTTACTAGAAAGTTTACTGTCAGTTAGGCTCACATTCCTAAGTTAATACGTGTTTAATTACGACTACTGGAAGAGTAACGGGTTCGAGTTCGAATCCAACCAGAGACCGTCATGTACAAAGGGGGCTAGTTAAAAGCGCTAACTCTGAGTGACTTCTAATATCATGACATAGGCGTGGAGTGGAGGTTTGGAGAGTGGGGCACCAGTTCAGGAGTGACCTCGTCATCTGACCGTGGTTCAAAATGTCGTATTTTCTTTCAATCTTTCGTTGGGTTGGTGTGGAAGTTTGGAGAGTGCGGTGCCAGCTCAGGTGTTACCTCGTCATCTGACCGTGGTTCAAAATTACGAGGTGTTGTCCTCGGATATTTCCCTTAGGGGACTGATCCCGGACCGTCGTCAATAGCCCGTTGTGTTGTTCTAGTACGACGTTAACTAAAAATTACCATTATCTTCAATCTTTCCTTTCGGAATGGATCTCGTACCATCGCCAATAGCCCGTTGTGTTGATCCAATGTGACGTTAATTAAAAATACCAAGTATCAAATAACCGAACATATTCCAATACTGCTGAATGATCCTTTTACGAGAAGATGATTCGCAAATGGATGTGACGCAACCGGTCGCGTATATGTATTTCAAACTTTTATAAATTCATCAGAGAACATATGATAAAATTGAATGAGAAAAAAGAAAAACTGGGATTGGGTAGAGCTAGAGGTCAAATCATTTTCCAAGAAAGTAATGGAAAAAATTGAGGCCGCGTTCACATTGTGAAAACTGGTTTGACTTCCACGAAGCTTCTTTTTGGTCTCTGGTTTTGGGCTTTGTCTACGCTTTCCAAGAAAATCGTCAAATGAAACGTTGCTTCTAGGATTCCGTATGTCATAACACAGGATAATGAATGAAAGAAGCATACTTGCATTAACTGAAGGTTAGATGGTTTTTTTTAATATTATTATTTTTTTTAATACCCGCCCCGGGTATGCTCGCTAGAGGCTTAGAGCACCTTTTATGGCCCGGGGAGGAGGGCCTCCATTGAGGCATACCACATTTATTAAAAATCAATTCATTAGGTGTACAAGTGGCAACAGGCCAGAATACAAACAGGAACAATGGCACAACGCCGGAACTTGAAAGTAAATTCTGCTAAAAAATAAGAACCGGAATATACCCTCGGTCTGAAAAGGCATGTAAAAAAGAAACGGGAAATAAACATTAAAATAGGTAAAATATTTAACAATCTAAAAAGTTAAAATTTAAGGCTTTAAAATGGGCCTAGACATAGTCCCAGGCCCTACATTATCAGAGAGTAAGGGATCCTTAACCAGCAGGGGTACGCCGCCACCTCTGCTGCCGCAGCATACACTGTCTCAGTCTGTATAGACTCCGGGGGTTTCTAAGGTCCCTTTTCAGCCACTCGGGTTTATTTGAGTCCGAAGGCCTTGTGATGTGGAAGTGCTTTGTGCGCGGGCAGCCGAAGAGGTAATGGTCGGCGTCACCCACACTGCAGCATAGACAGAGTTCGACATCTCTTAGTGGGTCCCTAGACGATCAATTTCACTGTCAATGTGACTGTCAATGAGCCTCATTAAAGCAATCAATTGATCGTGTAGGAGGCGATTGTCAGTCGATTGATGCACATTGAATATAAATTTTGATTGATGGACATTGACGGACGCCATTGACGGAGTCGATTGATCGTTTAAACTGCACAATTGTCAATTCGTTCGGGCAGTAATGCTTCTTTTATTCTCTAAATCCAAATTTATATCTTCGCGATCGTTAAAGATAGAGTAAAAATTTCAACGGTTTTGAAATCTGCGGAAAATTTTACACCAGATGGATACCTTAAATGTAAATTTCTGTTAGTAAATAAGTTTTCAGTTGAAACTTTTATATCATCGCAATACGAATTTAAGTAATACGAATAAGTCAAAGTACAACTTTGTATATAAATCTATATAAATTTTATTTAATCGGGACCAAGAACCGACAAAAACACAGTTTAGAAGAAAAATATTTAGTAAAATTGCAGTTCTCTTTATACATTTTTTTTTTCAAAATGCTAAAAAAATTAAATTAGTTATTAAATAAAATATTTTGATGTTGATGTCTTCTTTAAATGTAACAAATTCGTCTGACGACGGACACAATGCCTTCTTCTTTTTTTTTTTTAAGTAGAATTTCTTCTTAGCAAGCTAATAATTTTTTTTTATTTCTTACTTTGTATCTAAAATGCGTTCTTCGTTGGATTTTATGTTTTCTAATTCAACTAGCTGAGACCTGTGATCTGCACGAGCCGCGCAGATGGTCTTCGCGAGTGCAGGTGATTTTTAACTGATTCCCTGAAAATCTGTCGATATATATATATATTCAAATCTCTATTCTAATAAGGCGTATATGTAGCTTTTTTTTTGTATAATAAACGCAAGCTAATTGTAAATTAGGAGAGCCCCACGAGAAGTGATTGTGTCTGGTAACGAGAGTTTGTGAAGCTTTTAATTACTTTGTGTCGTGATTATCCTGAATTATGGAAAGTTAAGTGAAAATATTTAAAATAAGAAGCATTGTTTTGCAAAAAATTGTTAATGTGTTAAAACAAAATAAATCAGATTATACTGAGGAAAAATAAAAACAGAAAAATAATATTATAAATTCAGTATCTCGCAGAAAGTGTTTAGTAAATGTTAGTGAGTAAAGTGGCTTAGTTTATTCCACTCTTTGGACCAACGTCTTTTCCTATTTTCTTTCTTTTTCGAATGCAGACAACCAAAATCAAGGCAACAAAGCCCAAATCTGAATTTGAAACCGTTTTAAAACTCAAAAATTAAACATGTCACGCTCTTTCCAAAAAAACATTGACGAATGAGATTGACGGGCTCATTGAAGCTATATATATTGAAGCACCTATCAATCGAAACCTTCAATCACATTGACAATAAAATTGATCGTCTATGCAGCCCTTTAGTCCAAATCTACATAGATATACAATAAGAAGATCATGTGCCGGTCGGTAACATAGGCCCTTGAGTTTATTTTGGGTACAAAATTTTTAACACGAAGGCCCATTTCCCGAGTTCCTATGATGCTCCCACCATTTATTTACAATGTTTTCTTTCAGTTTATGTTTTACGATACTAGCAGGAGCAGGGCAGAGTTTGGCAGAATGGTCGGCGAGCTCGTTTCCGGTTGTGCCGACGGATCATTCACCCTGACCGCAATATCACTTCGGAATCGGACGTAAATAATTATCAATGTCTTTTAATGGGTCCGGACCCAGCTGAGGTCAAAGTTTTTTTTTGTGTAATGGGTTAAAAAGGTAGGGTGGTTGGTGTTTTATGCAAAAACTTTTTTTTAAGCAAATGTTTATCAGCAAAAGTTTTATGGCGCAATATCCAGCAGTTAAAAAGCTGCGCCAAAACATAATATAAAATTTAACCATCCAGTGGTTAATTGAATAGTTTCCAAGTCGATATATCTCGTCCAAATAGATCTACATCTCGTCCATTATAGAAATCTCGTTTATAAAGATCTGATCAATTTTTTAATGAGGAATTATCTCATTATCAAGATACTGTCAAGATTTTCATGATGACGAGAATTTTCATTTTTAATTAACGTCGTACTAGAGCAACACAACGGGCTATTGACGACGGTGCGGGATAAATCCTCCAAGGGAAATATCTGATGATTTAAGGTGCACCAGCCGCCTCTACACCATACGCTTACAAACATCCATGCACTGATTCGAACCAGGAACCTTCATGGTGACGAGAATTTAGGTAGTTATTTCAATTAACGTCGCACTGGAGGAACACAGTGAGCTATTGGCGACGGTCTGGGTTCAAACCAAAGGAGAAGGTTCCGAGGAACACACCATGTCATTTCGAACCATGTTCAGATGACGAGGTTACACCTGAGCTGCCACCCCACTCTTCAAACACACCAGTTCAACGTGAGGGCAATTGAGGCCCCGGGCGATTTAACGTGCAGCATCCCCCTTGAACACGACGGTCTTTCGATGGACTCTCAACCCACCAGTTGCTAATTCGTTGCTCTTCTAACCGGGCCTTAGGGGTAATGGTAATGGTAATTTTAGTTAACGTCGTACTAGAGCAACACAACGGGCTATTGACGACGGTCCGGAATCAGTCCCTTAAGGGAAAGATTCGAGGACGACACCTCGTAATTTTGAACCACGGTCAGATGACGAAGCAACACCTGAGCTGGCACCCCACTCTCCAAACTTCCACGCCAACCCAACGTGAGGACTTTCGGCCACGACAGATTTAAGGTGCACCAGCCGCCTCTACACCATACGTTTACAAACATCCATGCCCGGACCCGGATTCGAACCAGGAACCTTCCGATCTAGAGGCTAACACCTTAACCACTATACCGGTTCCGGGCCTTAGGGGATTGATCCCGGACCGTCGTCAGTAGAAAGTTGTGTTGCTCTAGTACGACCGTTAATTAAAATTACCTTACCTTACCTCTAACTGGGCACACGCTGCCCTGCATTAACTTAGGGTAGGTCGGTAAATATCTTTTAATTAACGTCACACCGGAGCAACACAACGGGCTGCATTCACTTCGGGAAAGGCTGTTGGAAAATGCAAATGAGCCCGATCAAAAACTCGAAGATCACTGTTCGTAAACTCGATCACGTAGCTGCGATCATTCACCCTGACCGCAATATCACTTCGGAATCGGACGTAAATAATTATCAATGTCCTTTAACGCGTTACCGGCTCTCGCTGATGACCTCCGAACCTTCTCGAAAACGAGGAACTGTAGAAGCATTTATACGAGAGCTGTCATCGTAGCTGTTGGAGTCGAGGATCATAGTGCATGAAAAACCAGTTGAAATCTGGTGAAACGTGCTTATTATTCTTCGGTAGCTGGCTCGACACTACAAGCTACGCCCCAGCAAACAGTGAAGCCTGGGAAGGAGTTTGTTTAGCAGGGCGTATACATCAAATGTGTTCAAGACCTCAACTATTTTAGTCAACTCTTTACTTAAATTTTCATTTGCAAATTAATATTATAATTCCGTGTTTTTTAGCCGAACAACCGGTCTGGTGGTTTAGGTGTTAGCCTCTAGATCGGAAGGTTCCTAGTTCTAATCCGGGTCCGGGCATGGATGTTTGTAAGCGTATGGTGTAGAGGCGGCTGGTACAACTTAAATAGGTCGTGGCCGAAAGTCCTCACGCTGTGTTGATCTGGAAGTTTGGAGAGTGGGGTGCCAGCTCAGGTGTCGCCTCGTTTTCTGACCGTGGTTCAAAATTACGAGGTGTTGTCCTGGGATCTTTCCCTTAAGGGATTGATCCCGGACCATCGTCAATAGCCCGTAGAGTTGCTCTAGTACGACGTTAACTAAAAATTACCAATTACTGAGTTTTTTTATTCCAATTGACCTGTTCAAATCAACAATGGAATTCTATACACAATTTAAACCGGAAAGCGTAAAAGATTCCTAATTTAATGTTGATTTGAACAGAACATTTTGGAGCTAACATATCGCTTCTAAAATATGTGTTACGATAGTAAAACTTCTGTTACTGTGATGGTATGACAGGACTGCCCATTCGAGAGAAGGAGGTAGCCCGGTTGGATTGGTAATTTAAAGGAAAGATCCGAGTAGTCCGGTTGAAAGAGTAACGGATTAGCAGCCGGTGGGTGGCAAGTTCGAATTCAATCAAAGGCCGTCGTGTTGGTTGTTGTTAGACCGTCGTGTACAAAGAGAATTGTTGCAGGTTAAATCTGCCGTGGCCTTAAATGTCCTGTGGAAGTTTGGAGAGTGGTGTACCCATTCAGCGGACCTCGTCATTTGACCGTGGTTCAAAAAGACATGGTCTTGTCTTCAGGTCTTTCCCTTGGGGTTTGATCCCGCACCGTCGTCAATAGCCAGTTGTGTTATCACATCCAATTTAATTATTAGCCGATTACAAAAATAATTGTTCCGTAAGAAAGAGTACATTCTGAGGTAAACTGAGATATTTTAAAAATTAAAAACTAATAGTAATAAGATATAGATACGGCAGTTTTTTTTAAAAAAGTGACAAAAATGTCCCGATTTTTCCCGAATTAAAAAAATATATATTATCAAGAACCAAATTGAAATTTCTAAAAAAAACTCGACGAGCTGCAAAAATTTACGCGTTGAGAGGAACTCTTTAAAAAACCTCACGGCTGAAGACTGAAAATTTGTATGTGTTTTGCTCACTCGCTGAAGAAATTTCGCTTTTTCAATATGGACACTTAGTAAACCCTAAACTAATAGCCGCTTCGGAAAAAAATTTTAATAATTGTCCAGGGAATACGATGAAGAACAAACCATGTGAATTTCGTTTTTTTTCTGATCAGTACTTTCTTGGAAAACCGTCTAAGAATCCAGCTAAACAACACAGTTTTCAATCCTGCGGCGTCGGCGGTGGTAACATTTTTTTAATATAGAGAGATTAAATCATCAAACCTAGCCGACCAACTGAGCGAAATGATTGGAGACCTCCTCTGGGACTGTCACAAAATTAATTCCCGACAATAAAATTGCCAATGCTGTTAACTGTGTGTTTTAAGGCCATATTTTTCACTTCCTATTGGCCGTCGATTGTTGGTCAGCTGTTGATGGACGAGCTATCTCCTCGAAGCGTATTGGAGGGTAAATACTGAGCTCGATTCAAAAGGTGAAAAGTACCACTGAATGTTTGTCGATTTCCAACAGATTTTGATGAACGATCTATCTCCCAGAAGCGTATTAGAGGGTGTGATATAATAAATATTACATCGAGTTCAAAGTTCGCACTTCAGAAAGTTGCTGTTCATATCAAATTTAACTCCATTTCCAGTTCTATTTTAACATCTATTTATTGACAATTCCTTTTATAATAGGAGGAATGACAAGATACTAGCACAATGACTAGAAAACTAAAAGAATGCATAGGTCCATTCCAACGTAGTCTTCCTTCGACCACGTTTCAAATCAATCTGGGAACAACCGATATAGCGGTTAAGGTGTTAGCCTCTAGATCGAAAGGTTCCTGGTTCGAATCCGGGACCGGGCATGGATGTTTGTAAGTGTATTGTGATGAGGCGGCTGGTACAACTTAAATCGGTCGTGGCCGAAAGTCCTCACGTTGGATTGGTGTGGAAGTTTGGAGAATGGTGTACCACTCAGGTGGTGCTTCGTCATCTGACCGTGGTTCAAAATTACGAGGTGTTGTCCTCGGATCTTTCCCTTAAGGGACTGATCCCAGATCGTCGTCAATAGCCCGTTGTGTTGCTCTAGTACGACGTTAACTAAAATTACCATTACCATTACTAAATCAATCTGGCGAATTCCCCATCGGGTAGGGAAAATGCGTTTCAAAATCCCTTTCGTAGGGATTATCACAATATCTGTGGCTAAGCTGCCACAGAGGGTTAATACTATGCTCGATCTAAAAGGTGAAAAGTAACTTTCTAAACGGGGGGGGGGAGGGCGTCGTGTCTCAGTGGATATGCCTACTGAGCCAGCAACATGTTTTAGGCGGCGTAGGTTCGATTTCTGTCAGGTGCATTCCTTCCCTCTTCCACGTCAGTTAAAGTTTCTTTGTGTGTGCGTGTTCAATACTTGTTTTCTGTTGGATCATGGCCATATATGGCCCTTTCACCATAAAACCCCCAAAAAAGCCTATCAATCATGATGTGATATCAATATGGTCTGAATAGAAATAACATGTTATGTCATGCGCTATTTTAGTGCTCTTCATGCATGTTGAGAACTATTGTTATAATTTTTTATTGTTGATTTAATTTACTAATATTACTCAAATTTAAAAAGGAAGGTATATGAGAATGTATAATTAATAATCAAAGGTAAACATGAAAATTATAATTTTGTATATCTTCTAGTGCGTTATGTATGTGTGGCATCAGATTTAAAGTGTGTCATCCTTCGGCATTAGGACAATAAATAATACGAAATAGTGCATCAACAGAGCTGAATAGAATTTATTAAGTTCATGTCATTGTTTCCATGTAACTCTCAAAGAATGTTTCCTTTCTAATTCCAGATGCTGCCAGATACACGATATCTGTTACAATCTAGCATCCGAGGGTTCTTGTCGGGGTCAGGGTGATAAAGGGGTCTATCAGATAGAATACAAGTGGAACAAAGCGAAGGATGGAACGGCTGCCTGTGGTACGACTATTTACTACTCTACCACTTTACTACTTTCTTATTATTGATGAAACCAAATGCTCTAAAATTGCATTCCGTCCATCATTTGCAGCTTGAAAGAACGCCAAAATGTTGACAACTTTTCTAAATACAAAATATATTTAATTTTATTTAAATCTGAATGTCCCCCCCCCCCTGATATACTAAACTTAAAATTTTCAAATTTGTTAAAAGATCCAATGGTTCCATACGGTCAACATTCCATAGTGTGTTCGTTGGAGAACCTCAAAGAGGAACTGTAAATATCCTGAGAAATCACTGGTGCAGGGACTGACTATTATACCGAGGTGACAACATTCGGAGGTTTCGTGAATACAAACAACCCGGTGTAAACGACGTATAACCATCACAACCTGTGCATAGAGCAAGATAGGGATGCGACATCGACAACAAAACACCGATATTTTAAAACATCGATGTTCAATATTAAAGCATCGATGTTACTAATACAACGCCCCAATACTGTTTTTAAACTGTTTTCTTCCATTTTTTAAAACTGGTTTAGTAACCTCCACATTAATGTTATCCCGGGGGGGGGGGAGATTTAATTTGTCAGTTAGTGTGTTCATTAATTTATAACTAAGATTTTTTTTAAACTGTTAAAACAGAGTGAAAAAAAATTAATAAGAACAATTAAAAAATCTTTTGTTTTCAAAATTGAACAGTACTAAAGAAAGTAATATTTAAAACACTTGGAAGGTGTCTTCGTGTGCCATGTTGCGGTAAGACTGTGCTGTTGCACAGAGGTGTGCAAATTTCGCCAAAGGAGCAGTTGTCCGAATTGATTTTTAAAACTTCTCTTCTTGTAGGATGGAATCCTCATATTTTCTGACAAGCACAAGTGTACGCCCAGTACCTTGCCAGTACACCATTCACGAACGGCTGTGTGTAATAATAGGTCGATGCAAAAGTTTGTCCCGGGTTTGTTTGTTTTTAACCAAAATTGAAGAAAAATCATTTATTGACTAAAAATGACATTGAATAATTGTGGTATGTGCCGTTCTGTTCCATGACTTTTCTCCGTCTGTTCGGTAGCTACATCATCCAGCGCTCATACAAGTTCCGTGGTTTCTAGCTAAAGAACGGATCCAGGTGACGAAACTTTCTGGACCACTTACAGCACGTGGAATCGTCAACGGCACCCTCACCTACACAACGCGTATATTTTGCGTCTATGAAACATACTTGCTTTTTTAGAAATAAAAATGCACATGTTGGAAATGCTCCTCATTTTCTGTCATTTTGAATGCTTAAGAAAATTTTAAAAACTGAATATTTTCCCCTAGAGAACTCGCTTAACCTTTTAACTACGGTTATAGATATAACAAGAGCGTTTCTTTCTTGGCGCTGTTCTTATAACTTTTATGGCACAACTTCTGTAACGGCCGTAGTCAAAATTATTTCTTGGCGCGATTTGTATAAATTTCATGGTACAACTGCTGTACCGGCCGTAGTCTAAAGGTTTAATTCCTCTTATGAAGTGTGAGGATTCATTGATGAAGTCCATCCATTGATCCTCCCAATGCGAAATCTAAACCCCCGACGGAGTTCACCGAGAGGCACAGGTGCGAACCACTGCGGACAATGGAGAGTCACCAGTCTGTCTGGACTGTTGACACTAAAACTACAATGGAAATGCGTTCTATACCGCCTTTATAGATTACTATCATCAGCTTGGGTTGAAACAGCCGAGAGCGGTTAGACGACCCGACGCTAGATGACAGAGGCAACGGAGTGACATCAGAACCAACCAGGACCAATCGAGGACCAGCTCCGCCCAGCGGCCGGAGCGCGCCAAAATCCGAGCCGAGGAATCGGAAAAAGTAAAAAAATCAGTTTTGACTTGATCTCATCCTGAGCAGCGTCGTTCTCAGAGACCCTGATAGGTCGACCAATTTCTTCTCTTTTGAGAAATTATTTTTGGAGTTTAGTGTGACCTCGCCCTGAGAGGACACCTACTCAGAAGAATTGAGAGGCTGAACACTATAAGTCCCCGAGACTTTCTTGGAAGGAACGTCCTAGAGTTCCTGGTGTAGACCGTCATCAGACGTCTATAGTGATATCCTGTGCAGATATGTGTCGTCGACGAAGTGATCTCCTCCCGAGATAAAATTGTGCGATCGTAGTGCCGTTAACACTACTCGAACCGTTCTTCGGTGTAGACTTTTCTTCTGCTGGAGACTTTTCTGCTGTTAGATTAGAATTGCAATCTTCTGTTAGATTAGATTTGAAATCTTCTGTTAGAATTGAGTTGAGACAACCTGTCCAATCTAATTATTATAGACCTATGTCTAATTTCAGAGTCTTGTATATAACATACCATTAATCAAGAGCAACTGTAAATAAAAATTCTTATGTTAATTTAGCTAGACTGTTCTCTGTAGATTCTTCATCTGCACGCTACCCAGAGAAATCATTACAGAAGTAACATCAAACACTTGCCAAGTAGATAACACTTCGGTTTTGCGATGCAATGCCATCTAGCGCCAAAAACGGGACGAACTTCTGCATCTATGCATTATTTGAGAGTATTTTAAGATCTAGAGCTGTGTGGATTCTTTTTACAAAGACGTTTCAGTTAATTTTTCCAGCATAATATATTGTGTTTAATTTGTAGTATTGACTCTAACGTTCTCATTGCAGATGACGAACCTGACAAATGCAAGTCCAGCATATGCATGTGCGACGCCGTTCTGACCAACTGCCTGAAGAAGAACATGGAGTTCTACGACAGTCAAAACCTTCATAAATTAAGCCTCTTCGAGCTTCTACAAGAAGCGAACTGGCTTTCGAAGCCCTGAATCGCCGAATTCTGAGATGAAAAGGAAACATTTATATTATAAATCAATCTCGTATGCCTAAAAAATATTTTAATTTGGTATCTCAAACGTCTTTGAAAATTCCACACAATTTAAACTTGTCTGTAAACTCAAGGACTTGCATTCGTAATACTGCACAATTCCGTCGAATTTATATACTTGCTTGTTCTAAATTAAATGTATTAGTTTTGCAAGAAAATGGTAATGGCGATGTTGTAAATTGAGCTTCAATGTCCAAGATTTTGTCACTTTTATTCGAAATACACACCTTTTCGTAGATGGAGCTAAAAATTTAAGTTATTTTCCAAAACCATAACAGTGTTCAGTTCTAAACGAAACCCACCGACATAGTTATCAACGCATTTACTATTAATATGTTTTATGGATCTGCAAAACTCGATACTTAATTTCTCTTCCAAATGTCAAACAACGAATCACTGAAATGTCTCCTGTAATCTATTCATTTTTGTGGACTAAATAAATATTTTCAGTGTCTCTTGTTTAGTCAGTTTTTAAATCACGTATTCATCGAAAACATGATTCCATTTGTGGAATTTAAATGCCATATTTGGGCCCTGTTCACAGAAGGCATTTTCGAGGTCCACTTTCCGTAAGCATTAAATTTTTTTTTAATTCCTTTAATTCAAGTTTCTATTTTTGCGATCGTTGTAGATTGAGTGAAAATTTCAATAGTTTTCAAATCAGCGTAAAATTCTACGCCAGATCGATACCAAAAACATATTTAGTATTTAATTATTTACCATTTAATCCTTTAATTATTTATCTAAAGAACATCACATTTAAGGTATCGATCTGCCGACCAACCGGTATAGTGGTTAAGGTGTTAGCCTCTAGATCGGAAGGTCCGGGTTCGGGCATGGATGTTTGTAAGCGTATACCAGCTTAGGTGTTGCTTCGTCATCTGAACATGATTCAAAATTACGATGTAATTGTTAGGGGCAATGATGGCCCTCCCACTGGGTGCTCCTTCACAAGTGGCCATCAGCCTTGTAGTGGCCAATGACTTCGGTCAAAATGAGCCCGCCATTAGAAGAAAAAAAATATATCGATCTGGTGTAAAATTTTCCGCAGATTTCAAATCCGTTGAAATTTTTACTCTATCTTCAACGATCGCAAAGATAGAAACTTGAAATTAGAGGAATAACAAAAAACATAGTTGTATATGATTGTAAAACATAGTAAACATATTGTAAAACATTGTAAGCATATTGTAAAACATAGTAGCGCGTTAGAACACGCCTCATGTAAACAGGGCATAGGCCTCCTTCTCTTGACGAGATATCGCGTATATTAACACAATTGACCAGATATTGACTGACAAGATAAGAAAATAAGTTTAAATCGGAAAATTCATAGCAATTAATTGCATTGATAACTGATCATATCTTGATCTCGTAATCCTAAAAATGTCAGTGATATCTTGATGACAAGATATCTCGTCATTAGCACATTTTGTCAGAGCTGGATGGACGAGATATTGCGTCGAAATCTAAGGAGGGTCAATGTTGGATTCACATCGTTTACCAATGACTAAAATGAGTTTTATTAATTACAAGCAGAATTGCCTGACTTAACTCGGGCTAAATTGGTTATTTGTGGATTGAAAGCAACCAGAATAATCAAACCTTTCGCCATTTTTTATTTTTTTTAACCCGAATCAAATGCATCCCAGGATCAGAAAGTGCTTAAAACTGCGACGTACTTCGCAGAACAATGTTTCCTTAATTTTATCAAAATTTTGGTGGATTTTTTCTTAGTCATACGTTACCTTGTTCTGCAGTGCAAAGCGCTCTCCTTACCACACAATGACAAAATATTTAACTTCAAAAATGATCGACAGAATTGCAAATTCTGAAAGATGCCTTAAATAAAATAAGTTAATTCATTTCGATGTTTGTGTTTTATTACAAATATGTAATACATATTGAGACGATAATTGTGTTTGACGTCTGTTTTTGATTTGACTTTAGTTTTCAAAATTAGGACAAAATGCCAGCAGAACAATTGCAATGGCTTGGAGTTGTGTTGGAGAGCACTGAATATAATTGTGCACCTGGGCATGGGCATACCATACCCATCCATGTACTATGAACCGGTTGAGTGGTTAAGGTGTTAGCCTCTAGATCGGTAGGTTCCTGGTTCTAATCCGGGTCCGGGCATGGATGTTTGTAAGCGTATGGTGTAGAGGCGGCTGGTGCACTTTAAATCTGTCGTGGCCAAAAGTCCTCACGTTGGGTTGGCGTGGAAGTTTGGAGAGTGGGGTGCCAGCTCAGGTGTTGCTTCGTCATCTGACCGTGGTTCAAAATTACGAGGTGTTGTCCTCGGTTCTTTCCCTTAAGGGACTGATCCCGGACCGTCGTCAATAGCCCGTTGTGTTGCTCTAGTACGACGTTAACTAAAATTACCATTACCATGTACTATGTTTCACATACAACGCACACCCTTAAGTGGGCCACGGTAACCCGATTGGAAGAGCAACCAAAGACCGTCATTTACAAAGAGAGCAAATGCACGTTAAATCCGTCGTGGCCTCAAATATCCTCACGTTGGGTTGGTGTGGAAGTTTGGAGAGTGGGGTACCATCTCAGGGGTTGCCTCGTCATCTGACCATGATTCGAAATTTATGGGTGTCGTCCTTTGATCTTGGGAGTTGATCCCGGACCGTCAGCAATAGCCCGTTGTGTCGCTCCAGTACGACGTTAATTAAAATACCTACGTATCCTTAAGTTCTTTTCCTGAAAAATTGCGACCAACCGGTATAGTGGTTAATGTGTTATCCTCTAGATCGGAAGGTTCCTGATTAGAATCCGGGTCCGGATGTTTGTAAGCATATGGTGTAGAGGCGGCTGGTGCACCTTAAATCTGTCGTGGCCGAAAGTCCTCACGTTGGGTTGGCGTGAAAGTCTGGAGAGTGGGGTGCCAGCTCAGGTGTTGCTTCGTCATCTGACCGTGGTTTAAAATTACGAGGTGTTGTCCTCTGATCTTTCCCTCAAGGGACTGATCCCGGACCGTCGTCAACAGAAAGTTGTGTTGCTCTAATACGACGTTAACTAAAAAATTACCAATTACCTGAAAAATTGCGCCAATTCAGTCTGTAAAAGTGACGAGTCGACTGCAAATTCTCTAGTAATAGTTTTCCAACAAAATTGTTTAACTTGTGGCATTCTTGCACCAGACATGTGACATTTTCCAATTCCCTCATCTGTACAGGCAGAATGACGAATTAATTTGATTAGGAAGGCAGGTAGAGTTGATTAAAGTCACTCTGGAGCAATCCGACGAGCTGTCGGCGACGGTTTAAGATCAATCCCGAAGGACAACGTCTCGTCATTTTGAACCATGGTCAGACGACGAGGTCAACATATGAGCTGGTATCCCACTCTCAAATCTAGCACATCACGAAAACGTGGACATTTGAGGCTACGACAGCCCCCTGTATTGTGGCGTTTAGGGCACCACAATGGAGTTGGACTAAGCTGATTACCTATTAAAGCTACTTATTTCACTTAAAAGGTTTTCAACAATTGGAAAAATATTTACAGAATTATGTACATTCCACAATCGATGAACGAATGTGCATCTAGAAACAAAAGTTTCTCTTCACAGTTAGTTTTTTTATTGGTGTTTAACCTCACCGTATAGCTGTCTCATGAGCACTCACTCACTCTCTGCTACCACGCTCAAAGGCACTCTTCTCTCGTTTCCCTTTGGTTTTCAGGGGAGCAGCCTCCCTCTTAGAATGTTGATCGGTTGACAATGATCATCCAATGACAGCTGCAACACTCGTAGAGATGTCAACCCCACACGTGGGGGTCCCCTCTTTGGATCTTGGAACCGTTAGAAAGAGAAATCACCATGTGCCAGAAGTCGGCACCAACTGTCACACACGTGTTCTTTGTTTTGGGGTGGTCGTCTGATCCCCTCTCGGGGAAGACCAACGATGATTCGGGTGTTGAAATCGTCTTATTTCCAGACGTCACAGTATACGACGGTCTTTGGCTGACCGATTTTCGAACTCGCACTAGGGATGTCAATAACCGCCCGGTTCAACCGATAAGTCGGTTTTTTTTCCGTTTTGGTTAACCGGTTTTTTTTTCGGTGTTTTCTTGGCACGGTTATAACCGCGGTTGTTATTTCAAAAACTAATAACCGGGGAAAAAAACCGGCCCCGAAAATTCAAGAAAATTGTATTTGTGGCCTGTTGTTTATGGGATGCAAATGGTTCTTTTTTCATAGCTCATTTTTCAAGATCCATATAGCTTATATCCCTTTTCAACCACTCCCGTGACATAGATTGTTCTAATTCTCTTACTTTGCATTGTTTAGTCTATGCGGGTTGAGGTATGAAAAATGGGGTGAGCGATAATCTATTTTATGGTCAGACATTTATACCAAACAATGTTTAATTACGATGTAAAATTCAACAGGATATGCCAGGCACCGAGTTTGAATGGGGACAAGTAATGTTTGGGAAAGCGCTTTCGGTTATCTTTTTATCATATACTAGCCACTGCCCGGCAACACCAAGGACAACGCCGTGATGTAAAGTAGTAATCTGGTGTAAAATTTTCAGCAGATTTCAAATTCGTTGAAATTTTTAATCTATCTTTAACGATTCCGATTTTACGAAAAAGAACTTAACAATCCCAGTCAAAATGTTTTTTAATTTTTGCTCTCATTTGCTGAAATGGAATAGGGCAGGAAATGTAATCTGTTTCTTTTTTTTAACGCGAAGGGCAGAAGATGCAATCTGTTTATTTTCGGAAAGCGAAGTTCACATAACGTCACAATCTCTTGCGAAAATATAAAAGATATATTCAATTTAAAAATTATTTATTTAAAGAAAATCATATTTTTTATATCGATCTAAAGTGAAATTTTCCGAAGATTTCAAATCCGTTGCAATTTTTACTCTATCTTTAACGGTCCAGGAGATATAAAAAGATCTAAGTGACTCCAGTTAAAAGATTATTTGTTCTTATCGTCTGGCTGGAAAATCATTCTTCTGCGCAAAATCAAAACGGAAACGAAAACCATAAATTTAGAATCTGTGATATCTTCTATGCTGTTGCATTCAATAATGATTAAATTTCATTAAATTCATTTTAAAACGTTCTAGATTGAATTTTAAAATTCGCCGCGACCCTAAAATTGCAAAAAATTTGGACTACATATGTGCCAAATCCCATTACTGTAAGTGCCATAGATTCGTCAAGACTTTGCGTGCAAGAAACAACCAAACAGACAAACACTTCCTTTTATAATATTAGAGATTTGTATCTGATTTGTGGAGAAGTGTATTGCAATTCGTCTCATGGTCTGAATTTTGGTTCTCGCAAACAGAAATGACAAGTATCCATCAACAAAATGAAAAAATAGCAACAAAGTCATCGAATAAGATTAATTTTTAAGAGAGAGTTAACGAAT
The DNA here is from genome assembly GCA_947359465.1 of Metellina segmentata. Taxonomy (NCBI): domain Eukaryota; kingdom Metazoa; phylum Arthropoda; class Arachnida; order Araneae; family Tetragnathidae; genus Metellina; species Metellina segmentata. The sequence goes on along the minus strand of OX375877.1, from coordinate 127,522,597 downwards.
AAGAGTAATTTTTGCCTGAAGCCAATTTACGGCAACTCAAAAAAAAAGCCTCAAATTTACGGCAACATCTCAAGTATAAACTTCCGAATTTTCAAGATGAAAAGGTAAGTGTTAATATTTTTTCCTTTTAACCTTTAAGGAAATGGGTTGAGGGCCCCCACAAAACTTCAAACCTTTTTCCGTAAAAATTTTAAAGACATTTAGCATTTTTTATACACAACTAAATAGAAACACCTCGAAGTTTTTAAAAATCGGTCCGTTATTTTAAAAACCGGGTTTTTTTACTTGGTTAAACCGAGGCGGTTATAACCAGACGAAAAAAAACCGGTTTACCGAAAACCAATTATTTTCTGAGAGTTGACATCCTTAACTCGCACCCCTTCGATTGATAATCCGTCGTCTTTAGCAATGTAATATATAAAAAATAACTAATTACTATATCTTACCCTGGTGCAAAATTGAATATTTAATCCTTGTTATATCGTCTGTCCTCAATATTCGGAAAGTTTATGTTTCGAAAAGAAAAACAAAATTAAAGTATAGATCCAATTCCATGAAATAAACTTTTGAAAAAATTAATTGCTTTGCAGCTGTACTGTTAAAACAATCCGAGTAATCACATGGCTTAATTTATATCACATCTCCAAAACTGCCAAATTAAAGATGGCTCAGTAAAAAAAAATATTGAGCAGCTTTCGAATGAACCCTTTAAATCTTCGTAGATATCTTAATTAACATCGCGCTAAGACACTATGGGTGCGATATTGGCGACGGTCCGCGATCAAACCCGGAAAATCAGTCCGAGGGCACCACATAATTTTGAACCACGGTCAGATGACGAGGTCACGACTAAGCTGGCACTGGCACCACTCTCCAAACTTCCACACCAACCCAACATGAGAGGCTACGACAGGTTTAAAGTGCACCCTTTGTACACTACGATCTTTAGCTGGATTCGAACTCGCGACTCTCCGTTTGCTAATCCGTCAATCTTCCAGACCAAAAGTTTACCTACAGAAGACAGAATTTGATTTGATACTTGCACACATACCGAAATAGAAAGTGTCTTTGTCATTCAAATATATGGAATAATTCAATAAAAGTGGACTGTAGTTTTAATTTAATTAAATGAATTAATATACACTGCTGGCCACCCAAATTGCAACACCAAGAAAGACAAGAGATATCACAACAAAATTTATTTTGTAGATAACATGTTGACCAAGTATCAAATGATTAAATTTATAGACTTCTGTGAAGTGTGGTTCCTGCCAAAATCAGTAGCCAGAGTAGCCGCCATTGTTGAAGATCACCGCTGCCAGACACCTCGGCATTGATTCAAAGAGACTTTGGATGTGGTCTTGGGGTACAGCAGACCAAGCAGCTTCCATACGTTGCCAAAGTTAATCTGGTGTGGCAGCTGGGGATGTAATCTAGGTCAATCATTGAGCAGCCATGGACCACATGTTTTCTATCGGCGAAAGATCCGGAGAGCGAGTTGGCCAGGGAAGCAATTCAATCTGGTGATTGACGAAGAACCCTTGGACAATGCGTGCCACGTGTGGTCGCGCATTATTTTGTTGAAATATGGCTGTGGGCAAGCCCTGAAGGTAAGGAAGAGCAACTGGCTCCAACACCTCGGATATGTAGCGCTGGCTGTTTAAAGTACCGGCAATCGGCTAGAGGAGTGCGAGAGTGATATCCAATACCGCCCCGTACCATAATACCCGGTGCAGTACCAGTGTGGCGGTACATAACGCAGCTGTTCAGCATCCTCTCTCCACAGTGTCTCCAGACTCGAATCCGACCATCGTGGTGTTGCAGACAGAAGCGTGACTCGTCAGTAAAGACAATTTCATTCCATTCAGCCGTCCACATCCTTCTTTCATCGCACCATTGGCGGCGGAGACGTCTGTGGTTCTGCGTCAAGGGTAGACGAAGCAAGGGACGTCTTGCGGACAGACCACTCTGCTGTAAAAGGAGTTGAAAGGTACGCGCAGACATTGGATGATGCGTTACAGACTGAATGTGCTGTGCTATGGTTCGTGATGTGGCTGAGCGATCCGTCACTGCCATACGCACAATATGCCTGTCATCACGTGAAGTGGTGCACTGAGGTGGATGCGATCGAACACGTCGGTCCGTCGTACCCTCCTGCATCCAACGATCACATATCCACATTACAGTTGTTTGGTTTCGTCCAACACGACTACCGATTTCCCTGAAATATAATCCACAATCTCGGTAGGTCACTATCTTTCCTCTGTCGAACTCGGATACTTGATCAAAAGATGATCACTGTTTTCTACGAGGCATAATTGATCGGTTTTTTTTAACCACAAGAAAAACACAATTGCCGTACTTGAAATCGTCGAAATCTCCAAGCCTTAAATACCTTACATCACGGCGTTTCCTGTGGTGTTGGTTTGCGACGGCACAGGCAACGCCGGACTAGCCACTACGTGGCTAGTCTATTCTAAAAGGAAGCGTTATGAAATTTGGCACACAGGTAGTCCTAATTTTCTGCGATTTTTGTGTACAGGCCGAAATTTAAAATTTAATCTAGAACATTTTAAAGTTAATTTTGTTTTACCTTTCGTCCTTCTCTCCGGAATGTAATGTTATTGAAGAAAGGCGAGGATTTTGCGATTTTCGACCGTTGACGTCATAAACATTTTTCGTCTTGATGCCTTTGGAACCCTGCAAAGTTATCCTGTTCTAGCGTGTTTTGATTTACGTTATTGATAACAGCCACCTCGAGGCCATCACGGCGTTGCCTGTAGAGTTCGTTTGCGAAGCAAACCAAATGGGAATACGTAGCAATCACCGGGTGTTGGCAAACGTCAGCGAGCAGTGGTCACACCGATCCCCACGAAATGAACTGCAATGTAGTTGCTAGTCAAATATAAATGTATGAGCACAAGAGCTCGCATAAGGGGAGAGATGAACCAGATCACCTTTATCCTCGAGAGACAAATCATTTTCTAAAAATAGAACAGAATACAAAACATCACACAACTCCCACACTGCGCCATAATCGGCGCGTTCTCGCTCGAAGTTTCGACGATAGGCTCCAACAGAAGGAGAAGACAGATAGACTGAAACTGATGCAATGAAGTTCATTTACTAAATGACTGAGTACTCACATAGTATACCGATTTTCATGAAAAATACGATGTTTAGAAGAGCGGGCACACGTATCCAGGAAAGACGCCAACCGCAGAAACCCGCTGATTTTGTATTAGAATACCCAACCAATGACGTCTCCGGCCTTCGCTACAAAGGGCGAACTGAGGGCAATTCGTAAAGGTGGGGGGACAATCACCTACATCTCTGAGCAAACAAGATGTTACTTGAACCAACTTTGTCTGTTCAATGAAACCAACTTCATTGAACAGACTTTTCTTTTACGTACTGTGATGTTTCATTTATTTTATTTTATTTTTATGTATAGCGAAAATGAAAACAAGGCGTGGTTTTGCAATTAAATTTAAAAGTTCAACTTCAGAATGGAAGATTTAAGCGTCTAACATCAGAAAGGTAGTTAACTAACATCGTATTGGAGCAACACAACGGGCAATTGGCAACGGACCAGGATCAATCCCTATGGACAACACTTCGCAATTTTTAAACCACGCTCAGATGACGAGGTCAGCAATCGACCAAACTCTCATTTTCCACACCACTCCAACGAGGAACATATTTCTTACTCCAAGGACGACACGAAATATTTTTTTTATTTCCATCTTTGTATTCATAAAAAAAGGTATTGGTATTTTTAATCACTGCACTAAAGCAACACAGCGGGCTATTGGTGACTGTTCGGGATCAACACCGAAAAGGGAAAGATCCGACGATAACTCATTTTAAACCACGGTCAGATGATGAGGTCACACCTGAGTTGGCATCCCACTCTCCAAACTTCCACACCAACCCAACGTGAGGACTTTCGGCCACGATAGATTTAAGGTGCATCAGCCCCCTTTGTACACAACGGTCTTTAGTCGGATTCGAACTCGCAACCCTCCGGTTGCTAGTCCGTTGCTCTTCCAAAAAGTAGTCCCATTTGGCAATGGTAATTTTAGTTAACGTCGTACTAGAACAACACAACGGGCTATTGACGACGGTCCGGGATCAGTCCCTTAAGGGAAAGATTCGAGGACAACACCTCGTAATTTTGAACCACGGTCAGATGACGAAGCAACACCTGAGCTGGCACCCCACTCTCCAAACTTCCACGCCAACCCAACGTGAGGACTTTCGGCCACGACAGATTTAAGGTGCACCAGCCGCCTCTACATCATACGCTTACAAACATCCATGCCCGGACCCAGATTCGAACCAGGAACCTTCCGATCTAGAGGCTAACACCTTAACCACTATACCGGTTGGTCGGCCCCATTTGGCAATGATTTTGGTATCGTGATACGAGAACATGAACAAATTTATGAATTCATACGATGCTAATTCGAAAATATAAACGTTTTTTCAGTTTTCTTATTTGTCTACAATTGCAGGTTTACAATACAATACATATAGTGAAGAGATGTCAAGGTAAAATGTTAATTTTTAATTAACGTTGAACTTAATTAATTGGTAGGTTTGAAGTTCTGGAAAGTGAATATTATATTTTTTATACCAAAGTTAACTACCACTCACCAGGAAGACCAAATTTGGAGGTTCTACCTATTCTTGAAACGCAATTGCTATTAAGCAAACTTCCTTTCTGCCAGCCTTTTCTGTCAAGTTTACGTTTTCCTATGCCCATATCTTGTAATTGATGGAAATCTCCAAATTTTATGTATCCCTGTGGGACACCCATGTCAAATCGGCACTACCCTTTACAATTTGGAAAATTTTAATCTTGCTAAGTTTTTTTTATGTATAAATCTTAAATGGGGTGAAAAATCGGATAATTTTTCGTGTGTGATTCTAGACTTATAAAACAACTGTTCATATAAAATATTTTCTTTATAAGATTTTTATGAACATCTAGCAACCACAAATTCCGATGTTATTTTTTACCATGGTGGACCACTATCTCTTAGATTTAGGAGGTAGTGAGTGGGCCCTGTGAAAAATCCGATTTCTTTTCGTCCGCTTTTTGTTAACAAATAGGACTAAATTGTCACAGAGTTTTGTGCTCAAGAAGCTACAAGTCGCCACAATTTGAAAATAGCAAAAAGTCGCTTTACTCAAAATTTACGAAAATCCTCCTTTCAAGAAAGAAATTAGATACAATTCTGCATTAAATGTAAGACAACTATTTTTAAAATTTATAGAATTAAAGCAAATACCAGCATAAAATGGAGCACAAGCAAATTGTAGAATGTCTTGGGCTTGTGTTTTGATACTTCCCATAGCTCAGAAGTGCAACTTTTATAAAACTAGGGGGCTCCGCCCCCTGCTCGCTTACAAATACAAATACAAATATTGACGACCAGCTACAGGCTCAAGCCCAACAAGGCTGGTCCTTTGTTTATGAATTCTCCAATTCCCACTGACTATACAATTGTGTCTTAAATTCGTACACTCCCTTTGAATTAACTATATTTTCTGGCAACGCGTTCCAACTGTCTATTACCCTATTAAAGTAGTAGTTTTTCCTTAAATCCCGATTAAAATGTGTCTTATTCAATTTATACCCATGACCCCTTGTTCTGTTATCCCAATTGAAATTTAAGCCCTCTGTGTCCCCTTGTTTTACAAACTTGAAAAGCTGAATTAATCCCCCCTCCTTCTTCTTCTTTCCAGTGTATACATGTTTAGCTTACTTAAACGTTCATTATAGTCGAAATTTGCTAGCCCCTTTATTATTTTTGTAGCTCTGTGCTGAACCCTTTCAATTGATTCTAAGTCCTTTCTCATATATGGAGCCCAGAATTGTACAGCATATTCTAGATGTGGTCTTACTAAACCCTTATATAACGGCAAGATTATATTCTTAACCCGTTGAAGTTACAGTCTTTTTAATATACCCCAATAACCTGTTAGCCTTTTTACCCACAGCTGAACATTGGTGACCCATTTTAAAATTTCTGTAAATTATCACCCCAAGATCCTTGACTGTTTCTCCCTCCTTTACCTTTACTCCCTGCAGACAGTACTCGGCTCCACTGTTCCTGTAACCCATATGCAGAACTTGACATTTCCCTACATTAAATGACATACCCCATTTTACAGCCCATTCGGATATCTTATCAAAATCCCCTTGTAAATTTTCTATCTGTAACTTGGTATCCACTGTCCCCCATATTTTTAAGTCATCTGCAAATATACTGATTCTATTCTTTATCCCCTGACCTATATCATCTATGAAAATTATAAATAAAATTGGTCCCAAAACTGATCCCTGAGGCACCCCACTTATAACTTCTGTCCACTGTGAATAATTTCCTTTTACCTGCACTCTCTGCTTTCTACCCAATAACCAATTCTTTATCCATATTAATATTTTTCCCTGAATCCCCAGCCTTTCCAATTTAAACAGTAATGCCTCATGAGGTACTTCATCAAAAGCCTTTTGAAAATCTATGTACATGATATCCACACTGCTCTTATTATCCGGCTCCTCAGTAATTTTTTCGTAGAACTTCAAAAGGTTTGTAGAGCAGGATCTGCCATTCCTAAACCCATACTGATTCTCTGATAACAGTCCCCCCTCCTCCAAGTATAACATTATATGCTTTTTTAACAGAGATTCAAATATTTTGCAAATTACTGATGTTAGACTTACTGGTCTATAGTTGCCCGGATCACTTTGTATTCCCTTTTTGAAAATTGGAGTTATGTTGGCCAACTTCCAATCCATTGGTACCCAACCTGTGCTATATGTTGAATTAAATATCGTGTGAATTACTTTCCCCAGTTCTTCCGCGCATTCCACTAGTACTCTCGGATAAATATCGTCTGGCCCTGGTGCTTTAGATGGCTTAGTTCTTTTCAACTGATGTACTATTTCTTCCCTGTTGAATTTGCATTCTTTAATTATACCCCCTGCAAAGGCTCCATCCTTGGGATCCTTTTTTAAATTATAGTTACCACTAGCAAAATACCCGACCTTACTCGGTTTGAATTCGTTTACTCTAGATTGAAGAGATAATCAAAATATATAATGACTTACGTTTTTTGTAGAGTAAAAATTTATTTTAACACCTTTCGCCATCTTTATATTTTTTACAACTTTCTTTGGACACAAATCCTACACATGCATATCCATTCATGTAATACATTTCACATACATCGCACAATTGCTGTATGACAAAGCTACAAAAAGACGAAAGGTGATACTAAGGTTACTACTATAAAAGACGATTTATAGGAAGATTTGGAATTCCCTTTCTTAAGTTCTTTTCATGTGCAACTCAATTAATTAAAATTACGATTTACGGCGAGTGCTCTCGCACTCATAGTCATCAAAACAATATTTTTTTACCTGTGGCACTCTTGCCTCCAGTATGCGACATTGTGAAATTTTGCAATCTTCTCCTGTCATTACTACAACAAATTTTTTAATGTTGGAAAAAGTTCTAGTTTGGATTTTTAAACATTATTATTATTTCAATAACGACATTATTCTTTAAATAACGGCATTATTCTTTAAATAACGGCATTATTCTTTAAATAACGGCATTATTCTTTAAATAACGGCATTATTCTTTAAATAACGGCATAACTACACTTAAAATTTACTGAAAATTTATACTGACTTACCTAACATTTTCAAGTCTAATACTTTGTGGTGCTGTTGGGTGTGATGAGAAGGAAAACACATTTATTAAAATAATAAATATTTAAAACAGGAAACAGCGAAGTAAAACAAAATAAAAGATGTCGTAAAAAATTGTTCCAAAGATATTAATTTGTGATTCAATTTTATCTCTTGATCTCGCACAGTTGCCACAACTTACAACTAAAAGTGTACAAAATTTAGAAATGTGAAATTAATTCAGAGCGAAAGAACCAGAAAAAAAATATCACTGCTCGCGCGATCGTGTTCATTCTCGTTTCATTGAAAAATATCGTCTGTCCCAAATTTTCGGAAATCGTTTTCATTGCGCAAAGAATAAAAATAAGACTCGAAATAAATGACGTATCAGAAAAGAAATTCCATAAAAAAAATAATTTTTTGTAGAATAATTACTTTTTTAGCAGTACTGGTAAAGCAATCGAATTAATCGTAATATTCAATAGACATTCCAATTTTTCCAAAACTACCAAATTATGGTTGATTTAAGTATACTTACTCAGGTGTTTTAGCATGAAACTCGTCTAAATATAACAATAAAGAAATGTTTGATATTGCATTCACTAAATTATTAGATAGTGTATAAAATAAAATACAATGCAATCAAATATCTGGAATAAAATTCATGTGATGCCTACACAAACACACAAACACAAAATCGAGCATAGAACAGAAAGACGGACAGACAGACTTTCGCAACCAATTCCACTCACTAAATCAAGATAAGTACTCTCTGTATGCAAATTTCCATGAAAATATCTTAAACCGCGTGGACGTGTATAGGGCACAACATACAGACAGACAGACAGACACCAAACGAGAAAAAGGCGGATTCGGCATCAGAAGGGTCCAAAACGGATAGAAAACTTGAAATGCGTCGAAAATATTGAATGTACAAACAAACACTCCATTCTTATTTATATAGATTGAAAACCCCCAGAAAAAAGTCATTTAACACGTTTGCCATTCCCACCTCGTCTTGAATTAATTCACCTCCCTTCCCCTCCAACGGGCCCAGTGTAGTACTAAATTTATTTTTACCACTTGCATATGCAAAAAATTCTTTTGGGTTTATATTTATTTCCCTTGTTAATTTTTCCTCCAAGGACACCTTTTGCTTCCGACTAATAGTTTTAAACTCCTTTCTGGCTTTCTGATATACCTCCTTGTCCCTGTCGTTAAAAGTGCTTTTATATACCCTGTATGTTCTTTGTTTTAATTTTAAAGCTTTGTGTGTTTCCCCTAAAAACCACATAGGGAGCAATTTTCTAGATTTTCCTTTTTTCCTGAACGTTACATGTTTTTTTAACACCCTGTCTAACTTATTCTTGAATTCCTCCCATTGTTCAGAATGATGCGGTGCTAATAATCCCCCTTTGAATGTTTCCTTTAACTCTTCCCTTATCTTATGAAAATTTACCTTTCTGAAATTTGGAATTATCCTACTATTGATTGTGTATGCTGACTGAAAATTTATACTTAATCTGATACTTCTATGATCACTTTCTCCCAGTGGCTCACCTATAACCAAATCCTGCACCCTATCCTCATCATTGCTGAAAATCAAATCCAATATTGCATTGTCCCTAGTATCCTCATACACCATCTGGTACAAAAAACAATCCTGTATCACTTCCAAAAATTCTGCCCCTTTCCCATTTGTAGCTAGATTGTTTGTCCAGTCAATATTTGGATAGTTATAGTCCCCCATTAAAAATAATTCTCCTTTTTGACATGCTTCGTTTATCAGATTGCACATGCCCTTTTCCTGCTCTTCACTACAAACAGGAGGCTATATCTCTTTATACAGGAGGTCTCTCTCTACAGGAGGTCTATATCTTCACTACAAACAGGAGGTATATATATTACGCTCGCCAACCCCCGGGGATTGCTGCGCAATTCCATTTGGTTTGCTTCGCAAACTAACACTCCTTTCACAGATGCCATTTGGTTTGCTTCGCAAACCAACATTCCTTTCACAGAGTGAAACTATCTGAATAATTCGTATTATCCCGATTTCACTTTCCGGTACATGACGTCACAGCGATGGCTTCGCCCCCTGCTCGCCGACCCCGGGGATTGCTACGCAATCCCGTTTGGTTTGCTTCGCAAACCAATACTTATTTCGCAAGTGATTTCACTTTTTTTTTTGCTTTAACACTTAATGCACCCTAAACTAATAGCCGCATCAGTAAAACATCTTCTGTATCTTGTTGCCTGTACAATTTTAAGTAAACAGTGTTAATCTCCAAACTTTACGATCTGTACTTTGTACTTTGTCGGTAAACTGTCTGAGAACAGAGGGAAAAAAGCGAGCCTATTTCCTCGCCAAATAAAAAGAAATAGTTTTTAAGCAAATGGTTGCTACGATAAATTTGATATCTGGCAAACCCGATAGTCAAAATTGCAACCCACTACTGCTTGCGGAATCTGCTATGCGAACTGAAAAATACGAAATTTGTGTCACTAACTTTTGATTGCATCGAATTTATTTATGAACCAATTTTAAAAATAATTGTACCATAAGGAAGAGTACATTCTGAGGTATATTGTGATATTTTTAAAATTAAAAACTAACAGTAATACGATATAGATATGACCGTTTTAGTTTTGTATCGGAAGTTACGATCTGAAAATTCCGAAAATTGTATGACCAACTTTTAATTGCATCCATTTTATTTATAAACCAATTTGAAAAATAATTGTACCAGAAGAAAGTGTTTAATGTAATGTATTCAGTGATGTTCTCAAATTTTAAAAATAATGGGTTTTGCTCTAGATATAACGGTTGTAACAAAAAGTAGCGAAAATATCCAAAGATTCCGAATTTTGTATGACCAACTTTTGATCGCATCCAATTTAATTATTAACCGATTTCAAAAATATAGTACCGTAAGAAAGAGTACATTCTGAGGTATACTGCGATATTTTAAAAATTATAAACTAATAGTAATAAGATATAGATTCGGCAGTTTTTAAAAAAAGTAACAAAAATGTCCCGATTTTTCCCGAATTTCAAAAAAATATTATCAAGAACCAAATTGAAATACCAAAAAAAACTCGACGAGATGCAAAAATTTACGTTGAGAGGTACTCTTTAAAAAAAACTCACGGCTGAAGACTGAAAATTTGTACGTGTTTAGCTCACTCGCGGAAGAAATTTCACTTCTTCAATTTTGACACTTAATAAAACCTAAACTAATAGCCGCATCGGAAAAAAATCTTGATAATTATCAGGGAATACGATGAAGAACAAACCATGTTAATTTCATTTTTTTTCCGATCAGTACTTTCTCGGGAAACCGTCTAAGAATCGAGCTAAACAACACAGTTTTCAATCCTGCGGCAACTTTTTTTTAATATAGAGAGATATTGGAATTGATTTTTGGGATAATGTTAATTTTCTCCATAGTTTTAATGAGAATATCTATTTCCCAAACGAGCAGCTCAATTAGTTTTACTCGAGGATCCTTTGTTTATGACACAAACCTAACATTTAGAATACTTTTTAATGTGGATAATTTTCTTTGACCATGGCATTCAGGTCCCCAAGGGCAATTCATCAAGCAGTAATATACAAATATAAACTTATAATATTGCCAAATGAAGTGCCCTTTATTATCCATTCATGATGGGGGTGTCATCTCTGCCAAGAGACTCATTGTAGCCTGTTTTGGGTCCAGAATAACCAAATAGACAACAAAAGAATGTGACTCAAAAAACAGTCAAATTTCTTTTATCAAATATTGTTTAACATTTAGCATCAAATATTTGCAATGCTAAATGTAGTGGAGGAATGGGTATGGACATATAGTGGTCTACACAGAAACTAGACATTCATCCATCTTCGTCTTGCTGATTAATTCCAGAGTATACCACTTGGCAGTGGTTTATTATACTTAACATCAATTCAGATCCAGGCAGCAGAGTGAGAAATCTTCCTGTCATGAATTCGAGTTTTAAACATATTTTCCAATGGTCAACATGCTTTTTGGTGAATTAATTTTTATGCTTCAAATTTCAAAACAATGCGATTTCTGACCCGTTGAAAATTGTAAAAAGGGACAAAGTTTGAATATCCTTTGCTTGATTTCTAGATATTGAACTAAAAAAATACTATCATTTCAGGAAACAATAAAACTTAAAAAAGGCACTAATTTCTGGACTTCTAATTCACTCTTGCTTAGATTCAACATCAAATTGTTTGGTTTCTAGGAAAAATAGACATAGGAGACATCCTTTTTCAACACTGGACTCATCAATTACAGTTTAAATTCAAGCATGATTGCAGAACGTCACCAAACAATCTGAACTATGTTTTCGATAAGAGTTCCAAGTCACATGAATTGAACACTTGTAATAATTTTCTTTGACCATGGTATTCGGGTCCCCGAGGGCAATTCATTAAAAAATATATATTATAAAATTCTAAAAGTTGAAAGATTAAATTTATGAATTGCCCTCTATTACCCATAAAACAATGGGGGTGTCACCTCGGCCAAGAGGCTCAATGTAGCCCGTTTTTGGTCAAGGATAATTTTTAAGACCCGGGTTATTAATATAAACTGCTTAAAATCTATTTCTAAAGATGAATGAAAATTATAGCAAACTAAGCTCACAATGAGACTTAGTTGCACCTTAGACACATCAACACATTTACAACAAGATTAATTGCTTTTATGTCTAAAAGATATCTTTTAACTTTGAAGTTTTCCAGAATTTGACAATATTACATTTGGTCCTTACTTTTATACTTGACAGTTTATTTCAAACATTTTTAAAAAATTAAAATAAACTGTTTTATTTTTTACCAGTTCTTTAAAGATGCATATTATTAGTATACCCTTCTATGAATGATATGATAATTGCTTTTTATCATATGGATGTCTAATGGACCCAAGAAAAATATTAGATATGAGAAACATCAGATAGATTTAACATGAAATTGAAAGTCTTTGGTGATGGGGTAAAACTATGTGAGGAAACATCTTTCAATTAAAACTTTTCTCATTTCAACAAAACATGGAGAGTTAGTGTCTCTTGATGGCATACACAATTTAGAGTCCTTCCTCTTAGCAGGTCACAAAGCACTTTGATTTAGATATCAGCACCGCAAAAAACTTGAGATCACAACAAACCACATGTTTAAAAACACCTATGGCATGTGCGCTGAATGACAATGTGTATGAATTTGTGGAATGTTGTAAGCAGATACTCAAAAGAGGAAAAGCTGCAATACAGTACAACACACACCCTGGAGAGGACTAATAGTCCCCTCACACTTTCTTTTCCAGTAGACCAGATCTTCTCCGTTTTGGCATGGCTAGAGATGAGTCGCCTCGGAGATACCATCTTCCTGCAGCTCGTGTTTTGAAGGATTTTTGACTTTGTTCCATAGAGAGAAAATGATGAATATCACAGCTAATAGTCCTCTCACACTGGCACCAATTACAAAAGCTGATAAAAAATATATTCCACAATATTTAAATGGTACAGGAAAAATGACTTCGTGACTAGACAGAAGCAAGCCAACAAGGGGCACTAACAGTACAATTTCGTGAAAATGATAAATCAAAACAAGAGAGGGTAGATTTCTATTCTTGAGAAAAAAAGTTCTCAAAACAGAATCCACACCAGAAAATAAAACTTCAAACACAAAAGTTTTAACAATACATAGCTCAATAATACACTTTTTTCACAGGGAATAAAAATACAATGATGTTTATACATATATTCACACTGTACACATATTCACACTGTGATAGAATACACTAATCTCTAGTTAAAGCTTCAGTTATGTTAATTTCACATAAATAATTCTATATTCATCAAAATCAATTCTATTTTTTTTATATATTTTTTAAAGTTTATTTGTTGAATATTATAAGAATCAAATATTAAGAAAAAAAAGTCTCACTACCTAATTTGAAGGCATTCAACTGTGCCAAGTAAAATTTTATTAAGTAGCAAGCCAGAGAGTTAACTCCCTATGATTATTTTTTCATCACCAGTTAATGAATCAATTTAAACATATAACACCTGAGGCCTATTTTTTAAATATGCAATGTTACTAATTGAGAATGAGTTACTAATATGATTTATCAACAGGTAACATGTATCATTTTTTCTGATAATGCATGTAAGTTGACTAAAATATCTATAAATGAGTATTTACATGAATAGGAACTGATATTTTAGTCAACCACTTTGTAGTTCATTTACAAAAGTAAAGTGTAACTTGTAACCGAGTTGAAGGAATTCAAATAAAAATGTAAAGTACATTTTGTTTTTCAAGAGTTTTATTTGTTTTAAGGAAATAAAAATTTGCTTTTAAACTGGTTTGTAACCAATGCCAAGATAATTGTAATTTAAATCCATTAAAATTAAAAAACTTCAGTGAATTAATATTTAAGTTAGAGTCAATTTCAAACATCCTGTAAACTTTTACTTTGGAGAACTATGGACTTTTGGGTCAAGCTACAAAATAAATGCTTTTAAATATAAAAAAAAACACCACTTTAAATAAGCCAATATTTTTGACATTCAAGCTTTTTACAATTGCATGAAATGTTTAAACATTAAAAAATTAGTTAAGTGAACACTATTTCAGTTTGCTCTTTACTTGCTTTGTTTAAGATAGTAAAAAGTGCCTAATTTTAAACAAATAAATATCTTCAGTAAGACTTTTTTTCTTTTGACATATCTGAAGCTTTAACAAATTAAAAATAGCAATAAGAAATAAAGAGAAAAGAGACATTTTTGAATTGTCAATATTCAACTTGCAGAAGTATTGCAACTGTAAACATTAAAAGCAAATTGAAACGACAATTCAAAAATGCAATGAAAGTTAAACAAGGCTTGGATAAAAGGATTTCAAACAGTAAAAGGCCTTTTTATGTTCACACACTGAATTGGATTCAACACATCACTTACTTATATAGTACCAATGAAAATAAATTTGAACTATAAAGGATTTTTGAAAATTATAGAACTTAACACTTACAAATCTTGCAGAGTACCCAAATTTTAAAATATTTAAATACTTCTAAATTCGGTAAAATTATAAAAGCTAAGCCCATTTAAGGATCTACAAAATTTGTAAATAAAGGCATCTTACTCAGCTTGAAAATGTTTCGATGGCACCATAACACTGCTATGAATCAAGCTAGGCTTTCTTAACATAAAAAATGAATATTTATGTTAATTTTTTAAGAAATTAATTAAATAAACAAATAGCTACACTTTGACATGCAAGAAATGCATCATAGGAACATAATTGGTTTATGGAAATGAAAATTAAATATTGGTGATGGAAAATAATTCATTTACATGGATCTTCTATTTACATAATCCCATCATATTTTAAGTCTTCAGACGAGCATTTCCATAAATAAAATAAAATAAGATTTTCATGATTAAAATACTATACTTATATGAATAGATGTAAAAAATATTTAGCATGTTTTGATCTTGAATTAATGACCTTTTGGTAGCGAAACCTTCAAGCAGCATTTTAAAATAAATATCAATGTATTAAAAAGTCAAATATCACTGAAGAATGTGATGTGTGTATATATTTACATTGCGAGTATTTACAGGTGCAATATGAATTGCAAGAATTGCTTAGGTAATTAAAAAATTGTTTGCGACTATTTCCAATCTATGTGCCAAAAAATCTACTCTTGGAAGTTTTTTGTTTTACTAAATAGTTTCTTAAGTGAAATCTTTCAAAACTGCAAGTTCAAAATTAATTCATATGTTGAATATTGAAAAATTACGATAGAAATATTTGCTCATAAAATGCATACGAGTTTAGAAGCAACTGCAATCCATTCAACCAAGTTCCATGATGAATTTCTTGCTTTTCTTCACTGCAAATGCTAATCTTCCAGATGAAAACAAACACATACCTGCAAACATTTACCATGCTTGCATCCACAGAATCACGAAAATACCCCTGCAAAGCCCTTCCCCACACCAGTAATATTTTGGAGAAATTTGGTACAGCTTTGACTTTCTTGTGGGGCAATACTTTTGGTTTGCCTTTTGTCGCCAAGGACGAATTTCTTACAAAAAATTGAGGAAGATATGGCAAATAATAAAAAAATTAACGAAAATAATTTTAAACAGAAAAAAAAATCTACAACTGATTATTCTTACTACTAATTATTAAGTCTTTACTTTTTTGAAAAAAAATCTTTGCTTTTTCTGATAAAAGTTAGTTCAAGTTAAATAATTAATTAGTTTTAAGTCCAATGGAACAAGGATATGATTGTTTAAAAGATCAAATTAATTTTAGCAAACTATAGTTTAGGCATGATAAAATGAAAGATAATGATTACTAAAATTAACTAGAGATTCAAACAATCATGAGGTTGGCCTAATACAAATAAAGCAAGGTTACCTTTCCTTCTACAAGTCTGCAAAAAGCAAGCCAAAAGTACTAATAAAAGTCAGAATCAAACAAGCTGCACCAGTATTTTTTAATTTCTAAGTAAGTATTCCGCAAAATAACTAAAAATCACCAATCCAAACGAGAATCTAAGGCAAATATTTGGGATGGACCCAAGAGTGCAACCCTTTCATTGAAAAAACATAAAAATAATAACAATCGAATTTAAAAAATTGCTTCTGCTGAACAGATGAGCAAACAGTTATATATAGCAATGGAAAGAAACCATAGGTTCTGCAAAAGTTGACGGGTATGCCATTAAAATTAGTTCACGAATAAAGTAATTTACTTTTGAACTGAAACCATTAATTTACTCCAAAGTTTACTTTTAAAAAAGTTTAAAGTAAAAAAAAAACAATTGGCTAAGAATAGATAAAAAATTAAATTATGATGATTTCATTTTCAAAAATGAAAAGTTTGAAATTAAAAGCAGTTTGTAAACTGCTTATTTGTAAAGAAAAATAAGAATATTATCTACAGAAATGCTAAGCTATCATTTAAGCTTTGTGAAACAATCAAAATAGGCCACAGTTCTTATCCAAGCCTTGCCTTGCAAAAACATTACACACTAAATCTTATATAATTCAGAAAATTAAATGCTCAGAGTTGGACACTTTTTCAGCCAATAAAACAATAAAGGCAGAGGAAAATCAAAATTTTTTTTACACAGGGTTTTTTTCAAATTTTTTTTTATAAACATACATTGAGTTATTAAATGCAAGGAAAATATATACCTAAGACTAATGCATCCCAGAACTTTAACTACATAGTTGATTGGATTAAATTAGAGCATTTATTTGCTTATTTTTAAAGTCTTTCGTACGGAAATAAACATTGCTATGCAAATTACAAAACCCCATAATTTTCATAAACTAAAGCTTGAACATCATAGACATGTGTTTTAATACTGTTCGAAATAATGAATTTTTGTTGCTGCAATTGTTCTCGATTTTTTTTTCTCTAGTCCCCCCTTTTGATAGATCCCAACCCCAAGCATCCAATGAGCATCAAATGTTCCGACATCTGTTGTGGCACACTCCTATTACGCCTGCACTTTCAAGAGTACCTTCAGACTATTTGTCATTTCGATGCAACTAGGCTCCTTGGCTTCCCACATAGTATCTCCCACCCAGTGGTTCGGGGGTTTGGGCAATTCCGTTGGAAGAGGCCGTTCCCCAAACTTGGCACCAGCATAGAATCCTTTCCCATCAAGCTGACTGGGAGACAGTCTGGACGGACTATTCCGGATCGCAGAACATTTGGGAACTGACTTGCTGTGCAACTCGGGCACTTTGGCCGGCGGTGTTGAGAATTGGAATTCCGCTGGCATCGACATCCGCTTGTTCGTTTTAATTGTGCGACGAGGTGGTGTCACTAATCCATACAGAGTGGAATTAAAATTCATGTGAACGCTGCTTTGAACGATTCGCATATAGTTCGATCCTCCGTTAATGGTCTCCATCATATTTGATCCTGTGAAATATTCGGCTTGAATGAGAACGCTATATTCAGGTCAGCTTTCGAATGGCTTCCCTACGAGTTGTCAATCCTATGGACCAGAGTCGAAACAATTTTTCCGTTAGGCGAATAACTTCAGTATCAGCCACCTCTCAGCAATGGAAAGCTGCTAATTGATAGGAGCTCTAGCAAAATATGGACAAATTTTGAAACCTTCAATTATCCACTTCCAGTTGGATGTACCACGTCACTTAACCCAGACGGTAAACAAATCAATAATAACAAAACAAAGTTACCCTTTCTTTGGAAGACGCAATCAAACTCCGTCTCTTTCTCAAATACAGACGTACTTTTATAAAAATGATCTATTGTAAACGACTATACATTATTTACATGAAATATAAACATATCACGGCATCACAGACGCAACAACATCCTTCTCGCTCGTCGTCCTTCTTTTCCGTTCTAAACAGTAGATGTAGAGGTACGATTGAAATGTTTTATGTGACCTTCTAAATATCTACCAATCACATTGCTTTAAAAAAACACGTGACTGCAGCATATGCGGAACTCCTATGAATGCACTTAAAACAGAAAATAAATAAAAACATTACGATCACGAGACTACCATTTTTTTGTTTTGTAATATGTTACCCCATTAAAAAAACTCACACTCATTACTTTTTTCTTTACACCATCATAAATTTGTTAATTTGAAGAACAAAGAACACGTAGAAAAATTTAAGTCTAATTTGAGTTGGAAAAATATTTTAATAAGTTGTCTAATTGAAAATAAAGGCTTGTGATTTCAAGACACAAATAGAAATTAAAACGAAAAGTAGATGGCGATATTTCCACATCAAAAGACATTTTTTACGGTAAAGGTAAAGAAAGGGATAAATTTATTAGAAAATAACAAAGGTCAAAACATTTCTCCAAGTTTACAACAGTTCACTTTTTTTTACCAAAGGGTCCTTCAAGGATTTATTTCATTTTTTGAAAGTTAAATCTGTGAAAAACAATATGAGATTTGAACAAAATATTTAGGGGATGATACCGTGCGATTGCCTTCTCCAGGTAGTAAGTTTTGTTATTGGTGTGGAATGGAATTGAAATTTGGCAACAGTTCGTTTCATCCCATTAGTCAGCTGATGGTTTTTGTTGTAATTCTAATTTCCTAAAAAATTTTGAAATTTAAGTATGTCTTCTGAAAAGTCTCCACTTCTAAACAGCCAAAATGATTACAGCACATTGCATTACGGCGAGTCTTCAATAGGTGTGTTTACTCTTAGATGATACATTAGCATGAGAAACGAACTAGTGTTTTGTATGTTTTGATATTGTAACATTAAACTTTCAACAAAACTCTGGCGCTATATCATTTAAAAAAGCTAACTATTCTTCGCAATAGAAATAATTCCTCATTTGTTCGTCGATGTTTTCAATGCATGCGTTAATAGATGCTAGTTTATAGAACAAGTGCAAATTTGTTCGATAAAAATGAAAAAATTTTGCTATTCCGTGTTGGTCTGGATTTATCTAGACCAACGGTATAGCATAATTTATATTTTGCTCATTAAAGTATTCATGTGAAGCAACGAAATTCACTCACTTTCGAGCGATAGGATATTTTAATTTTGTTAAACGTTTCAGCAAGACATGCTTACACTTATCAAGTGTCACAGACATAGTTTTAAGTTTAAAAATAGAAGTAAGAGTGGTTTCTGAATAAGTTAATAAATGTAATGATTTTTCAGAGTCCGATGCGCAAGCAACATATGTCACAGTTCCACCAATTGGTCCTGATGAACTGCCCCCACCCTATAATCCGTCGCCCCATGGGATGCCCATGATCACTTGCAAAGTATGTGGCTTCATGATTGATATAACTGGAAGAAGAGATCAGCATGTCGTCAAATGTAGCAGCTGCAATGAGGCTACGGTGAGAAAACTTTTAAAGCACACCTTTCTGAAACTAATCTAGATTTGACATTGTAATGAGATTGGGTTTTGTCATGTTTTACGACTTTTTGTTGAATGTCTTTGTGGATAGAAAATTTGCATGCACCATTCTCACGATCTATGGTTTGATAATCATTTCTGGTCAGTAGGTAGATTTCCTGATTGAAATCTAACAACACTGGTCTTTAACACTAACTTAAACTTTAATTTTTTTGTTGGGTTAAAAAGTATCCAAACCATAATGTGAAACTATTGTGTGTACAGGTGATTTTTAACTTTAATCATGTGTATGTAAGATATGCATGCAAAAAACATTTTACTCACAGATCATTTGTCTGTGAGCAAAAAATGAAAATAAATAAAATCTTTGGTGGTGGAGTGGTAGCAAACGGGACAGTAGCGCCAAGACATTTTTTATTGTCGACAATCCAAAATTGCCTGAACAAGATGCCGGCATCCATGTAGCAAAATCCATACTGTGAACCTTTGCATAAATGGATTTGATAGTAATTTTTTGGTGTGGAGTGGTAGCATACTGGACACTGGTAGATGACTTGACGTTAAAGTCATCCCATTCCCACATGCTGGACATTTCACACTCGTAGCAATCAATCCAAATTTTCAGACAAAATTCAATCACAACCAAGCTTTCAGGATCATTCATACTATCAATATACATTTTACCAAAAAACAAAGCATTTATTTTACCAGCTAAACCATCTACTGCCATTGGTAATATCAAATACGTGAATTGCAAAAAAATGGAGCAAAGATGTAACACAAATGCACGTTGAAACGATACAACAAGAAATGACGTGCAACGTACTTTCAAAGACGTGAGTCGCAAAAAAAAGCACCAAAAAAGACGGAGCAAAGATATAACGCAACTTCACATTGAAACGATATAAAAGTGTGCTGGATTAAGCGTCATCATCGCTTATTGTTAAACAAGAAAGAAATCTAAACTAATAAGAGCACGTTTAAATTCTCTTCAAAGCATGTTTTAATTCCAATCAGATAATGTCTTCAGTTCTAAATAGGGTTGCCTTAAAAACAGCATAAATTGAAGATTGCCACATTGGCGAGAAATTGTCCACTGTCCGGTTTGCTACCACTCCACGTCTTTGGTTAATATTTTCACACTTTGCTAAAAATCCTGGCACTGGTTATAACCCCTAAGAAAATGTTAAAATTTGTATTAATAATGCCAATTAAAGTATTAGCTTGCCAAGAAATTCGTTTCAAAGGGGGCCTAAAATTAGAATTTCAACTAAGCCAAATGACGATTTGAACTTTTTTTTAGAAATTTTGACCAAAGTTATAATGAATAACAAATTTATATCAAGAAAATATTAAAAAATTCAGGTAGTTTTTCAATGTACTTTTCACTCTTTTGTCACTTCTGAAATGCTGATGTGATTGGTAAATGTGCTAATACCTGTATAATGGTTATGTCATGAAGAGAAAATTATTTTTTTGCACTTTTAATTAAATGGAGCTCTCAGTTAATTAAGGAATTATTTTTGCTTTTTAAAAATAGTACCAAAGTATTTTTTAAATTTCGTGAAAGCTCGGTTGGAAGAGTAGTGGATTAGAAAAACTATCATGTACATGGGGGCTGGTGCACTTCAAATCTATTGTCTCAAATGTTGTCACTTTGGTATAGTGTTGAAGTGGGTTCCAGCTCTGGTGTTGTCTTTGGTTCTTTCCTTTTGCAATTGATCCCATATCATTCCCAATATCCTGTTGTGTTGCTCTAGTGCAACCGAAAGAAAACTTCTGTATTTATAATAGTTACTTCATATGGATAGAGGTATAAAAAAAAAATTAATACTCTTTGAGAGGAGGTCTTAGGTTCATAGATACCCCCTCTGGCTATTCCATCAAAAAATAGGGCTATCAGAGTTCTGTTTGGTAAATATTGAAGAATGTTGCAATGTTGGTTAGTTTTCTGTTTCCATTGTTTTAGGGGTGTTTTTAATTTCCAATGTAAAATTATTTATGTTTGCATTTAATTTTACACTTTATTACTACATCTAATTTGTATGATTATGTATGCAATTTTGTAAAATTTACTTATTTTTAAACAAATAGGGGGCTCCGCCCCTTGCTCGCCAACACCCGGGGATTGCTAGGCAATCCGATTTGGTTTGCTTTGCAAACCAACACTTCTTTTGCAGATCCCATATTGTTTGCTTTGCAAATCAACACTCCTTTCACAGAGTCAATCTCCTGCGACTGCAAAACTATCTTAATAATTGGTATAATTTGGATTTTACTTTCTGGTCCATGACGGCGAGGGCTCCGTCCGATGGTGATTGCTACACAATCCGATTTGGTTTGATTCACTAATTAACACTCCTTTTGCAATGGATTTTGCTTTTTATTACTTCAACACTTAATGCGCCTTAAACTAATAGCTGCATCAGTAAAAAACCATCACCATCTTGTTCCCTGTACAATTTTGAACAAACCATGGTAATTTCGTAATTTTATCAGTACTTTCTCATTATAGATCGTGATAAGTTTATGGGATATGGCTTGCATTAGTTGATCAGAAAGTGCAGTACCTACACATGGTCAAATGGTTACCTTTTTTATATGCTCATGTCATTAGTTGAGATTAGCATATGTTGATGCTTAGGAAAGGCAGTCGATTTAGCTCTCATGTAGCAAAAAAGACCAGAACAACAAATCAGCTAACTAAAGCTCAGTTGAAATCATTAGTTGATCAGAAAGTGCAGTACCTACACATGGTCAAATAGTAGCCTTTTTTTTATATGCTCGTGTCATTAGTTGAGATTAGCATATGTTGATGCTTAGGAAAGGCAGTCGATTTAGCTCTCATGTAGCAAAAAAGACCAGAGCAACAAAGCAGCTAATTAAAGCTCAGTTGAAAATACAGTAAAACCATGGTTATCAGATACCTTGTGACCATGGTTCAAAATTACATGGTATCTTCATAGTCCGGGCGCCCGCATACCATTTTAGAAAGTCATTTCAACTAGGCTCATTTTTGAGTCAGTTGCAAGCATGAGAATTTTCCGCGTTTACGCGGATTTCCGCTTTTTGTGGGTTTTTCATGTTTTTTCCGCTTTTCAGTAATTTTACTCGTTTTTCTAATGCGATTTTGACCAGTTTTAAGAATATGACGTCATTAGTGTTTCTAGCCAATGAGTATATTTCAAGCTTTGAAGAACTGGATGACCTAGGGAAGTTTTTATATACTAGCGGTAGGCCTGGGCACTGAAGAGATCCATCGTGAAAAACCGGTGTGAGGTCGACGTCGTCACATTGGTTTCGCAATTTTCACAATGACGATGCATCGTGACATCACGATTTTTTCCGATCTCGCAGACATTCCTCAGCTAGCCCAGGTCTCGCGATCATTGTTACATCGCGGTTTTTCCCGATCTCACACACATCCCTTAGCTAGCGCAGATCTCGCGATCAACATGACATCGCTATATTTCCCGATCTCGCACATCCATCCCTTAGCTAGCGCAGGTCTTGCGATCATCGCGTGACATCGCGATTTTTCCCAATCTCACACAGCCATCCCTTAGCTAGCGCAGGTCTCGTGGTCATCGTGACATAGCGATTTTTATCGATCTCGCGGTTTTCCGGTGTCACGATATTGTTGATAATGATTTCGATGCTTACTTAGCTCATAAGCGATATCTGAGTTGCCTAATCAGTATTTCCAGCGGTAATTTTTTTTTTTAACATCATTTGTGAAATATTCGACTGAGAACTTTTTATTATAGTTAATATTGCGATTTCGGCACTAATTTTTTTTCGGGAATAAGGTGACAGATCACACATATAAAGATTGAAAATTAAAGTTTCAATCTGCAAGGGAGCAAATAATTCTACTCTACTTGCTGAATTTATCTAGGTCTTTGTATTACATTTTTTAATTAGTTACTGTTTTTTTCCTAAGTGTACTAAGAACATACTAATTTTCTAAAACCTTGGAATTTAACGTTCTGTTTTCATTTCTTTTTAATTAATGATGAATTTCTCAAAACCATTTGTGTCCTAAAGCTGACTTTCGTTTCCAAATATATATATATTTTTTAGCGAAATTAAAATTCAGTATACTTTTAAAATTTTTAAACAAAAATGATTTTGCTCATTTTAAATTGAATCCTTTTTTGTTGTGAAGTTCTGTGGCTATCTAGGTCATATATGCCGTCATCATTACTTAAAGGAATCAAATGCCTCTTTATTTCTATTTATGTTGAAGTTTTTCTACTAAATAAGCTAATTTTGGAATCTCTACTTGAGCATATATGGTGTATGGAACACACACACACATCTCTAATATTATAAAAGGTAGTGTTTGTTAGTTTGTTTTCTTGGACTCGAAGTCCTGACGAATCAATGGCACTTACAGTAATGAGATTTGGCACACAGTTAGTCCGAATTTTTGCAATTTTAGGGTCGGCGGATTTTAAAATTCAATCTAGATCATTTAAAAATGAATTTAATAGTTTTTTTCACCATTCTTTCTTATTCCGTGGAATGAAGAAATATAAAAATTTAGACTTTTTGCTCTCCCATTAACTTGACATCAGCCTTTGGAACTATGTCAAATGTTTTTTATCTCCCATCTCTAGAATGGGACAGAACACATTTGAATGACCTTCGTTTGTTTCAAGTTTCATTCATTTTGATTTCCTGCGAAACAGATTCCAGTGAAGCAAAAATATTACTAAAGTTATCACTGGTGTTCTTCAGTGCTTTTTTTTACCTCAGCAGTCGTTAAAGGTGGAATAAAAATGTTAACAGATTTGAAATCTGCGGAAATTTTACACCAGGTAGATATCTTTTACCTTTGATTTTTTTTTTTTTTTTAAATATTTTTGCAAGAGATTGTGACATCACGTGAACTTTCGCTTTCCAAAAATAAACAGATTGTATTTTCTGCCATTTGCGTAAAAATCAAAACGGATTACATTTCCTGCCCTATTCCATTTCAGCAGAGGAGAGCAAAAAATAAAAAACATTTTGACTGGTTAAGTTCTTTTTACATAAAATCGTAATCGTTAAAGATAGATTAAAAATTTCAACGGATTTTTAATCTGTGGAAAATTTTACACCACATTAATACCTTACATTACGGCATTGCCCGTGACAAACCAACACCACGGGCGACGCACTATATACTATATGCAAAATCTTGTTTTAAATCATGTGTTTCTTTAATGTACAATGCACATCTTTATTTGTTATTTTTTTCCTACTATTATTTTTTATAGCAAGGTATAGTAGGAACAAGGTTTTGCTTTTACTATGTTTAAAATGCATGGTTAACATCACAAAATATCGTAATGTTAGAATGCCGATGTATTGCGATGTAAAAATTTGAACAACAACCAGCTCTATTAAGGGACTACGCCCCCTGCTCGCCAACCCCCGAGGATTGCAACACAATCCCATTTAGTTTGCTTTGCAAACCAATACTCCTTTCACAGATTCAATTTCCTGCGACGGCGAAACCTCCGCCCACTGCTCACTTCCGCTCATTGACGTCTCATCAAGGCTTTCATTCCTGTGAGCATCGGTTTCATAAAAGCTGTTTGACGTTGGATCTCCGTGCGCCTGTGGGAGGAGAACTTTGTACACTGTCGCAAAATTTTACTTTTCATATCATCGAATTTATTTATGAACCAATTTGAAAAATAATTGTACCGTCAGAAAGAGTACATTCTAAGGTTTCTTGCGATGTTTTCAAATTTTAAAACTAATAATAATATGATATAAATATGACAGTTTCAAAAAAAAGCAACGAAAATGTCCCGAATTTTAAATAAATACTTATGGGGAACCAAATTGAAATTTCTAAAAAAAAATTGTGCACAAATTTACATTTAGAGGTATTCTAAAGGAAATCACGTCTGAAGACTGAAAATTTGTAGGTCTTTTGTTCACTCTCTTTTTTTGACATTAACACTTAATGCACCCTAAACTAATAAGCCGCTTCGGAAAAACAAATTTCATCTTGTTCCTTGTACAATTTTGAACAAACCATATTAGTTTCATAATTTTCCTATCTACTTTCTCGTGAAACCATCTAAGAATGGAGCAAAAAAAGTGAGTTTTTAATCTTACAACAGCATTAACTTTTTTAATACAGACAGACATCTTCCTTGATGTTGGCATTTCGGATGGCCCATATTTGGCACGTGCTCATGATTTATCGCTTTTCAAAATTTATGGTCTACCATTAATTATTTATAAATTTTTAATTTTTACAATTGCGAAATCCTGTGCACATACCTGACTTGCAAACACTTAATTTAATTTCACATTTTGGTTTTCCTCTTTTTTGAAATTTTGCATTCTCATGCCTGGTCAGTTGTTATCTTCGTATCCCTCAACTGGAAACCATACATCAGCTGGTCTGGTTGTGGTAGGGTTCGAATTTCGCGAAAATGAATGTTCAAAAAGTGATCTCAACAAAGCTGAAACTTTTCTTGTTAGCTAACATGATAAAATAACAAAAATAACCAGTCAACTGCATGGCTGTCAGCTGATCATTTCTCTTTATATGCGTAAATGTGTGAAAAAAAGTTCTATCAAGAAAGCTGAACTTGTCAATGTGGCTGTAGGCATCATGATGAATAGTTAGAAAATAGTCACAGCTAGGCATATAGTAGTGGAAATATAGTCAGCTGATGCAATAAGTATACAGCACACTGAAATGATTTCAAGCACTGCCCAGCAATGTTATTGACTCATCTTACATAATTTCCCCCGATTTGCAGACAACTGACTTTTATTTCTGCAAAAGACATTTTTTTTACTGTCTAATTTTTATATTGTGTAAAGAGTGTGAACATGAAAAGTGAATGCTGATATTTCATTATATTGTAGGTTACTAAAAAAGCAAAATTTAAAATGGATAATTTTTATTTATTAACATGAAAATCAGTTATTAAAAACTACTGTGCTATCGGTATTGTAGTTGTATTCTTATGACTTCTCTTCAGATATTTCCTCAATACTGTTTTCTCTTAAGAGTTCACTGTCATCACATTCTTCTGTGGTTTCTTATGGTTCAATGTTATATAAAAAAGTAAATTGATAGTATGAATGGTATCATACATACACCATCTTTTTTGCTCTTTATCTTTTGTTTAATAAATAGGCTTTATGAATAAGTCACATTTGTTTTGTTCTGAACCTTTATTTGCCGGAGCTGGCATTATATTTAATTTATGGACTTCAGTGTAAGAAGAAAAGTTTTTCAATAAGTAGGGGAAGACGGGGTACAATGAAACAAGGGGTACAATGAAACATTACTTCTAAAATCAGTAAAATTTGTCACAGAAAGTTGAAATTTATATATATGTTATGCAACTATATGTTCCAATTACTGATGTGATTTGGATACATTCACACTTCTACAACATTAGCAATAGAAGATTATTAGTTTTTCACCATTGGAAGTAAGTTTCTTTGCTAAAAGTAATTTTGTTTCTTTTCCCTCGTTGCTATATGTAATAATTATTTTTCTATACATTGTTATCTTTGTATTGTTGTCTTCATACCTCCAAAACCAAAATAAAAAAAAAAAATATTAGAAGTTCAAAAAGGTTTTTTATTTAGTAACCTCAGTATGGGGTACAATGAAACACTTGCAGACGGGGTACAATGAAACATGTTTCATTGTGCCTCCGGGTGAATGCATTTACTTGAAGTAATATATCACTGGTAAATATAATATCACTTATATAAAATAACATATTAATGGTTGTCACTAATATAAATAAAATACTTTTACTTAGGAAATGGCAACACCTAACATTAATAGGAAAAGGCAACACCAAATCAAAACAGTAATTTTGAAAGCATGCCAAATTAACTTTTTTTCCTTCAAAAAAAAATACAGATTTCAATAGTAGGTTTATATTTAAAAACATTTAAGAATAGTTTATTTATTTCATTGGCCTAAACTGCACTTACTACAGTTCACAATCCTCCTAAAGTTCTCAGTCAAAGGGGCCAAAAACAAATAGGTCAATTAACTTCTGGTGAAAGGGGTGTTCTTGTTACTATGTGTAGATTTATTAATGCTTCTGGAAATTCTATACCCCATTATTTAGTATTTCCTAGAGTAAATTTCAAGTTTAGAATGTTGAATGGAGCTCCGCCTTGGACTGCAGGCAATGCAACAAAATCAGGATAGATGAATGGAGATATTTTTGTTAATGTTCTAACACATTTCCAGGCACATACACGATGTTCGAAAGAAAATCCAGCTTTACTAATAATGGACAATCATGAATCACGTATTACGATTTCCAGTCTAAATTTTACGAAAGATAACGGAATTGTTGTTGTAACCCTGCCTTCACATACCAGTAACAAATTGCAGCCTTTAGACAAAACTGTGTTCAAGTCACTTAAAAATTTCTTCAATCTAGCTACAAATTATTGGATGCTGTGTAATCTAGGTCGTTCAATCTCTATCTACGAGATATCTTTTTTGCTTGGCACTGCTTATTGTAAGTCTTTCACTCCACAAAATATTACAAAAGGTTTTTCAGCGAATGGAATATGGCCTTTCAATAGAGAAATGTTTTGTAAAGAAGATTATTTGTGTTCGTACGTGTTAGATAGGCCTTGTCCTACTGAAAATTATTTCCATGGTCAGTTTAATGAAACTGAAGACCAGACATACAAAACCTAAGAATCAGAAGTGGTGGACCTTGCCATTAGTAGATCAGAATCACCGACTGCAGGTTGTTCAGCAACAGTTCATACACCATGCACTAGCTCTAAACCTGTGAGGAAATACATTTCTCCTCAAGAGATAAAACCTTACCCCAAGGCTGGTCCAAGAAAAGAAGTAAGAGTAGGAAAACAGAAAAGAAAAGAGTTTTGTTCTAACCACGGTAGTAAAAAGTGCTTTATAAAAAATTCCATAAATATATTCTGTTGTATAAATCATAAATTTAAATGAAGTCGAATGTGACTAAAATAAACTTTATAGGGTGAAAATTGCTTGCATCATTTGGAGTGTTTCATTGTACCCCAGTATGTGTTTCATTGTACCCTGGCATACGGGGTACAATGAAACACTGTGAGACATTTACTTTTTGTTATTTTTCAAACATAAAGATATTGTTTAGAACTTAATAAAAATTTATTTAGATGGGGAAAATACAAGATTAAAAGTATGCACTAACTATATTTTTGTGCATGCAAAATTGTGGATAAGAAAAAATAATTAGTAAATTTTGTTTCATTGTACCCCGTCTTCCCCTATTTAGAAAGTACTGAATGTTTTAAGAGAATGAAAAAACGAATTAATTCCTGTACTGCCTACAATAGTACAATCGATGATTTCAATAGTACAATCCATGATTTCAATAGTTTGTGATAACTGATCACCATCAAGCCATTTGAAGAGATATTGATTATTCTCCATGCATATTGAGTGGGTGAAAGCACATTCAGATTTGGCGAATGTGCACGACTACAGAGTAGCTATGTATGAATGAACGTAATAAATGCTGGCATTGTTCAGATTTCCAAGGAAGCCGAATTGTCGTTGTTGTTGCTTATCCTCTTTAAAAGATCTGACATATGTCAGATCAACTCCAGTAGGTTGTTGACCGCCAGAAAATCAATAACAATAAAGGGGATAGATGAAAAGTCCTCCTTGGAAAGTCTGACGCAACTCAATATGTGCTCCGGAGAGGCTGGATGGTCACAGCATTTCCTGCAAGTGGGATGGATTTTTCTGTCACTTTCAAAAGAAAGACACTTAAGGTGTCCATTTTTAAGCCTAGCTAGTGCAGTTTGGGAGCCACGATCACAATTAACTTCCAGAAGAGTGCCAGGGGATGTTCCGGTGTACAGCTGAATTGTACTATCAACTGTTTTTAATTGTAATTTACCTTTTTCTTGATAAATTTTGTATGTCATTAAATGTGGCTACTCTGGCTTCATTGATAGCATTGATTATTTTAAAATCATACTCCTCACAAACAAATTCTACTATAATACCGATTCTACAAACAAAGTCTTCTATTTTTCCAAATAGCTCATCTGTATCACAATCCGGTAACTTTGCGGTATCTGAAAGCGCTGAAAGTATTTTTATGTGATAAGAATGTGATGTTAGTGATCTCATAAGAGAAAATGTTGAGGAAATATCTGATGAGAGGTCAGAAGAATACAACTACAATACCGATAGCACTGCCCCTGGACCACTATTACACTCTAAACCTAACGATGAGTGGGTCCAGGGAGGGTCTTCAATACCGATAGCACAGTAGATTTTAATAACTGATTTTCACATTAATAAATAAAAATGATCAGTTTTAAATTTTGTTTTTTTAGTAACCTACTAATAAAAAAATATAATGAAATAGCATTCACTTTGCATGTTCACACTATTTACATTTTATAAAAATATTAAATTGATTCCAACAAAATAGAAATTTTAATATATTGTAAAAATATAAATGTCTTTTGCGAAAATAAGTCTGCTGTCTGTGTTGTGGAGAAATACGTCAGCCGAGTCAATAACGTTTCCGGGTGGTGCTCGAACTCATTTCAGCGTGCGGTATATTAAATCAGCTGACTATTTCCACCACTATATGCACCGATGTGATTATTTTCTAACTATTCATCATGTTGCCTACAGTTACATTGACAAGTTCAGTTTTGTTGATATAACTTTTTTCGTACATTTACGCATATAAGACACGATCAGTTGACGTTCCATCTGCCATGCAGCTGATTGGTTATTTTTGTCATTTTATTATGTTAGCTAACTAGAGAAAAAGTTTCAGCTTTGTTGAAATCACTTTTTGAATATTTATTTTCGTCAAAATTTGTACCCTTCCACAACCACCCCCACCACGCCAGCTGACGTGTCATTTGCTCTTTGACAAAATTAACTTAATAAAGGATTGTATAAAGCTTGTCAAAAATGGTACGCTGGCGCCCGGACTATCTGGGAATGTTCCCGAACCATCAATAATAGCCTGTTGTGTTGCTCCAGTGTGACGTTAATTAAAATACCTACTTGGGATTTTCGCACTACAAAGTGGACTTCCTTTTTGCTTTTGTCTGTTTCTATACTATAGTATGTGAAGAAATGAAGTAACTTTTGTGTGTGTGTGTTATATACATACATAATTGTAAAGTAAGCAAATTTATGAATTAGCTGTGTATTTTATCAATAATGTATGCCTAACTATATTCCTGCTAAAATAAATGTCATTTTAAGAATCTTTGTTAAGACAATAAGGGTTCTATCGTATGGTACACGTTTTACATGTATCAAAATGAATGAAAGATATATTTTTCTTTTTAAAGAATAAATATTGCTTTGAGAAAAAATAGCTTCAAAACAAATTGTTTTATTTCCCTTAAAATCCTTATTTTTTTACTTGGATTGTATTATAGATTATAAAATTACAAATTCAACCTCTGCTTGAAGTATGCCAAAGTTTGTTTCTTCAATATATTTTAGCTAATATATATACTACATTACTGTGCAATATATATTTATACTTTGAACACTTTATAAGTTAAAGATATGCATCTTATGGTATGGAAAGTAGAAATAAATTTTGGAAAATGTTTCGCTGTGGGAAAGAGCATTGTAACTTTTAACCATCAAAGTAATTGTGATTTAAGTAGATGACTTCAATAAATTCAAATTTTTATTTCTTGTTACTGATGTTAGAATATTGCAATATGTCCTGTATTAAACTACTGCTGTTAAATATTGTTC